>CM076578.1:146263815-146847506 GCA_034641835.2 Pinus albicaulis | reverse complement strand
AGTCTAGGAAGGCTAGGTCCATGGAATCCAAAGTGGTCTGATGTGTTTCCCTACAGAGTTTGTTTTTGCCCTTCTTGGAAATCACGGGGAGCCAACAGTATGTAAACATCATAAAAATAGCGATGTGTTCAAGGGTTTTCGAGCGCCAAGAACCACTAATTTGAATTATGCAACACTATTCAATAATTTGTTTTTCACCTTAAATTTACAAACCAAAAATATGCATAACTAAAACATACATGATTGATAGCTATTTTAGAAGAGTGTGAGAGGCTCTTCATTGAACTTATCATCACTGTCAAAATCTAAGAATTCCTCAAGATTAACCTATGACGAGTCTTCAAAATTAGTTATGTTAGTCGTTTCTTTTAATTTTCCATTTAAAAGATGTTTGGCACAAGTTTTGAAATTGAATGTTGTATGTCCATGTCTTTAGTAGTAAAAGCATTTGACCGAGTTCCTATTTTTATTGATCCTGCCCTTAGTGAATAATGCCATTTCAGGATGTGAGCTTTCCTCCACCACACTTGTTTTCATCCTCTTTTCTTCTACTAAGAGTGTTGTTATCATTTCATCTAGTGATTGAGAGGAAAATTGACATAAGGTGAAAATAACATTATCATAATTTGAAGATAATTTGTTTAGCAATATAGCTTAACATCATCATCTTCTATTTTCACTCCAGTTTCCTCCAAATACCTTGTGAGAGACTTTAGATCATTTATATGTGTATATAATGATACCCCCTCATGCGTTTTAAGTTTGAATAATTGTAATTTCAAGGATAATTTTGCGTTCACAGTCTTTTCCCTAAATATTTTGCTTAACTCTTCCCATATTTGTGCAGAAGATTTTTCTAAGTCTAGAAGATGAAGTCGTGAGTCTAACAAAGAGTCCTATAATTGACTTTGCTTTCTCCTTCCTTTTCAACCAATTAATAGTTTAGGGTCTTGAGGTGTTGGTTCTACTCCTTTTACCAAGATCCATAAATTTCTATGCATAAGATGTATTTGAACCTTTACCTTCCAAGTATGGAAGTTTAGTCCATTAAATTTTTGAAGAACTATTTGGTCCATATTTAAAATAAACAACTATTCTATAATTGTTACCTTGTGCACTGGTTTTATCCCTCAAAAACACACCAAATATATCAGCCTCTTGAGCACTTCATTTTGTCAGCCCAAATTTATGTCCTTATGAACTGCAAATGATTTAATGCATGCAAGTGTGCCTTACTTTCACTAGTGTGACTTCTCACTTGAAACCATTTTTTTCTTTCAATTGTGGTGACTTTTAACCTTCAAGTGTGAGGCTTATTTTGAGGATTCAAGTATTAGAATCAAGATTCACCCTATGCCCCAGATGAATTTACCAATAGATTCTCTAAACTCCTGATGTAAAGTTGATTTAATTAGTTTCAATACTATCATTGCATTGATAGCTCCAGAACATTCTTGAAACAAGGCTCAATAAAGCTAGAATATTTCAACAACATTTGAGGCTTAGGTATTTGCATAGATAGTACACAATACTCGAAAGGTTATAAAAATTAACTTAATTGATATTTAAGTGTAGTTAAAAGATTCGACAACATCAATATCATTGTAAATCTTTTTCCTTTAAATGAGCAAAGCATTTTTTGAGAAAAAGTACATAAGATAGTGCATGAGCCCAAACTCCATAAATTCCACTTGACTCATGAACCACTTATGGTAAGTGGTTTGAGTCAACAAAGCTTAATGACAAATAATTTTGAGAAGTCTTGCTCCGTTGAGGATTACATTGAAGGTAATTATGCAAAATGATTATTACAAGTTAAATTAATGGCAAAAAAAAGTATTTGTTGAAAAATGGCTAAAGGAAATATAAATGGTGTTCATTGAATTTTTATATCATATGATATGACAAAGGTTAATTTTTAGATGATAAAAACAAATGTAAATTTTATTGTGTAATTAGGATCTCATTTAACATTAATTAAAAAAGAAAATGAAGTGAGAAAATTTAAAATTTAATTTTGAACTTATTAATATTAATGACCACGTTATTTGAAAGTGGCAATAAGTTTTAGTCTTACAAATCTAAAATATTAATTAAAAAAATTCACAATATTAGAATTTGATGTTAGTATAACATTACAACAAGGAGTCATTAAATATTTAAAAATATTAGGTTATGTTAAAAATCATAATATATTATCAAAAAGTTATATATATATATATATATATATATATATATATATATATATATATATTGTTGGAAATATTGTTATTGATGGCAAAGGAGCACAAAGGAGCAGCACCAAGACAAGGGAGTAGGTCATAATCAGATGGAATTGTTGCAGAGAAAGACAGTGAAAGTGGTTTCGAAAACTACCAGAGGGTTTTCACACCACTTTTGGAGGATAAGTGGTTTTAAGTGAGATGGACGTGATACAGTTAGGAGGGCGACGCGTGGCATACTAAAACCGCCTATTTCACATAAGTTCAAAAACATCATTCATCGGGCTAATTGGCACGTGATAACGCGATGACCATTGGATCATTCTAGGATCAACGGCAGAGACTCAACATTCTTTGGCATAACGAAATTGTGAGTTAAGAGGAGGAATGAGCGTGGTTAACGTTGATCAACGGTACCGCAAGGGCACAAACAACCCGATGGTTAACCCAAGGGGGTGCCTCCGCAGTTGACCCGCCCATCGGGTGTTGACCGTAGATCGATGATTGTCATTCACTGTGGTAGCACAAGCCCGATGATCATTCCGTACTAAGGAGTGCCTCCGCAGTGGGGCCAATACATTTTGTTCACGTGTTTTGTTTTAA
The DNA here is from genome assembly GCA_034641835.2 of Pinus albicaulis. Classification (NCBI taxonomy): domain Eukaryota; kingdom Viridiplantae; phylum Streptophyta; class Pinopsida; order Pinales; family Pinaceae; genus Pinus; species Pinus albicaulis. The sequence goes on along the minus strand of CM076578.1, from coordinate 146,844,681 downwards.
AGCAAAAAGTATATAAAGAGTGGAATGATAAAAGGTGTGGGACCGGTGTCACAGAGCGGGACATCGTAAACAAACGGAAAATAGACTAAGGCAGAAGAATTCCAAGTGAGGTGAACGGACGGTCACGATTAGATCACAAAAGCAAAGGCAAGAAATGAATGGATAAGATTCATCGCAAGATAAGCAGGGTAGAAACCAATCGGAAGTGCCAGCAGCAGTAAGGACCGTAGATCTAGGCAGATCAACAGTGATGATCACATCGGCAGAGATCGAAATCGCATGTCACAAGGTAATTGTTTTAATATGAGATGCGATGCAATCGCATATCGCATATCACATATCGCATATGATATGAGTCGCACGGTATGGTAAATTATATTGCGATAGTCGATATTGTGATGCGATATTACCATCACATATCACAATCGGTGCAGGAGAAAAATCGCACAAACATAATGGTCACATAAAATGCGAAGTACGATATGATGACATGGCGATGATGTGGCAAGTGACATGGCAGCTGACGTGGACCTGACCCCACAAATCGCAAATAAATCAAGATGACGTGGCAAGATGATGTGGCAGTGACGTGGCGATGATGTGGCAAGGTGACATGGCACGATGACATGGAGATGACGTTGACCTAGCCCACATATCGCAAATTGCAAGATCGGAAGGGTGAATATCATAAGAGCATGGTTGAATCGTTGAAATGCGAAGTGCGATAAAGAGTTTCGAATGTGATGCAACTTCAAAGAAAAAGTATAAAGGATTTCAAATCTGAAGGTATAAGGTTTCCCTTCGAGAAATCGCATCAGGGGTTGGGAGAGCTATGCATAACAAGAAACACATGGGAATGCCAAAGCACGATGTGGCGATGCAAATCGGCAATGCAAAGTTCATCACATATCGCAGATCGCAAAGCTTAGAAGAGATAGCACTCATAAACGCCGAAGTGCGATAACGAGTTCTGGATGCGATGCAGCTCAGAGCTCTTATTTAAAAGATTTAAAGTCTGGGAGTAAGGATTTTCGCTTTGTTAAATCGTATTGGAGAGTAAAGGAGGACTATAACGTAAAACAAAAAGGAAAGCCTAAACACAAGAATAGGCTTGGGTAAGGACCCGACACAGAGAAAAGGGCAGAATCGAGTGTTTAGAAGAGCGGTGAAGGTTGAACATTGTGGGCACAAGAAAACGAGGCAGAGTCGGGAAATAGGAGAATATGGTGGCACCATTGGAAACACAACAGCTGGGTCAAGTTAGGCCAAAATCACAGCTATGTTTAACTGTGTTGAATATAATAGCAGGAACCGAAACGACTCTGACAGCAGCAAAAAAGACAAATGCACAGCGAGCAAAGAGATGAAAGGGTTGGGTGAAATATATTTGTTGTAACTGTAAATTTAAATGAATTAATTATCTCTATTGTATGTGATGCAAAGGCAAGTCTCCGTAGGTAAAGAAAAAATCAAATTTAATTCTAAAATGAGTAGACAATGTTGTAACCTCTTGAAATGATGAGCGAGAAAATGAGATGGTGGAAGGCAAAGAGTCGTGCCGGTTCACTTCATATTCCCTGTAGAATGCAGACAGTCATAAAGCTATCTGTATAAAACATGTAATATCGGTATGCATAGAATGTAAGAGAGTGTAAGAAGAAGAAGGAGCAGACAGAGAAGTTGTGAAGATCCAGAGATAATATAAGGCAGATATGGAGGATGGAGGACAACAGTGAAGAAAGAAAAACAGAGCTGATATCCAGGTAAATCAACATATCATTTTGTGGTACAGTGAGGAATTTGGTTCTTCCATATCAAGTTGTAGCTTGATAGATGTCTAGTTGTAGCTGGCTAAGGTAGGAGCCTCCTGTAGGTTGTAGCCTGCAGAAAATAGATGGGAGCTGGAGCTTCCTTGCAAGTTGTAGCTTGCAGAATTGAGGTAGTAGCCTCCTGTAGGTTGGAGTCTACAAAAAATTAGTGGTGAGAGAGAGTTGGAGCATGCCTTTGCATCACAACAATAATAAGATGTGGTTTTCTCCCTTATGGGTTTCCACTTATATCTGTTGTCTATGTGCATGATGATTATGTGTTGATATTATGTATTTAATCTGCTTAATACCTACTTCTCACTTATTAAGATTGTTGTTCCATTGTATATTAAGTTGATCATGAAATGAAGATGTAAATAAGTGTAAAAGAAAGTTTTACAAGACCATGACTGCATTAAACTGATTCACCCCCCCTCTCAGTTTAACTAAGGGTTCAACAATTGGTATAAGAGCGGGTTCCTTTTGTATCAGTTTAACAACTGGAAGGAGATCCTTGGTCCCCAAGATGGCTAGTCTAGAAGGATGCTCAAAAAATAAAGCCCCTTTGTTTATTGGCACAAATTACGCCTTCTGGAAAATAAGAATGAGGACGTACATAACGTCTCTAGGAATAGAAGTTTGGGCTGTTGTGGATTTGGGATATGCCCCAAAGGAGTCTGACCCAGAGAAAGAAGCCAAACAATATTTTATAGCTAATGCCAAAGCCATGAATGCTCTCTTAAGTGGTTTGTGTGAGGCAGAATTTATCAAAGTAATGCACAACAAGACTGCCAAAGAAATATGGGATACATTAGAAAGTATCCATGAGGGAGATAAAAAGGTGAAGATGGCCAAAATCCAAGTCTATCGAGCCCAATTTGAAAATATAAAAATGAATGAAGAAGAATATGTTTCTAGCTTCTTCTTAAAGGTTGCAAAAATTGTGAATAATATGAAATCTCTAGGAGAAACCATTAGAGAATGTGTAATTGTTCAAAAGATATTGAGATCTTTACCATCCAGTTTTAATCCCAAGGTTTCTACCATAGAAGAAACAACTGATTGGGAAACATTGACCATGAACCAATTACTTGGAAACTCAACAGTCTATGAGATGAGACGTCCATAGAGGAAGTCAAAAGTGAGGGAGTCATCCTTTAAGGCGGAGAAGAGAAAAGAAGAAAAAGAAGATACATGCTCCTGCTCTGATGAAGAAGAGGCCAAATTTGTCAGAAGATTGGATAGAGGCTCAGGAAAGTATAAAGGTAAACTTCCTTTTAAATTATTTAGATGTGGAAGAGTTGGGCACTATGCATCTAAGTGTCCTCATAAGAAAACAAAGAATCAGACTCAAGAGACAGAGAAAACCAAAACAAATAACTGGCAGAAAGGGAAGAGATTCAATAGAAAATCACTTTATGCTCAGCAAGATAGCAGTGCATCAGAAAACTCAAATGAATCCTCAAATGAAGAAGGAACCTCTGAATTTGTGTTGATGGCCAAGGAAGAGTCTGAAGGATTCCTTCTAGAAGATGAGGAAGAAGGTGAGGTAGATCTTGAGGGGGAGCTAAGAAGTGCCATGGAGGAAATAGACAGACTTAAACTCAAGTGCAGAAAATAGAAAGACATTCTCCTCAAATATGTAAAAGAGGTACCAAATTCAGAAGAACTCATTCAATTAAAAGTATAACTTGAAGAAGCTAAGAAGGTGGAAGACATTCTGCTAAAGAAAATTAAAGATAAACATCAGGAGCAAGAGAAATTGGAAGAAGAAGTGGTATGCTTGAGAAAGAAACTAGAAAACACCCAAAAGGGAATTGTCAATGAACACTCCTCGAATGAAAAGCACTGAACAATTGGAAAAAATACTAAATGCTCAAAGATCTTCTCTCATAAAGACTGGGATATGTTACGAAGGAGAAACCAGAAAATCTAAGTTAGAGGATAACCAAAATATCATTTTTGTGAAAGCTGTAAAAGAAAAAATTAACTCTCAGCAATCTGAGATTATTGCAGCTAGAAGACTGATAGAAGAAAGGAGCAGGGGGTGTAAATAGCTCAGAGATGAGATTGCCTCCATGGAGACCTTGGAGAAGGCAGACATTGGAAGGAATGATGAAGCAACTCAAAAAGGAACCACAAAAGCAGAAGCCAGCAAGAACTTGATTTGTGATGAAACAAACAGAAACAGGCAGCAACATCAAGAGACAAAGAATGAGAGGAGGAAGCAAGCAGTTGCAAAAAGCTCAATTGTTCCTGAAGATCAATTGAACAAGTTCAGAAGATCTCAAAGGAGATTCTTTCCTCCTATGAGAAATGTCACTTGTTTTACCTGCCACAAACTGGGACATATTACTGCATACTGTCAGACAAAGATAATCGATTTAAACCAACAAAGGATGCAGAAATTGAAAATACTACCTCAAGCAAACAAATGGAGAGGACAACCCTTCACCAGGTACACTAATTATTTCCATGGGTATTGTTTTTGTTGTAAGGGGTTCGGCCATAAAGCCATGGAGTGCAGAACGTATGGACAAAGACTGATCTTTAAAACCCCAAGAAGATTTATGAACAATGGAGAGTTCACTCATACACATAATCCATTTAAAAATATAATCAAATGCTTTGTATGCCATCAAATCGGACACATGTCTTCCAAATGTCCTTTCAAAGAATGTGGTCCATCTTCTCAGAAAAGGTGCCAAACAAATAGCTGCCTGCAGTGGAAAAATAAGTTGAATAAGTGTGACCTGGATCTAATAGCTCAAGATCAGAAAAGCCAATGGTATATGGACAGTGGATGCTCAAAACATATGACTGGAGATCGAAGCAAGTTTGTAACCTTTGATGAAAGGATATCTGGAAATGTAACATTCGGCAATGATAAAGCAGGGAAAATCAAAGGAAAAGGCTCATTCAATCTGAATAATGGAAGAGGAAAGGCTCAATATGTACTATTTGTGGATGGACTGAAAGCAAATCTGCTAAGCGTCAGTCAAATGTGTGATAAAGGCCGTGAGGTCCTTTTCAGAGCCCAAGATTGTGAGGTAAGATCGAGCACCATAGGAAAGACCTTGATCAAAGGTGTTAGAATAGAAAGTAATGTCTATATAGTGAAAGAAGAGAATGAAGCATGCCACATAAGCAAACTTGATGAATCATGGTTATGGCATAGAAGATTGGGACACCTAAACTTTGACCACATCATCAGTATGAGCAAGAAGAATGCAGTCAGAGATATGCTTGCAATAAAGAAGCCTCCAAATACCATATGTAAATCCTGCCAACTGGGCAAGTAGACCCGCACATATTTCAAGACCAAAGAAGAGTTATATACATGTAGGCCTCTTCAGCTTGTTCACATGGACTTGTGTGGACCTTCAAGAACTAATGCACCAAGTGGAGAATCTTATTTCATGCTAATAATAGATGATTTTACCAGATTGACGTGGGTGGCATTTCTCAAATATAAATCTGAAGCAATTGAGAAATTTAAGATATTCAAGGCATTGGCATAAAATCAAACAGGATGCAAGATAAAATGCATCAGATCAGACAGAGGAGGTGAATTCACAGACTATGATTTTGCAGACCTATGCAATGAACATGGGATAAAACAACAGTTTACAATTGTAGGTACACCTCAACAGACTGGAGTGGCAGAAAGACAAAACAGGTCAGTACAACAGATTGCCAGAGCCATGATGTAAGAAAGTAACATTCCCCAAACCTATTGGGCAAAAGCAGTACACACAGCTGTTCACATTCTCAACAAAGCTCATCTAAGACCAAATTTTGATAAGACTCCTTATGAATTATGGCATGGTAAGCCAGCATCAATCAAGAACTTTATGTAATGTTCCCACTTAGCCTTAGCTAAGGGGAACATTCAATTTTGTTTTAAATTCTGTTTCATGAATAAATGAATAAAGGAGGACATGTAAAACTCCTAAAAAGTCTGAATAAATCAATGCCCATGTGAACAAAGACAAATCAAGGCCATGTAAATAATCACTTGTAGGTGTGAAAGAGGTTTGAGCTAAAGACTGGGTCAACCTTGACCAAATCAACATCGTTGTCTAGGTTCATTGCATCTCCAAAAGGGACAACGCAGTTCTAGAAGGAAGCCTCTCATGTGAAAAGGGCTAACTCATCAAGGTGGTTTAGGTTTTGCAAAATATTTCTCATCTTATAGGAGGAAAGGGATGGTAGTAAGAAAAGGTTATTGATTAATCATATTCTTGAGTATTTTGTCTGCTTAGACAAATACTATTCTCTGTTGTTTAGTGGAGAATTGTTCTTGGAATTCCTATGCAGGGGTTTCACCTCTTCCTTGGAGAATTCTTGGAGGAGTGTTTGCTGAATTGATCCACTATTAGGCTTGAGTCCAAGCTCTACTTACATTGGTAGCGCTGATCCATTGAAGGTTTTGCTGCCTCTGCAAGCTGTAGCAAGTGGGCATCTAGATCTGTAGAGATCTAGTGTATTTTGGGAGCCTCTTCTCATGGAGTGGGTCCTTTGACCTCCTGGAAGAGTGTCTCATTTCTTTGTACTTCAGATCTACAATTTTACAGTATTTTTCTGTGTCATTTGAGCTACAACGTTGTTCCCATGAGTAGACTGCGTTATTTTTGTATGGGGTTCTTTCTGGTGTTTTGCTCATAGTTTAGATCAAAGATCTCTAGTGTTGGGCTTGCCTTCCACTTGGTGATCCATGGATTAGCTTGCCGATCCATGTTCTGTTTAGATCTGATCCATTGTAATGAAATGTTATATTCAGAAATTTACTGCAGCAATTTCCAGATCTGCAACTTGTTTCTCAGATCTACTCTTGTTTATGCGTGCTTTTATCAAAATTCCAAGGGGATCTTGAAGAGAAAACTATATAGTTTCCAAATCTGAAATAGATCTAATGTTTCATCCATAGATCTGTCATATATCTGATTTGTAACTTCCAGCTGTTGAAGCTCCTTAAAATTAACACTGTTGAGCCATTTCTGCAAATGTACATGTATTCTAGCTCTCTTTTTTGAAGCTTTCTTGTTGTAATTTCCCATTCATTCTACTATATATTGAAAGGGCTTCATCATAATGTTGATTTGCTACTATATTAATGAAATATGAGCCTCCTTTCTTATCTCCTCTTAATATCTGATAAAACTGCGTAATTCTTGAAGCATTGTTTGTATTTAGCTGCAACCTTCCTCTTTGGGTGCTTTTTAGCTAGTCTAGTTTGTGGGAGATCTGTTTAGTGTATCTAAACTGACTTTTTTTTTTATGATATTCCATATATAAGTCCCATACAGCATAAATAAGAGGAACCAAGTCCTGATCTACGTTATTTTTGCACATTTTTCCTTATACAGCGTTTCTCTTGAGCACATTGTTGAAATTCCTGAAAAAGGAATATTACAGTGGTATCGAAGCTCCACTCTTGGCAAAGAATGTGCTTGCCTTGGAGCACCAGTCATGCTACATTCCAAAGAAGATGATCCTCTCACTGAGAGAGAGAGGAGGTACCAAAATAGAAGTCATAAAAAGTATGACTACACCACTAATGACCCTGACAAGGGTCAAGACAAGGGGAAAGCCCGTGAAACTGTGAATGATAAGGAAGCATAGGAGTTTTAAGAAACTATCTTGGAGACCATGCAAGATATTTCCAAGGAGATCAAAGAGATGAGGGTGGATATAATGAGGGAATCTCTTGGGAGATTTCATCAAGGAGAAAGTTCTGACATGTCTCATTATGGGACTGGTCAACCTATGAGCTTGCCACAAGCTCCACAGGCCTCAAAAAAATATACTATTCCTACCTTCTTGGCTATAGAGAATGAATAAATTCAAGAGAAAACCTCCCTGGAAGGTTACTTTATGGAATATGACTCTCAGAGTCAAAGATTCAAGGATAACTTGAGTTTCCAAGACTTTTTCCATCTCAAGGACCGGAGTAGACCATGGCAGCAGTATAGAGATGGTGGTTTCTTTCATGGGAGACACCACACTATGGGTAGATTCTTTTTGCCCAAGTTTGATGGATCATCTTCTTTTTCTTCCAAAGCATGGGTGGAAAAGCTGGATATCTATTTCTCGTTGAACAATGTCCTCGAAGTAGAAGCCATCAAGATTGCAGCGCTACACTTTGAGGTTGAAGCCCACAATTGGTGGTTCCATGGGCTGTCTACATTGGGACACAGCAATGTGTCTACCTATGCTGAGTTCACTAGAATACTGGTGGAGAGATTTGACCGGAAGGATCTCGAGGCACCTTTCATAAGCCTTGCAAAGCTGAAGCAGACAGGAGATGCAGAGTCCTATATCTCTGAGTTCTTGAGATTATCAGTCATGGTCCCTGATCTATCTGTAGCAAGGAGAGTCCACATGTTCATTGATGGTCTGGAGGAACCTTTGCATGGGTTGGTGAAGTCTACCAAGCCCATCACTTTGCATGATGCCATTGAGAGAGCTATAGATCTCCAAGATGCCTTGCCAAGAGCAAAGCCAACTTTCCAAAGCAAAGCCCCTCACTCTTCTAAGGGGAAAGAAGGGAAAGCTGCTCCTCCCAAGGAGAGCTCACTGAAGAAACCTCTTGACATTGATCTCCGGAGGGAGTTGAGGAAAAAGAGATTGTGTTTCACTTGCCAAGAGCCGTGGGTACGAGGACATAGATGTGCTGCTGGAAGGGCACACTATATAGAAGTCTTCTCAGATTTTGAGGAGGAAGATGGGAATGATGGACCTAGGAGGGGTCACAGCGCTGGTGATGATGAGGAGGAAGATCAATCACCATCCAGAGATGAAGAGGGAGCCTTTGCTCCAACAAGTGGAACTCTTGCCTCTTTGAGAGAAGTGCCTAAGTACTTGACCCTAAGAGTACAAGGCTCAGTCATGAACCAGAGAGTGTCTATTCTGATTGATAGTGGGGCAACCCACAACTTTATTGAGGCTCACCTTGTGCAGAGGAAAGGAATCCCCACTGACACTTTTGATGGGTTTTCTATCTTGGTCCCAGGAGATAGAACCATGCAATGCATGCAATATGTTCCATCACTTTCTGTCACTATGGGATCCTACACTTTGGTGGATCACTTCTTTGTAGCTGACATACCAGACACCAATATTATCCTGGGTGTCCAGTGGTTGATTACCTTGGGGAAGATTACCACTGATTGGAAAGCCTTGCAGATGGAGTGGGTGGACTTGAAGAGTGGGAAACCACAAATAATTCAAGGCATGCACACTTATCCTGCACCTAATGTTTCCACACAAACAACAGAGATGGATTTGCGCAGTGGAAGAAAGGATCTCACAGTTCCTTCTCTCATGTTTATGAGAATGCTGCAAGGAACATTCCTACCTCATGGCAAGCCACTTGGAATGTCATTAGATTCTGATCCTCTGGGGAAAGCCTCACAAAGTGCTGCTCCAAATATAGATCAAGCAAGGATTGGAGCAATGAGAGAGCAAGCTACATCGCTGTGGGAGGAAGGAAAGGGGAGGATCAACCTCCCAACAAAAAATTTTGGCATGTGTAATGTCAAAGAAGCAATCAACAACAAGGCAAGCACCACCATAGATGTATCTGCAGTGCTGTCATTGTTGAGCTGTGTGGATCCATATTGGAGATCTCAACTCCTTGTGGAGTACTCCAAACATCTTCACACCGGGATGATTTTAGATGGCATGAAGCAAGGGGGAGGCTATTTGGTCCATGAAGGGGTCATCTATCATCTTGGTAAAGTATTCTTGTCTCAAGCCTCCAAGCTTAAGCAAGAGATACTACAAAGAGCACACAAAGAGTTCCTTTCCAGTTATATGTAGTTAGCAAAGATCTACACCCTAATCATGAGGAGTTTTGATTGGGAGGGTATGAAGGAGGAGCTACATCAGCACTATGATTGGCAGGAACTACATCAGAACTTACAAGAGTGCAATAGTTATGAAGAGTTGGGACAGCCAAAGGACTCTATGCAGGAGTCATTTCAGCCATCTCTTCCTTCTCTTAAAAGAGGAGAAATGCCCATGTCCGACTCCATGTGTGTGGGAGACTTGAATGGTAAAGAATTTGATCTCATGGAGCATGTTTATTTTTCTGATTTGACATATTCTCTTACCATATGTATGCAGGCCATGGCTCCTACAAGGAGTGATATTACATGCAATAGATCTCATGAAATTGGTGAGGCCAATAAAAATTCTAAATCTGGTCCCTCCTTTGAGATGAAAAGGGAGATTCTCTTTCATGATAGGTGCTTCCCAAAGGCACCTAACTTGGATATCACTTTCAGCCATGTCAAAGTGACCCATGCAGTAAAGGTGTGGTGGGAGTACCACTTACTACACTCAGATCTACTAAAGACAAGGAGTGCATTGCGTTGGTATCTTATGTGGGATTGTGACCCACCTCCTCAAGTGCAAATTTCAGTTTGCATATATGTAATTTTGCTTCCATACATAGATGATATATTGGTATTGTTTATGGGTTTGTATGGGCAAAGAGTGGGCAATGTATATGTACCACATGGGATGGAAATTCAACTTGTTCTTCATGATACATGTTTTAGATGTGACATTGCTTCACCCATGTTTATTTCTGTTGAGTTTTACACTCCTGAAGGGATGGACTATGCCCCTATCTGTTAGCATTGGAGTAGCAATGTTTGATGTATTGGCTTAATGAGCACTTGGCCCATGATGAAGACTTGATCCTTGATGGTGCCATCGATGGAGAAGGAGAAGAACTACAGATCTTACCCTATCAGTTGCTTGAGGACAAGCAACATTTTGGAGGGGAGGACTGTAATGTTCCCACTTAGCCTTTGCTAAGGGGAACATTCAATTTTGTTTTAAATTTTGTTTCATGAATAAATGAATAAAGGAGGACATGTAAAACTCCTAAAAAGTTTGAATAAATCAATGCCCATGTGAACAAAGACAAATCAGGGCCATGTAAATAATCACTTGCAGGTGTGAAAGAGGTTTGAGCTAAAGACTGGGTCAACCTTGACCAAATCAACAGCGGTGTCTAGGTTCATTGCATCTCCAAAAGGGACAGCGCAGTTCTAGAAGGAAGCCTCTCATGTGAAAAGGACTAACTCATCAAGGTGGTTTAGGGTTTGCAAAAGATTTCTCATATTATAAAAGGAAAGGGAGGGCAGCAAGAGAAGGTTGTTGATTAATCATATTCTTGAGTATTTTGTCTGCTTAAACAATACTATTCTTTGTTGTTTAGTGGAGAATTATTCTTGGAATTCCTATGCAGGGGTTTCACCTCTTCCTTAGAGAATTCTTGGAGGAGTGTTTGCTGAATTGATCCACTATTAGGCTTGAGGCCAAGCTTGACTTACATTGGCAGCGCTGATCCATTGAGGGTTTTGCTGCCTCTGCAAGCTGTAGTAAGTGGGCATCTAGATCTGTAGAGATCTAGTGTATTTTGGGAGCCTCTTCTCATGGAGTGGGTCCTTTGACCTCCTGGAAGAGTGTCTCATTTCTTTGTACTTCATATCTGCAATTTTACAATAGTTTTCTATGTCATTTGAGCTACAAAGTTGCTCCCATGAGTAGAATGCGTTATTTCTGTATGGGGTTCTTTCTGGTGTTTTGCTCATAGTTTAGATCAAAGATCTCTAGTGCTGGGCTTGCCTTCCACTTGGTGATCCATGGATTAGCTTGCTGATCCATGTTGTTTTTAGATCTGATCCATTGTAATGAAATGTTATATTCAGAAATTTACTGCAGCAATTTCCATATCTACAACTGGTTTCTCAGATCTACTCTTGTTTATGCATGCTTTTGTCAAAATTCCAAGGGGATCTTGAAGAGAAAACTATATAGTTGCCAGATCTGAAATAGATCTGATGTTTCATCCATAGATCTATCATAGATCTGATTTGTAACTTCCATCTGTTGAAGCTCCTTAAAAATAACACTGTTGAGCCATTTCTGCAAATGTACATGTATTCTAGCTCTCTTTTTTGAAGGTTTCTTACTGTAATTTCCCATTCATTCTACTGTATATTGAAAGGGCTTCATCATAATTCTGATTTGCTGCTATATTACTGAAATATGAGCCTCCTTGCTGATCTCCTCTGAATATCTGATAAAACTACGCAATTCCTGAAGCAGTGTTTGTATTTAGCTGCAACCTTCCTCTTTGGGTGCTTTTTAGCTAGTCTAGTTTGTGGGAGATCTGTTTAGTGTATCTAAAATGATTTATTTTTTATGAGAATCCATATATAAGTCCCATACAGCATAAATAAGAGGAAACAAGTCCCGATCTGTGTTATTTTTGCACAGTTTTCCTTATACAGCATTTCTATTGAGCACATTGTTGAAATTCCTGAAAAAGGAATATTACACTTTAGAGTATTTGGAAGCAAGTGTTTCATAAAAAATAATGATGAAAAACTGGGGAAGTTTGATGCAAGAGCTGAAGAAGGAATATTTTTAGGATATGCATCCAAGAGTAAGGGTTACAAGTGTTACAACAAAATACTGCACAAAATTGTGGAAAGCATTGATGTAAGAGTTGACGAAGATCTACCAAACAGAACAAGAAACACAAACTGCGCCAATCCTCCAGATGATCATGAGGTTGAAAACCAAGATAATGATGAACATAGCAAGACAACAGAAGATACTGAATTAAACTCAAAAGGTCCCTCAAGATACACCCAAAAGAACCATCCAGAAGATCAAATCATTAGGGACAAAAGTGTGGGAGTCTAGACAAGAAGACAGCCTGCTAAACAGACAGAGGAAGTATACCTATCCATGCTATCTCAAATAGAACCAAAGAAGTTCGAAGAAGCCAATAAAGACAAAAACTAGGTAAATGCTATGAATAAAAAACTGGACCAAATTGAGAAAAACAATACCTGGGAATTAATTCCAAGACCCACTGGGAAAAATTTCATTGGCACAAAATGGATATTCAAGAATAAGATGAATGAACAAGGGCAGGTAATAATAAATAAATCCATACTTGTATGCAAGGGATATTCTCAAATTGAAGGACTTGATTATGATGAAACCTTTGCCCCTGTAGCCAGAATGGAAGCAATCAGAATGTTTTTGGCCTTTGCATGCTATCATTATTTCAAGGTATATCAAATGGATGTGAAGTTTTCCTTCCTGAATGGAGATCTAGAGGAAGAAGTCTACATTAAACAACCTGAAGGATTCTCATTAATAGATAAACATGACTATGTGTGCAGATTAAAGAAAGCCTTATATGGTCTGAAACAAGCTCCTCATGCATGGTATTCAAGGCTGGACAAATACTTGCAAAAACAAGGGTTCAAAAAGGGAGGAGTAGACAACAATTTGTACATAAAGGCTAACGAAAATGAACTCTTAATTGTAGTAGTGTATGTAGATGACATCATGTTTGGTAGCAACAAAGATGAGTTAGCAAAAGGATTTGCTGAAGAAATGAAATCAGAGTTTGAGATGTCAATGATTGGAGAGCTCACCTTTTATTTAGCACTTCAAATTCAACAAAAGAACACTGTAATATTCATTTCGCAAGAAAAATACTTAAGAGAAATGTTGAAAAGGTTTCGAATGGAAGATTGAAAACCTGTGTCAACTCCCATGATCACTGGATGCAAACTATGTGCTAATGATGGATCAATATATGTAGATCAAAAACTTTACAGATCCATGATAGGAAGTTTTCTATATCTATCTGCTTCTAGACCAGACATTATGTTGGCAGTAGGACTTGTAGCAAGATATCAAGCAGCACCAAAACAAAATCACTTACTTGCAATCAAGAGAATATTTAGATATCTACAAGGAACCTCACATTATGGTCTATGGTATCCAAAAGGAAAAAGTTTCACACTGACAGCATACATAGATGCAGATTGGGCTAGTTGCGTGGATGACAGAAAACGCACAAGTGGAGGTACTTTTTATTTGGGAAAAATTCTAGTGGCATGGCTAAGCAAGAAGCAAACTTCTATCTCTCTATCTACAGCAGAAGCAAAATACATAACAGCAGCTGCATGTTGCACACAAGTAATGTGGATGAAACAAACTCTCCAAGACATGAAGGTAAGCATTGATGAACCCATTTCTATCAAATGTGACAATACAAGTGTAATAAGTATATCAAAAAATCCTGTACTTCATTCAAAAACAAAGCACATCCCAATAAAGTACCACTTCCTCAAAGAACAAGTAGCACAGAAATTAGTGAAGTTGGAATATGTACCAACTAAGGAACAAACAACAGACATATTCACAAAACCTCTTGCTAAAGAACCATTCGAATATCTAAGAGACAAGCTAGGGGTAGTGTCTGCAGATGTTACTCTCTAACATGATCAGAAATAAAAAATAAAAAAAAAATAAAAAAAATAAAAGAAAAAAGAAAAAAAAAAAGAGGCTGCATACAAGAAACAGGATCAGTGCAGAAGACAAGTGATAGTCAATATCAGACAAGAAAGCATCATTCCACGGGGAGAGCAGTCAATAAATTGTCATCAAAGAGATAGAACAATGGAGCAGTGCATGGAACAGGTCCTCAAGATCAGAGGAAATGGAAAGATAGAAACTACATTGGGAAATGTGCAACCCTTTGTCATTGATGTCAAAGGGGGAGGAAAAGCAAGCAAAAGAAGAAAGGGTCTTCTGAAATGCAAGCAGAGGAAGTCCTGGAGGAAGCATTGGAGTATTGCCATCAATGCCAAAGGAGGAGACTGTTGGAAATATTATCATTGATGGCAAAGGAGCACAAAGGAGCAGCACCAAGACAAGGGAGCAGGTCAGAATCAGATGGAATTGTTGCAGAGAAAGACAGTGAAAGTGGTTTCGAAAACCACCAAAGGGTTTTCACACCGCTTTTGGAGGATAAGTGGTTTTAAGTGAGATGGATGCGATATAGTTAGGAGGGCGACACGTGGCATACTGAAACCGCCTATTTCGCATAAGTTTAAAAACATCATTCATCGAGCTAATTGGCACATGATAACACGATGACTGTTGGATCATTCTAGGATCAACGACGGAGACTCAACATTCTTTGGCATAACGAAATTGTGAGTTAAGAGGAGGAATGAGCACGGTTAACGTTGATCAACGGTACCGCGGGGGCACAAACAGCCCGATGGTTAACCCAAGGGGGTGCCTCCGCAGTTGACTCGCCCATCGGGCATTGACCGCAGATTGACAACTGTCATTCACTGCGGTGGCACAAGTCCGATGATCATTCCGTACCAAGCAGTGCCTTTGCAGTGGGGCCAATGCATTTTGTTGACATGTTTTGTTTTAAAGAAAAAAGTATATAAAGAGCAGAATGATAAAAGGTGTGGGACCGGTGTCACAAAGTGGGACAGCGTAAACAAACGGAAAATAGACTAAGGCAGAAAAATTTCAAGTGAGGTGAATGGACGGTCATGATTAGATCGCAATAGCAAAGGCAAGAAATGAATGGATAAGATTCATCACAAGATAAGCAAGGTAGAAACCAATCGAAAGTGCCAGCATCAGCAAGGACCGTAGATCTGGGAAAATCAAGGTAATTGTTTTAGTATGCGATGCGAGGCGATGCGATTCGATGTGATCACATATCGCATACCGCATATGATATGAGTCGCACAGTATGGTAAATTATATTTCGATTCGATATTACCATCGCATATCGCAATCGAGGCAGAAGAAAAATCACACAAACATAGTGGTCACAGAAAATGAAAAGTGCGATATGATGACGTGGTGATGATGTGGCAAGCGATGTGGCAGCTGACGTGGACCTGACCCCACAAATCGCAAATAAATCAAGATGATGTGGCAAGATGATGTGGCAGTGATGTAGCGATGATGTGGCAAGGTGACATGGCACGATGACATGGAGATGACGTGGACTTGGCCCGCATATCGCAAATCGCAAGATCGGAAGGGTGAAGATCGTAAGAGCAAGGTTGAATTGCCGAAATGCGAAGTGTGATAAAGAGTTCCGGATGTGATGCAACTTCAAAGCAAAAGTCTAAAGGATTTCAAATCCGAAGGTATAAGGTTTCCCTTTGAGAAATCGCATCGGGGGTTGGAAGAGCTATGCATAAAAATAAACACATGGGAACGCCGAAGCGCAATGTGGCGATGCGAAGTGGCGATGCAAATTTCATCGCATATCGCAGATCACAAAGCTCAGAAGAGATAGCACTCATAAACGCTGAAGTGCGATAACGAGTTCCGGATGCGATGCAACTCAGAGTTATTATTTAAAATATTTAAAGTCCGGGAGTATGGATTTTCCCTTTGTTAAATCGTATCAGAGAGAAAAGGAGGACTATAACGTAAAAAAAAAAAGGAAAGCCTGAACACAAGAATAGGCTCGGGTAAGGACCCGACACAGAGAAAAGGGCAGAATCGAATGTTGAGAAGAGTGGTGAAGGTTGAACACTGTGGGCACGAGAAAAAGAGGCAGAGTCGGGAAATAGGAGAATATGGTGGCACTGTTGGAAACACAACAGCTGGGTCAAGTTAGGCCAAAATGACAGCTATGCAGAACTGTGTTGAATATAATCGCAGGAACTGAAACGACTCTGACAGTAGCAGAAAAGAAAAATGCACAACGAGCAAAGAGATGAAAGGGTTGGGTGAAATATATTTGTTGTAACTGTAAATGTAAATGAATTAATTATTTCTATTGTATGTGATGCAAAGGAAAGTCTCTGTAGGCAAAGAAAAACTCAAATTTAATTCTGAAATGAGTAGACATTGTTGTAACCTCTTGAAATGATGAGCGAGAAAATGAGATGGTGGAAGGCAAAGAGTCGTGCCTGTTCACTTCATATTCCATGTAGAATGCAAACAGTCATAAAGCTATCTGTATAAAACATGTAATATTGGTATGCATAGAATGTAAGAGAGTGTAAGAAGAAGAAGGAGCAGACAGAGAAGCTGTGAAGATCCAGAGATAATATAAGGCAGATATGGAAGATGGAGGACAACAGTGAAGAAAGAAAAAGAGAGCTGATATCCAGGTAAATCAGCATATGATTTTGTGGTATAGTGAGGAAGTTGGTGCTTCCATATCAAGTTGTAGCTTGATAGATGTCCAGTTGTAGCTGGCTGAGGTAGGAGCCTCCTGTAGGTTGTAGCCTGCAGAAAATAGATGGGAGTTGGAGCTCGTGTGCTGAAGCCATAAGACGAGGTAGTAGCTCTGTAGGTTTGAGCTTCATAGAAAATCAAGTGGTGAGAGAGAGCTGAGCTGTTTTGCATCACAACAATAATAAGATGGTTTTCTCCTCATGGGTTTCATTTTCCTCCGTTATTCATAAAGGATGATTATGTGTTGATATTCTGTATTTAATCTGCTTAATACCTGCTGCTCACTTATTAAGATTGTTGTTCCATTGTATATTAAGTTGATCATGAAATGAAGACGTAAATAAGTGTAAAAGAAAGATTTACAAGACCATGACTGCATTAAAATGATTCACCCCCCCTCTCAGTTTAACTAAGGGTTCAATATATATATATATATATATATATATATATATATATATATATATATTAAATTTAAACAATATAATAATATATCAAACTCATTAAATCCTCAAAATTTAATATATAATTTTGAAATTTTTTAAAATTTAAAATATTACATTTCCTTTATGAAAAAATAATAAAATAATCATTATAACTTTTTTATTATAATTAACCTTATTCCCTCACATTTGAAAGTTACATATACATTTAATCTCATATCATATATACTTGCCCTTCAAGTCATTCCATATACTTTAATATAATATACCTACCATATACTTTAATTTAATATACATGTACTCCTAAAATCACAACATTACTCTTAAAATTTTCAAAAATCCATAAATTATTGTCTATCTATTTATTTATTTATTTTTACTTCTCTCCACCTACTCCTTAAGCATTATTTTAAAACTTAGTTATACATTTAGAACTTAATTATAAATTTATACTAAACAAGTTGTAAACATCTGTGATATTCTCAACTAGCCCAAGCTAATGGGAATATTCAATTTTGTTTCATTTTTCTATTGCATGAATAAATGTGTGAAGGAGGACAATAAAAACTCCTAAAACAGTAAATAAATCAATGCCACATGTGAACAAGGCTAAATCTGGGCTAACTAAATGAGCATCCTTAGGTGTGAAAGGGACTGAATGTTTTGACTAGGTCAACCATGACCAAATCAATAGCGTTGTCTAGAAGGAGTGATCCTCATTGAGGCATAGGGCAGTTTTAGTTGGAGGTGACTCATGTGAAAAGAGCTATTTCATTGAGATGGTTTAGGGTTTTGCAAGCTCTGAATCTTATGAAAGGAAGAGGAGGACAACATGAGAAGGTTGTTGATTGATATTAGATTTCTAAAGATTTTGTTTGTTTAGACATTTCTTATTCTCCTTGTTGTTAGCAGAGAATAGTGATGTTTAGTACTGGGTGTTCCTGATCGGGAATCCCACCTCTTTCCTTGAGTAGCTCTTGGAGGATTTTTGCATTTATTGTCCACTATCAGGAATTTGGCCAAGCTCTTCTTCCAACTACAACACAAATCTTATTGAGGGTTTGGTTGTCTTTGTAAGCTGCAGCAAGTGGAGGCTAGATCTACTCAGATCTAGGCCATTCTAGTGCCTCTTTTCAGTGGGAAAGGCTTCTATCCCATTGACAAGAGAGTATTGGAGGATTGGAGCACCATTTTCAGATCTTGGCTTGAGGCCAACCATGTTCTAGAGCCTAAAACACAGTTTTTCTTCTAGTACTGCGTTATTTGCAAGGGTACAGTTGCAGGGTGTTTTGGCACACTTTTGGAGGAGAGATTTCTAGTGTTGGGGATCTGCCCTTCACTATGGAGATCCATGGATTTCAGATCTATTCCATGTCATATTCAGATCTGATTTGAATACTGTTGTATCTGCTTCAGAATTTCTGAATCACTTTGCAGATCTGCTGCATAAGATCTCATATCTACTCCATGTACTTTGCTTTTTGCTGAAAATCCCAAGGGGAATTTGAAGAGGAGCCTATCTAGTGTACATATATGATATAGATCTAAATTTTTGTACACAGATCTGCTCTAGATCTGAAGTGTAACCTACTACTATTTCAACCAATAAAAATAACGTTGTCAAGCTTGTTCAGTCATAATATATGCTTGCAGCACCTCATTTTGAGGATTTCTTCATGTAACAGTCTTCTATTTCTGTTTTACATCTTATGGGCCACAATATAAATCTGATTTTCTGATGTAAATGTTATTTTTGAGCCTCCATATTGGCCTCTTTCTCTTACTTAGTTGAACTGTGTTATTTCTCTGCAGTATTGTTTAATATTGTTTCTTGTTCCCTTTTGGGATATTATAGTGGTATCAGAGAAATCATCTTGGCATAGCCTGTAAGAAGCCAATATGTCTTCGGAAGGAGAAAAGCCTCTTAGTGACAGAGAAAAGAGGTATCAAAAAATAAGACAGAAGAAAATTGATTACACAGAAGACAAAGAAAAAAAGGGTAAAACCCCTTTATCTGGAAGGATGAAAGGAGATGAGTTCTCTAAAACTCTTTCTCAAGCTATGCATGAGCAAGAAGAAGAAATCTGGGGAATAAGGAGGGAAATATATGTAGATCCCTCAAGAAATTTTTCACATAAATGAAGCCCCAGTATTTCATACTATGTGTGTGATCATTCAGCCACACAATTTGATCTACAACATTGTAGCATGCCTACTTTCTTGACAAAGGGAGAAGTAGAAGGAGGAACACCAAAGGATGAAACTCTTGGAAATTATCTCCAAGAATATAAGTCTCAGTCCAAGAGATTCAAGGAGCATCTAAGTTTCCCAGAGTTCTGTCAACTTAAAGAAGAAAGAAGATCCAACAACTACAGTAGAAGAAGAGGGTGCATACAACACACTTTGGGTAGATTCACTCTACCTACTTTTGATGGATCGTTTGAGAGCTCAGCCAAGTCTTGGGTAAGGAAACTAGACACATATTTCCAGCTGCATCGAGTTTCAGAAGAAGAAGCCATGAGAGTAGCAACACTGCATCTTCAAGGTAAGGCTTATGCCTAGTGGTTATTTGAGTCTTCTTCCTTGAAAAGTGTAAATATATCTTCTTATGCAAAGTTCACTAGGAGGTTAGTGAAAAGATTTGATTTAAGACATTTTGAAACTTCTTTGGGAGAGAAAATCAAGCCCAAGAAATCTGAATCTTTGCATGAGTTGGAAGAATCCATAAAGCCAACTCCATTTCTAAACATTGTTGAGGGGGTTGAAGATCTTTTGCATGATTTTCCAAATGAAAAAGCCCCACTACAACAAGAACTCCCTTCTCAAGGAGAATACATGAGGGTTCCTTCTTCAAGAAGAGATCAAGGAAAAGGGGCTCTTAATGATAAGGCATTCTCCATTGATGAGGAGAAAGGAGATAAAGAGCATAGAAGATCCTCCAGCGAAGTGACAATAAAAGGAGATCCATTTTTATTGGGAGATGGAGATGAAGCAATTGCCTCCACTAGGAGGGCTCTTATATCTTTGCAAGAGGGCCCCAAGGATCTTACACATGAAGAGCATGATATGTATGTGTCTATGATGATAGACAATGAGGCAGAACAAAGGAGGGATTACAGTGCTGACATAGCAGGAGATGACCCACTATTGCATGGAAGAGAGAATGGAGCAAATGCTCCAATCAGAAGCACTCTTGCATATTTAAGAGTGATACCACATTATCATGAGACTTCCACACAAAAAACAGAGAGGAACTTACGCAGTGGAGGCAGGGATATGATGATCCCATCTGATATGCATATGAGGATGGTCCATGAGACATCACTATATAGTGGCAAACCACCTATGAGGCCACCTGATTCAGATTTGGTGGGGAAGACCTCACAACATGTTGCTCCAATCTTAGATCCAGGAGGGATTGGAGCACTAGAAGACAAAGCTACAGTGTTGGTAGGCTTGGGTAAGCTCAAGGAGGAGGGAGATCTTCTTCCCTCATCATCATCACCCACTCTCATTTCTGATACTGCATTGTGGGTGGATAAGAATGGAAGGAATGACCTTCCAAAATTCACCTTTGGCATGGGAGATGTCAAGGAAGATATCAGCAACATGACAGACATTTTTGTTGACACATTATCAACGTTGTCATTGTTGGGCAGTCTAGATCCATATTGGAAATCCCAACTTTTGGTGGATTATTCCAAGGATCTTCACACTTGTATGATACTTGATGACCAGCTACATGAATATGGCTATCTAGTCCATGAATAAGTCATCTATCATCATGACAGGATCTTCTTATCTAGAACCTCCAAGCTCAAGGAAGGATGCTACAAAGGGCCTACAAAGAGTTCTGCTTCAGCCACACCTATTCTATGAAGCTCAAGAACATCATTTTGAGGAGCTACTATTGGAAGGGCTTTGAAGGAGAGCTATATTAGCATTGTCAAAGATTCATGAACTATGTGGAGTTGGGGCAGCCATATGACTCTATGCAAGAGTTATTTCAGCCATCTTTTCCCTCTTGTGAGAGAGGAGATAGATCCATGCACCACTCCATTTGTAGGAGGAGTATTGTTGGTGAAGAATCTGATCATGTAAAGAAAAAATTATTTTCTGATTGTACATATTCTTTCACCATGTTTATGCAGGCCATGGCTCCAAGAAGGGCCAATACATCTTGTAAACTTCATGGAAAACTTTGGGCCACACAAATTTATGAAATTGGCCACTCCCTTGATGAACAAAGGGAGATTTTTCATCATGATGGGTGCTTCCCAAAGGCACCAAACATATCTCACACTTTCAGCCATAGTGATATGACATGGGCAACAAGTAAGTGGTGGGTAAACCACTTACCATACCTTTATCTGAAGTAGGCATGAGATGCACTGCGCTGGTACCATATGTGGGACTATGACCCACCTCCACATGCTCAAATTTCTGTTTGTGTATATTTAGTTTTGCTTCCATACCTTGATGATATACTTGTACTTTTTATGGGAGTGTATGGAGGGAGGATGGGAGGCATGTATGTACCACATGGGAAGGAGACTCTTTATGTATCATATGCTACATGTTTCAGGGAGAGTATTGGTTTAGCCATGTTTGTTTCATTTGAGTTCTTGACTCCTTGTGGGATGGACTATGTACATCTCATGATGACTTTGGAGGAACAATTCATGGAGGGTTGGATTGGTGAACACTTAGCTTATGGAGGAAGCTTAATTCATGATGGTGTCACCAATGGAGGAGAAGTGTTGCAGCACTCACCTTATCAGTTTCTTGAGGATAAGCAACATTTTGGAGGGGAGTACTATAATATTCCCAATTAGCCCAAGCTAATGGGAATATTCAATTTTGTTTCATTTTTCTATTGCATGAATAAATGTGTGAAGGAGGACAATAAAAACTCCTAAAACAGCAAATAAATCAATGCCACATGTGAACAAGGCTAAATCTGGGCTAATTAAATGAGCACCCTTAGGTGTGAAAGGGACTGAATGTTTTGACTGGTCAACCATGACCAAATCAATAGCGCTGTCTAGAAGGAGTGATCCTCATTGAGGCACAACGCATTTTTAGTTGGAGGTGGCTCATGTGAAAAGAGCTATTTCATTGAGATGGTTTAGGGTTTTGCAAGCTCTCAATCTTATAAAAGGAAGAGGAGGGCAGCATGAGAATATTGTTGATTGATATTAGATTTCTAAAGATTTTGTATGTTTAGACATTTCTTATTCTCCTTGTTTTTTAGCAGAGAAAAGTGTTGTTTAGCACTGGGTGTTCCCGATCGGGAATCCCACCTCTTTCCTTGAGTAGCTCTTGGAGAAGTTTTGCATTTCTTGTCCACTATTAGGCATTTGGCCAAGCTCTTCTTCCAACTACAACATAGATCATGTTGAGGGTTTGGTTGTCTTTGTAAGCTACAGCAAGTGGAGGCTAGATCTGCTCAGATCTAGGCCATTTTAGTGCCTCTTTTAAGTGGGAAAGGCTTCTATCCCATTAGCAAGAGAGTATTGGAGGATTGGAGCACCATTTTCAGATCTTGGCTTGAGTACAACCATGTTCTAGAGCCTACAGCGTAGTTTTTCTTCCAGTACTGCATTATTTGTAAGGGTATAGTTGCAGGGTGTTTTGGCACACTTTTGGAGGAGAGATTTCTAGTGTTGGGGATCTACCCTTCATTATGGAGATCCAGGGATTTCAAATCTATTCCATGTCATATTCAGATTTGATCTGAATGCTGTTGTATCTGCTTCAGAATTTTTGAATCATTCTGCAGATTTTTTGCATAAGATCTCAGATCTACTCCATGTACTTCACTTTTTGCTGAAAACCCCAAGGGGCATTTGAAGAGGAGCCTATCTAGTGTACAGATCTGATATAGATCTAACTTTTTGTACACAACTCTGCTCTAGATCTGAAGTGTAACCTACTACTGTTTCAATCAATAAAAATAACGCTGTCAAGCTTGTTCAGTCATAATATATGGTTGCAGCACCTCATTTTGAGTATTTCTTCATGTAACAGTCTTCTATTTCTGTTTTACATCTTATGGGCCACAATATAAATCTTATTTGTTAATGTAAATGTTATTTTTGAGCCTCCATATTGGCCTCCTGCTCTTACTTAGCTGAACTGCGTTATTTCTCTGCAGTGTTGTTTAATATTGCTGCTTGTTCCCTTTTGGGATATTACAACATCATTTTCAAAAGCTTTGACAAAATTCATCAAACTTATTTTACATATATATCTAACACCACACCTATGAATTGGGCTACAAACATTGAATTCTGCATAAGCGTGGATATGCATCATCGTCACGCACGATTCGCAGCGTTCATAATATAAACCTATCAACAACTGGCTACCACAGATACGCCTACTTCACTGTTGGAATTTCTGAGTATTCCAAACAAAGAGGGAAATAAAAATTCCTCTTCCCAGCACAAAGATTAAAAAAAAATTGTAGACGGAGATGTAGAAAATTTTCTATTTCATTAAACTGAAAAACTATTACAAAATGACAATTTCTTCTTCTAAATCTTCAGTTCAGGATTACAAAAAAACTTCTTGACTTCTTCACACACAATGCTATTCTCTCTTTCACTCTCTGTCTCACTGTTCTATGTATTTTTGTTTTACACACATAGTCTATGCAAAAATCTGTTTCTGCCTTCAAGCTTACAATACACATAGTCAACACAAGACTCTGTTTTAGCCTTCTTGGCATACATTCAAACACACAGCCACACACTTGTTGCTCTCTATTTTTTTCACTTCTTAACGCAATCCTCTTTTTTGTTTCAGCCTTCGGGCATATATATTATGTTTTTGTCTATATATATATATATATATATATATATATGTGTGTGTGTATGTGTGTGTGTGTGTGTGTGTGTGTTAAAACATATATAAACTAATGTTTTAAAACTAAAACATATTGCGGCGCATATAAATCAAATAAGACATTTAAACTAAAGTCTTAAACCTTATGAAAAATTTCTTCACGGATTTCAAACCCTTTTTCAAAATTGTTTCAAATGGATTTATTGCATCGATTTTGAGGGATGCTGACTAGAATTCAAAGGCTTGCGATAAGGTTGCTATTCGTCTGAGGGTACACACGCTGGCGGATTTTAAAAACTTATGCAAAATGGTTTAAAGTTTATCGCATCCATTTTTTTACTGGATGATTGGACGTTGGAGTTGTGTGATACGAACTTGATTGGTGGATATTTTGTAGATGTGGAGGAGGTGGGTTCCACGCTTGTGACGTGGGTGATTCAAAAAACATAATAGAACGCGGTAAAACAAGCAGTTGTTTGAAGTTTTAATGGCAGTAGGTGCAGTGGATTGAAGAGGGGGGAGGGAGAGTTGGATTGCGTGGAGTAAATCACATATTTCAATGCTGCAAAGGGCTATGGATGGTTTTTGCAGGTGTTTTAAAGCTACAACTAAATGCACAGTTTCATGCAAGTCAACCCAAAAATAAACTATTGTTTCTGCGTCCTTTTGTCCTTCGACTCTGCGCTGTTGCAGTTGAGTTTAAAAATTCAACACTCCCCCTTAAACACAACTGTCGTTCTCTTGCATACCCAGACTTTTTCTCAAATAATTAAAACTCTTCTGCCCCAATGGTTTTGTCAATATATCAACAAACTACTCCTTTTTTCTGCAACGTTGCAAAATAATTTCCCCATTGTTCACTAACTCTCTGATGTAGTGATACTTGGCATCAATATGTTTCGTTCTCTTATGAAACACTGAATTATTTGATAAAGCTATAGCTGAGTTGTTATCACAATAAATTTTTGTGCCTTTTATCTGTTCATGACACAAACTTCTCAACATTCTCCTCATCCAAACTGCTTGACATGCTACTGTTGTAGCTGCCACATAGTCTGCCTCTGCTGTTGATAAAGCCACAATTGGCTGTTTCTAAGAAGCCCATGAAATGGCTCCTGATCCCATATGGAAAACATATCCAGAGGTGTTTTTCCTGTCATCTATACTTCTAGCCCAATCACTGTCAATATATCCAATCAATTCAAAATTTTCTGAAGTGGTGTATAAAATTCCATACCTCTTTGTTCCTTTCACATACCTCGGAATTCTTTTTGCTGCTTGCCAATGTGCCTCCTTTGGCCTTTCCATAAATATGGAAATTAAACTTACAACATGCATAATATCAGGCCTAGTTGCAGTCAAATACATGAGGCTGCCAACTATGCTCTTATACAAACTTGGATCAAAATCCTTGCTGCTGTCTTCGTTGCTCAGTTTCAATCCCATCACTGTAGGAGTAATTGCTGCCTTGCAATCCTGCATGTTAAATATTTCCAAAACTTCATTCACATATTTAGCTTGAGAAATAAAAATTATATTTTCATTTTTCTCTACTTCTATTCCTAAGAACTATCTCAGCAATCCCATATCAGTCATCTCAAATTCTTCTTTCATGATTGTTTTAAAATTCTCAATGAGGTAAGCATCATTACTTGTGAATATCACATCATCAACATACAAAACAACAATCAACATCTTACCATATTTCTCTTTGGTGTATAATGTGGGTTCTCCTTCACATTTTTCAAACCTATTTTCCAGTAGGTAGGCATCTATCCTATTGTACCATGCTCTTGGTGCTTGTTTCAGCCCATACAGAGCCTTCTTCAGTCTGCATACCTTGTGCTCTTGGCCTTCTTTCTCATATCCTAGAGGTTGTT
Source organism: Pinus albicaulis (assembly GCA_034641835.2). Taxonomy (NCBI): domain Eukaryota; kingdom Viridiplantae; phylum Streptophyta; class Pinopsida; order Pinales; family Pinaceae; genus Pinus; species Pinus albicaulis. The sequence continues at coordinate 146,818,641 of CM076578.1, read as the reverse complement.
CAACATATAACTCTTCCATCAATACTCCATTTAGTAATGTTTATTTCACATCCATTTGGTTAACTTTCTACTTGTGTTGTGCTGCTATGGACAACACTGCTCTTACTGTTTCCATTCTTGCGACCGGTGCAAATGTTTCTTCATAATCTCTTCCTTGTTGCTGCTTATAGCCTTTGACAACAAGTCTGGCCTTATGCCTTTCAATCTTACCTTTAGCATTGCTCTTGGTTTTATAAATCCATTTCACTCCAATCACTTCTTTTCCTTTTTGGAGATCAACTAATTCACATGTGTTATTTTTCTCTATGGCATTTATCTCTTCATCCATAGCATCTATCCATTTTTTCTCTTTCATTGCTTTTTCAAAATGAATAGGATCTTCTACATGACAATACAATGTAAATAAAGAGTTTATACCTTCATTTGCTACCTCTTGTTCATAGATTTCATTCAGAATTTTGAATCTGGTACCTCTTTCACTTGCTGAACTTGTGCTTGTAGAAGCACTCAAATCTACTCCTTGTGATGTGCTTAGAGAAGCACTGTCATCACTTCTCAAGAGTGTTCTCATACCTTCTTGTGGTGTCCCTTGTTTTCCTTGTATTTGTGGAGGTAGTGTTGCTAATGAGGGATGTCTTTCAACTATTTCTTCCTCATCATCATTATGAGACAAACAACTTTGTACATTCATTATTTCTAAATGCTTCCATTCCAAGCTTCTTCCTCAATAAATTGTACGTCTCTGCTTATCATAAACTTCTTGGTGGATGGGTTATACAATCTATATGCTTTGGATTCTTCACTATATCCAACAAATATGCGCTTCTCTCCCTTATTGTCCAACTTCTTCCTTAGCTGATCTGGAATGTGTGCATAAGCCACACAACCAAAAACTCTCATGTGGGTGACAAACTGTTTTATGCCACTCCATGCTTCTTCCAGAACCATGTTCATAACACTCTTTGTTGGGCATCTATTCAGCACATATGTTGCACAATGTACAGCTTTAGCCCAATATTCATTTGGCAAATGTTTTGCGTTCAGCATACTTCTTACCATGTCCATGATGGTTCGGTTTTTCCTTTCAGCAACTCCATTTTGCTGTGGTGTATACCTTGCTGTAAATTTCTTGTGTATCCCATTTTCTCTGCAAAAACGCAGAAATTCTTTGGAGATGTATTCTTCTCCTCTGTCTATTCTTAAGAATTTAATATGCTGCCCACTTTGAGCCTCAACAAGAGCTTTAAAGTGGAAAAATTTATCAAACACTTCACTCTTCAATTTCAAAAAATATACCCAAGTTTTTCTTGTGTAATCATCAATAAAGGTCAGCATATAGTGGCTTCCTGCTAATGATGGTGTTTGAATTGCTCCACACAAATCTGAATGGACTATTTCTAAGGGTGCCTTTGCCCTTATGCTCTTTCCTGATGCAAAGCTTTTTCTATGTTGTTTGCCCAAGATGCAGCCTTCACATAGGCTGTCTGGTTTCTCAATCAATGGTAATCCCTTTACCATTCTTTTCCTATGCGACAAATTCAGACCTCTAAAGTTGAGATGTTCAAATCTCAAATTCCATAACCATTTTTCATCCTTTGCTTCTCCTTGGTAAGTCTCTTGTGTCATTGCTGCCATTGCAGCTCCTTTCTTCAAATATGATCTCATTTTGAGAGGGAACATTTTGTTTCTTGTCATCTTCACTTGTGCAATGCATTTGTTGTGTAACCAGCTCCAAAAATAGAAGAAAAGAGATATCAACACCTTAGAAATAAGCCACTTTGAGGGGGAAACCTCCAATACATTACATAAATGAACAATTCTTGGATGATACAATTTACAAAACCTCCTTCTATATATAGGAGTCCATGGGGCCATAATGTAATCCTAGTGGGCCACAATGTAATCCTATCCGACCTAACAATAATAATTTAAGGGCACAATAATAACAAAATGGGGGTTACAAGGGTACAATAATAACAATAAGGGGGTGACACTAACAACAATAAGGGACTATACTAGTGATATAGGGACCTAACATGCCCCTCTCCTTCAAAAAAGTGTTGTCCTCAACGCTTGAGTAGCTCCGGGTGCTTCTGTATATAATTCTCATCCTCCCATGTAGAATCTTCAGTGGGTAAGTTCTTCCACTTGATGAGATACTCTGAAATTGATCGATTCCGTAGCTGTCGAGTTCTTGTTTCCATGACTGCTTCAGGTTCTAATATGATTTTTCCTTCCTCATCAAGTTCTAGCAATATTGTTTGAACTGGAAGATTTTCACCTATAACCTTCTTTAAGCATGAAACATGGAAAACTGGATGTACTCGCGAAGAAGCAGGAAGCTCCAATTTGTATGCCATAGTACCAATCTTTTGCAACACCTTGTAAGGACCATAGTACTTTGGCGATAATTTATTATCCTTCCTAGCTTGCTTGAGGGACATTTGTTTGTATGGTTGTAGCCGTAAAAATACCCAATCTCCTACATCAAAACTTCTCTCGCTGCGATGTTGATCTGCCTGTTGTTTCATTCGATTTTGTGCCAAATTCAGGTTATCCTTTAAGAGTTGGAGAACTTCTTGCTAATGCTTGATGTGATCTTCCACTTCTTTAACCTTCGAATTTTCCCTTAAAGATGATGTGATGGATGGTGGATGATATCCATAAAGTGCCATAAATGGGGTCATTTTTGCTGTAGTATGGAAGGAAGTGTTATACCACCATTCAGCGAGAGGTAACCACTTGACCCATCGTGTTTGTTTATCAGATACAAAACAATGAAGATATCCTTCCAAACATTTATTTACTATCTCAGTTTGACCATCAGATTGAGGATGATAAGATGAGCTATGAGCTAATTGAGTACCCAAACAAGAAAATAACTTCGTCCAAAAATTTCCAGTAAAAATGGGATCTCCGTCGCTCACAATAACCCTTGGGCTTCCATGTAGCTTTTGAATTCTATCCATAAATGTAGTAGCAACTGTACTTGCTTTAAATGGATGAGATAATGCACAAAAGTGTGCATACTTGGTAAATCTATCAACTACCACCATGATGACACTCTTTCCTTCGGACTTAGGTAAACCTGTGATAAAATCCATTGAAATCTCCTCCCCACATTGACTTGGAATGGATAAAGGTTGTAGAAGTCCCAGGGTCTTAATTGTCTTAACTTTATTCTGCTGGCAAACCAAACATTCTGTCACAAACTTTTGAATATCAGATTTAAGGCCATCCCAAAAAAATTCTTCCTTCACCCTTTGGTAAGTTTTTAAAAATCCCGAGTGTCCTCCTAAAGGAGAAGTGTGCAATTCCAGAAGAATCTTTTGTTTTAGTTGGGAATTCTTACAAAGATATAAGCGATCTTTGTACCATAAGGAATCATTTTTCCAACTAAATGTATCAGATGTACTAGGATCTTGCCGCAACTTTTGAATGAGTGTCCATACATCTTTGTCCTTCTTCCATTCATCTCTTGCTTCGGTTATCCAATCTGGTTGGATAATAGAAATGGCACAAAGCAATGCTTCCACCTCTTCATTCTTTCTTGAGAGTGCATCCGCAACAACATTAAGCTTTCATTTTTGGTAGATTATTTCAAAGTCATAACCCAACATCTTTGTGACCCATTTTTGCTGTTCTTCTGACGATAGTCTTTGTTCCAAAAAGTGTTTAAGACTATCATGATCAGTTTTCACCTTGAAGTGTCTTCCCATTAGGTAAGTTCGCCATTTCTTTAGTGCACGTAGTATTGCTAACATTTCCTTCTCATAAATAGGTTTCTGTAAATACTTTCCTTTGATTGGATGACTTTCAAAAGCAATGGGTCTTCCTTCCTACATTAAAATAACACCAATTCCATTTCCTGAGCCATCACATTCCACAATAAGGTTTTTGTGAAGTTTGGCGTAGCTAAGACCGGTGCTAGGCACATTGCCTCTTTAAGATGTTCAAAGGCCTTAGTTGCTTCAGGAGTCCATGAAAATGCATCTTTCTTCAATAATGTTGTTAGAGGTGATCCTATTCTCCCATAATTCTTAACAAACTTGCGATAATACCCTGTTAACCTGAGAAATCCTCACAACTGCTTTATGGTTGTGGGGACTTTCCATTCCTTAATGGCTTACATTTGTTAGGGTCTACTTTAACACCCTCGTGAGATACAATATGACCTAGATATTCCACCTCTTGTACTCCAAAGAAACATTTGGATATTTTTGCATATAATTGTTTCTCCTGCAATAGTTTGAGCACCCTGTCAACATGTTCAACATGATCCTTCCAAGACCCGCTATAGATTAGTATATCATCAAAAAATACCAGCACAAATTTTCTAAGGAAGGGTTTGAAAATGGAATTCATCAACCCTTGAAATGTAGAAGGTGCATTGGTAAGGCCAAAAGGCATGACCAAAAATTCATAATGGACCTCATGAGTTCGAAATGCTGCTTTTGGAATATCTTCAGTCTTCATTCTAATTTGATGATATCCCGAACGAAGATCCAACTTGGTAAAATAAATTGCTCCATGTAATTCATCCAATAATTCATCAATCACAGGAATGGGAAATTTATCTTTAATGGTGAGCTTATTGAGCTCCCTATAATCCTGACACATTCGCCATGATCCATCCTTCTTGTGTACCAATACTACAGGAGCAGAGAAAGAACTTTGACTAGGTTGAATTATACTCGCCTCTAACATTTCCGCAATCATACGTTCAATTTCGCTCTTTTGGACGTAAGGATATCTATAAGGCCTGATGTTTGGAGGAACACTTCCTGGAATCAAATGAATAGCATGATCATGATCACGAATAGGTGGGAGTATTTTGGGAGTTTCAAACACCTTGGAATGATTGTCCAAGACTTGTTGGAGATCTGCAGAAATAGATGATTTTGATGTTGGAACTTCTAGTGAGCATAATTGTGCAATTACACCTCGTTGTTCTTTCTTTATAAGCTTTGTCATGACATTAGAGCTTATTATCTTTCCCGGCTTCCCTGCAATACCCTGTAATTCGAATTCCTTTCCTTCTGAAAAAAAATTCAAGAAAAGTTCTTGAAAATTAAAGGCTATCGTCCCCAAGGATTGTAACCATTGTACTCTTAGTACAACATCAACACCTCCCATAGGAATGGAAAGCATTGGACTAGTCAATACATATTCCCCCATGGTTAGCTTGATATTATGGCATTTTCCAGAGCAATTTATAGTTCCTCCATTTGCAACCATCACTTGACATTCTGGTGCTGGGTATAGGAAACAATTTAATTCCTTGGCTACCTTACAATGAATAAAATCATGGGTGCTACCTGAATCAATCAACACTATTACCTTTTTCTTCTTGATATGTCCTTCTATCTTGAGAGTTTGAGGAGTGGTAATTCCTGCCAGTGCATTACACGATATGGTCGGATTCATTACTTCCTCTTCTAGGGCTGGTTCCTGGTGTATATCCTCTTCTTGTTCATTTTCTTCTTCTTCTTCACAATCTATGTAAAATAATTTCTTCTCAGCACACTTATGACCTTTAGTGTATTTGCTATCACAACCGTAGCAAAGCCCTTTTGCTCTTTTTTCTTCCAATTGTTGTGGTGTCAACCTTGTAGGTTGTGGAAATCTAGGCGTAGCAACACTTCCTTCTTTATAGAATTGAGTGGTAGGCTTCCTTGTCGCCATTATTTTACATTCAACTTTTCTTGCCAACCCGAATGCCTTCTCCAATGAATCCGGTTCCAAAATGCGAACTTCATGTTGGATGTTATCCTTTAAAGTGCCTATGAAGAGATCGATCCTGTGTTCCTCCGGAATATCAGTTACCCTTATATTCAATTTTTGGAAGTCCTCAATGTGCTGCCCCACTAAACCCTTTTGTTTGAGATTTATCAATTGGCTAAAGAAGGTGTTGCTCTTTGTATCCTCATAATGTGCTATCATTTCCTCCATAAAAATTGACCAAGTGACAATTTTTTTTACGGGAGAAAAGCCATCGATACCATACAAATGTATTTTGTTCTAAATGTAAAGTTGCAATGTGTACCTTTTGTGTGTTTTGCACATTATTGAGATCAAAATATTGCTCCATCTGTAGTATCCATGTTACAGGATCCTTTCCATCAAACTTCCTCATATCCATTTTTGAAATATGGTGGTTCTTCCCGCCAACATTAGAGTTTATGAAATCACGATTAACATTTATTTTTTTCTCATCATGAGGTTCTTCTACTATCTTTTCACCATTAGGAAATGTTTCTTGTATCAACTTTGTCAAACCTTCCATGTTTTCTTTTAGAACATTCTTCATGTTTTCCATTTTCTCATCGATCTTAGCTTCCATGTCATCCATCTTAGATTCCATGCCAGCCTCCATGCCATCTATCTTAGATTCCATGCCATCTATCTTAGATTCCACACCTTTCTTCAAACCATCCATCTTAGTTTCCATGCCTTTCTTCAAAACTTCCATGTCATTTTTGTTGCTCTTTGCGAGAGCGAAATTTGTTGCATTTGCTCTTGTAATTTTGATATGTCATGTTGCCATTCTTCATCTTCATGAGTCATAGTATAGATTTCCAATGGCTTAATGGTGTTGAATTCTTTTTAGGGGCCATTTTAGAATCCAATAATGATATCTATTCTATAATATGCCCTTGCAATCAATTCAACTTGATTCTTGAAACAAGACTTGTGATATTCGGAAAAAAAAATAAAAAAATACACACCTTTTACTTGCTTTTGAGGAGCTCTATATTGAAATTGAATTATATCTATAATTTTGGAACCTCAATATCTAAAATTCAGCCCTGTAGTATCGCTCTGGAGCTTATTTCCAATGCCACATGTCTGATATGATTTGTATTCTTCAAGACAAAGTTATGTCCAATCTCCCACAATGACCCAATTTTGGACTGGTTTAGTAGAGCGAACTTGTACGACTTTCTACATGTCATTGTTTCATCCTTTGGCTCTAAAATTGGTAGCGAAGAAACTACAGTCTGTGTACTTGTGATCACTTTTTACGGCACTCCAATATGATGCTCAGAGAGAGAGTTATGAAGATTTTCCCACAATCACCTCTTTGAGATGAAATTCAGGAGCCTGAAAAAGCACTACCTTCCACAGATCATATCTCAGAAAATATTGCGAACCAAGCTCTAAAATTTTTTGATGATGTTCCTTAGGATTTCAGCTTCGCACCATAAAAATTTCAGCTTCTGAAAATTTGTAGAAAAAACAGTTATAGTGTAAATGCCACGATGACCTATTTAGGAGCCTGAAACAAACCTAAATTCCACAGATCATATCTCCAAAAATGTTGTGAACCAAGATCTGAAATTTTTTGGCGATGTTCCTCAGGATTTCTGCTTCTTACCCTAAAAATTTTAGCTTTTGAAACTTCGTAGAAAAAAAATTATAGCGAAAATGCCACGATGACCTGTTTGGAGCAGTGAAACCCTAGAATCCAAAGCTCTGATACCAAATGTTGTGTAACCAGCTCCAAAAATAGAAGAAAAGAGATATCAACGCCTTATAAATAAACCACTTCGAGGGGGCAACCTCCAATACATTACATAAATGAACAATTTTTGGATGATACAATTTACAAAACCTCCTTCTATATATAGGAGTCCATGGGGCCATAATGTAATCCTAGTGGGCCAAAATGTAATCCTAGCCGACCTAACAATAATAATTTAAGGGAACAATAATAACAAAATGGGGGTTACAAGGGTACAATAATAACAATAAGGGGGTGACACTGACAACAATAAGGGAGTATACTAGTGATAAAGGGACCTAATAGCATTGCTTGCTTGCTGGTTTATCCATGATGGTGCATACATCATCCTCAAAGAAAACATTGTACTCTTTCTGAATGAGATGTCCTTTGCTCAACAGATTACACTTCATACCAGGCACATAGTAAACATCTGATATAGATCTCCTTTCTCCTTTCTTTGTTAAAACACTCACTCTGTCTTTTCCCATGACAAAGACCTTACTGTCTACCCTCAATGTAACTTGGGACTTTACATTTTCATCAATCATGGAAAACATAGAAATGTTTCCATTCATATGGTTTCTACATCCTAAATCTAGAAACCATATATCTTCATTCTTTTCTTAAGCCATATTACATGCTAAAAACAAATTCTCTTGACTGATATTTTCTTTTGTAAACTTTGCACTAGGTCTACTACCCATGTCACTCTGTTTCTTCCTAAATTCGTTGGCATAATGGCCATACTTCTTACAGTAATGACATTTGACTTGGGATTTTTCATACCTTTGTCCATGAGCTTGATTTTTTCCACCTTGTTGGCTGTTGCCTTGGCCTTGGTTCTGATTTTGATTGCTGCCCCTTCCACTAGTATTTGCAGGGTTGTTTCTTCCTCCTCTGTTTTGGCTTTTGCCTCTTCCTTTTCCTCTATAGTTTCCTTTTCCTTGACCTCTTCCTCTTCCAAAGGAAATTTGGGTCCTGAAGGCATGCTCCAAAGACGAGTTTGATGTTCTACCCAATCTTTGTTCATGTGTCATCAATGATACATGAAGCTCATCAACTGTAAACTTTGAGAGATCTTTTGTCTCTTCAATGGTTGTGACTATCACATCAAATCTTGAGGGTAAGCTCCTCAACACTTTCTCCACTATTCTTCTCACTTCTACTGTCTCTCCATGAGATCTCATTTGGGTGACCAACCCAATCAACACTATGAAGAATGAGTTTTTTGTATCAGACTCTTTCATGCAAATAACTTCAAAATATCTTCTCATTAATTGAAGCTTTGTTGTCTTTACCTTCTCCATACCTTGGTAGGCTATCTGGAGAATATCTCATGCATCCTTGGACCTCTTGGCTGCTGCAATCCTTGGAAATACACTTTCATGCACTTCTCGATAGAGATAGAAGAGGGATTTTGAGTCCTTCTTCCTATTACTCTTCAGCAAATCCTTCATTGCATGTGTTAAGGCATTATATGCTTGTTCATCTACTGGTTCTTCTAAACCATCTTCAACTAACTCCCATAAATATTGAGAGGAAAACAAGGCTCTCATTGTAATTTCCCAATAGTCATAGTTCTTCCCATTAAACTATGGGAGTTGAGTATTTCCTATACTCGTGCTTGTGCTGGCTCCTGCCATGGCTAGCTTTCTGAAATATGCAATAAAAAATCGACTGTGTTTCCAAAGAAACCTTCCCACTGTTGAGAGATTAAACTCTGTCTTTTAAAGACTTCTCTGGACTGCACTCTTTGAAAACAAGCACAAAACTCTATTTTGGAAAATATCTAACTTCGTTGAATCTTCACACTGCTGGAGAAAACTTCAACAAGCTTTTTCTTCCTTCCTTCAGCTTCTTTGGCAAATGCAAAGAGCCTGGACTAGCTCTGATACCATGTTGGAATTTCTGAGTATTCCAAACACACAGTGGAAAATAAAAATTCCTCGTCCCAACACAGAGATTAAAAAAAAATCGTGGATAGAGATGTAGAAAATTTTCTATTTCATTAAACTAAAAAACTATTACAAAATGACAATTTATTCTTCTGAATCTTCAGTTCAAGACTACAAAAAAACTTCTTGACTGCTTCACACACAGTGCTATTCTCTCTTTCACTCTTTGTCTCACTGTTCTATGTCTTTTTGTTTTACACACACAGTCTATGCAAAACTTTATTTTTGCATTCAAGCTTACAATACACAGAGTCAACGCTAGACTCTGTTTTAGCCTACTCGGCATACATTCAAACACACAACCACACACTTTCTGCTCTCTGTTTTGTTCACTTTTTAACACAATCCTCTTTTTTGTTTCAGCCTTCGGGCATATATATTATGTTGATGTCTATATATATATATATATATATATATATATATTTTATGTTTATAATATATATATGTTAAAACATATATAAACTAATGTTTTAAAACTAAAACATATTGCGGTGCATATAAAACAAATAAGACATTTAAACTAAAGTCTTAAACCTTACAAAAAATTTCTTCACGGATTTCAAACCCTTTTTCAAAATTGTTTCAAATGGATTTATCGCATCCATTTTGAGGGATGCTGACTAGACTTCAAATACTTGCGATAAGGTTGCTATTCTTCGGAGGATAAACACGCTGGTGGATTTTAAAAACTTATGCAAAATGGTTTAAAGTTTATTGCATCCATTTTTGTACTAGATGACTGGACGTTGGAGTTGTGCGATATGAACCTGATTGGTGGATAGTTTGTAGACGTGGAGGAGGTGGGTTCCACGCTGGAGACGTAGGTGATTCAAAAAGTAGAATAGAATGTGGTAAAACAAGCGGTTTTTTGAAGTTTTAATGGCAGTAGGTGCAATGGATTGAAGAGGCGGGATGGAGAGCTAGATTGTGTGGAGTAAATCACAGATTTCATTGCTGCAAAGGGCTACGACCTTCATCAAACAAAATGGTTTTTGCAGGTGTTTTAAAGCTACAACTAAATGCACAGTTGCGTGCAAGTCAAACCAAAAATAAATTGTTGTTGTTGCGTCCTTCTGTCCTTCGACTCTGCGCTGTTGCAGTTGAGTTTAAAAATTCAACATTTACCAATCTGTTGTCCCATGTTCCCTCTTACGCTTTGAATATCGCTATAACTTATATTGCAATTCCATTCCCTCATATTTCTCTCAAATGCCCTCACTCATTAATCTTTGTATACTCTCATCTTTGATCCAATATCATATCGTCTATCGAGCATTTGGCAGGGACAATGCAAGTGATGACACCATACCCGGGAGATACCCTCTCCCCTGCAATCATCGGTGCCATTTATATAATTTGCATTAAAAACTTGATATAACTAATTTTATCAAATTCAAAAATTATTTATATAAAACTAAAAATATGTAAAATAAAAAAATTTAATATATTTTTTTTCCATTTACCAGGTAAGGTATTATATTCAAAGATAGACCTAGATAACATGTCAGAAAATTTTAAATTATGTTCTCTTCCCCTTGCCGCTCCCACCACTGATGCGGAGGTTCTCGCACCGTTGAATTCCTTTCTGAAGTTCGCTAGGGCTTCTCCTATCAAGGTTTCAACTGTGCATTGCATCGGTAGCTTGCGGCTACAAATCCCTTTGCTATGATTTTTATTTATTTTTTCATAATCTCTGGTATCTTTCTATCTTGGAGAATTATTGTTAGTAGATGAGTGTCTTTCAGATTGACCAAAGGCAGGCAAGTTTCATATAATAATATAATAGAGATTATAATGAAGAACCCCATTTCCCGATATACCTTAGTAGGCCACTTATTTAAGGGGGAATAAGAGAATATAAGAGAAGAATTATTTTGGACAGATACTGACCGTAATCAATATCCTTGCAGGCTAAATATATAATTAGGTTGGCTGGCTGATACTTTCAGGCAGAGAAAGGAAGAGAAATTAGGAATCTCACTCTAGTTGTTCTGAGCTTTAGCGAAGCAATGCATAGTAGTTCCAATAGTATTTCAACTGAAATGATATTGAGATTTGTGGTCTTCATTCATTATTTGAAAGAAATAAGAGAACTACTGGGATCGTACGGTAAGTGGTAAACAGCGACAACACTTGTTGGAAGTAATTACTCTGACAAACCGCCTCACCGCCTTGCCATCACCGACCTGCTATCACCACCTCACCATCGTGACCTCGTCAAATTCGAAGGGTCACCGCCTTTACCTATTGATTGTCGAAGGGCTAAATAACCAACATCCTTTTGTGTATAAATGTAGATCAAGTATATAAGGAAGATACAGAGTCCAGATGCTGAGTTCGAGTAGTTGGAAGGCAGTTGTAGCTGCAGAGTTCCATGTTCTGTAAATTAATGTTTAGTTTCCATAGCTGTGTTCTGCTACTTGTTTGAGTTATTGTGTTTTGTAATCTGTTTTTTTCTCTATGTGTAAAGCTTTTAGCACTGCCCTTTTCTTTATTAAACGCCCAGTAAAGCAACAATTTGACTTACGACATGGTGACGCAGGCAAGGAATGATTTAGGCACTCGATCGATGGATAGGTGGCGTAGGAAGCAGCAATGATAAATTGGTCGATACTTATTATGTTATTAATCTGAAAGACACTCATCTATATTATGTATGAAAAAAGTGTGATTAATCTGAAAGACACTCATCTATATTATGGATGACAAAAGTCTTAGATTTAGATTTAACAATTCTTGTTACTATTTTTTCATTCTGGATTTGACAACTGTCGTTCATTCATTTCAGTGTACTTCAAGGTGGACTGTTTTTTCAGAAGATTGGATACAATTATATCCGTCTAACGATTACGATGCACAATCAAGTAATGGTATGGCAAGACATATTTCCCGAGAACAGTTTCTCAAGTCTCCAACGGTTAACCCACTACACCTTATCTCCTCAAATGATCTGCATATCTTGCAAAGGCATGTATGCGTCTTTCGTCATGTTTTCTATTATGAAAAATTTATTTGATGGTACATTTGTTGATTTGATTATAATAATAATTATTTTTTAAAAACTTCTAATTATTTTTTAATTATTTAAGTTTTTAATTAAAACAGATACCTTTTAAATATTTGTAATTATATATAAAATTTATTTTAATTATGTATTAAAAAAACAAATAACAGTTACATTTTACCGGGTCTTGAATATCGTTGTCAGACCACAGGAAACTTACAGATCAGGGGAATCCCATCCTAGAAAGATGGGTATCAAAGCTGGGTACCGAAAATTAGGGTGGAAGGTGTTGTAGTAGAACATGAAGGTTTTGAAGTTATGTTGGCAGATTTCTGCGAGCTGAATATGTTGGGAGAGTTGATATGGCTTCGCTTGTGCATCCACTCATCCTTACAGTCTCTGCCCTCAATGTCTCTGCTAAAATTAAGAGTTTTGGAAGTTCACGGTTTCGTTAAATATGAGGTACGCACATCTTAGTGAGCATATTGTAGTTCACTTTGTTTCACCTTAAATGAAATTAGTAATTTAATTATATGTGGTTTGCAGCATTGGAAATACTTAAATGAGTTGGATCCTCTTTCTTTTTGGAATTTCTAATGATTCCTTAACAATACAAAGGAAACAAAATTCCTCTTTTAACACAGAGAACAATCAAAACAAATACTCTGCAAAAATCACACACACAGTGGGAAGAAAATTCACTGTTTATCATTCAAAATTTCCTGTTGTTACAAAGCATCAGAACTGTTGTTCTGGATTTACAAAAAATTTCTTCACTGGGCTGCTACACACACACAACGCTCATTCTCTGTCTTACACAGTCTTCTTCTTTGCTTACATACCCATCATTACACACTGCTATCTATATATATATTGTAAACATATATGTTTAAAATATATATGAAATAAAATTTATCCTAAGTTTTTAAATATGTCACGGTATAAAATCTTAAACCTAAGTCTAAAACATTATATGTCATAACCTATGTTGCAGCATATAAAACTATTAAAACATTAAACCAAAGTTCAAACCTTGTGAAACATTTCGTGATATATTTCAATATATCATGCGAAGGGTTATCACATCGATTAACCCGACCGCTGACTGGGCATCAAAACTTTGTGACGATGCGCAATTGGTCGAGGGTGAATGAGTTGGCACTAGTAGGGTTGGCCTTATCTTCCAGTTTAAGACGGCTGCCAATGTAAGCACGAAATCGTGTGATTCACTCCTGATTGGTCAGAGGACTTGACGTGGCCATGGTGGGGTCATGTTCATTGCGTAGTTGCGAGGAGGTGGTGACGTAGGCTTCAGGGGCTTGCGATAAGCGTCCATTGGCTGCGGGATAAGGTGACATGGACTGGCGGGCTCCACCAACAACTTGCGTGGAGTGTTTAAATTCAAAACGATTGCGCAGGAGTAAAGGCGGTTGGTCAAACATAATGGCGAGTGGGTGTAGTGAATTTAATGCTGGATATGGCATGGTTAAACTACGATTTTGTATATTTGGAGAAGGTTACGGCCATGGGAAAAATTGACTCTTTGCAGGGTAAATTAAACACAAAATTGAATGCACTGTGGAGTGCAAAACAAAACAAGAAATCATTGCTGCTGTTGTCCTTTGTCTTCATCACAGAATTGATGTTCCTGTCCTCTTTGCCACAGATTGGCTATTGGGGTTATCTCCAACACTCCCCCTTAATCACAACTGCTGCTTTCTTGCATTCCCAGACATTCTCTGAGATAATTAAAACTTTTATGTCCTAATGGTTTTGTTAAAATATCAACAAACTGTTCTTGTGTTCTGCAATACTTCAGAACTATTTCTTCATTGTTCACTAATTCTTTGATGTAGTGATACTTAGCATCAATGTGTTTTGTCCTCCTATGAAACACTGAATTCTTGGATAAAGCTATTAATGAGCTATTATCACAATAAATTGTTGTGTCTTTTACCTGTTCATGACACAAATCTCTTAAGATTCTCCTCATCCATACTGCTTGACATGTTGCTGCTGTAGCTGCCACATACTCCGCCTATGCTGTTGATAAAGCCACAATTGGATGTTTCTTAGAAGCCCATGCAATTGCTCCTGATACCATATGAAAAACATATCCAGGGGTTCTTTTCCTGTCATCTATACTTCCATCCCAATCATTGTCAGTATATCCAATTAATTCAAAATTTCTGAAGAGGTGTATAAAATACCACACGTCTTTGTTCCTTTCACACTCCTTATGATTCTCTTTGCTGCTTACCAAGGTGCCTCCTTTGGCCTTTCCATAAATCTAGAGATTAAATTCATAGCATGCATAATATCTGGCATAGTTGCAGTCAAATACATAAGGCTACCAACTATGCTCTTATACAAACTTGGATCAAAATCCTTGCTGTTGTCTTCTTTGCTTAGTTTCAATCCCATCACTGTATGAGTAATTGTTGCATTGCAATCCTGCATGTTAAACCTTTCCAAAACTTCTTTCAAATATTTTGCTTGAGAAATAAAAATTTTATTTTCATTTTGCTCTACTTCTATTCCTAAGAAGTACCTTAGCAATCCCATATTAGTCATCTCAAATTCTTCTTTCATGACTGTTTTAAAATTTTCAATAAGGTAAGCATCATTTCCTATGAATATCACATCATCAACATATAAAACAACAATGAGCAGCTTACCATCCTTTTCTTTGATGTATAATGTGGGTTCTCCTTCACATTTATCAAACCCATTTTCCAGTAGATAGGCATATATCCTACTGTACCATGCTCTTCATGGCAGCTTGTTTTAGCGCATACAGAGCCTTCTTCAATTTGCATACCTTGTGCTCTTGGCCTTCTTTCTCATAGCCTAGAGGTTGTTCAACATAAACCTCTTCCATCAATACTCCATTTAGGAATGTTGATTTCACATCCATTTTGTAAACTTTCCACTTGTGTTGTGCTACTATGGACAACACTGCTCTAATTGTTTCCATTCTTGCAAATGGTGCAAAAGTTTCCTCATAATATCTTCCTTGTTGCTGCTTGTAGCCTTTGACAACAAGTCTGGCCTTGTGCCTTTCAATCTTACCTTCATAATTGCTTTTGGTCTTGTAAACCCAATTTACTCCAATCACTTCCTTGCCTTTTGGGAGATCAACTAATTCCCATGTCTTGTTCTTCTCTATTGCATTTATTTCTTCATCCATAGCATCTATCCATTTATTATCTTTTACAGCTTCGTCAAAATGAATAGGATCTTCTACATGACAATACAATGCAAAGAAAAAGTTCATACTTTCATTGGTTGCCTCTTTCTCATAAATATCATTCAGACTTCTTAATCTGGTTCCTTTTTCACTTATTGAACTTGTTCTTGTAGAAGCATTCAAATATGCTCCTTGTGATGTGCTTGGAGAAACACTGTCATCACTTCTCAAGGGTGTTCTCATACCAGCTTGTGGTGTCCCTTGCTGTCCTTGTGTTGGTGGAGGTGGTGCTGCTAATGAGGGATTTCTTTCAGCCATCTCTTCCTCATCATCATCATGAGACAAATAGGTTTTTACATTCACTGTCTTCTCAATGCTTCCATCCCAAGCTTCTTCCTCAATAAAATGCACATCTATGCTTATCATGAACTTCTTGGTGGATGGGTTATACAATCTGTATGCCTTTGATTCTTCACTGTAACCAACAAATATGCACTTCTCCCCCTTACTATCCAACTTCTTCCTTAGCTGATCTGGAATGTGTGCATAGGCCACACAACCAAATACTCTCATGTGGGTGACAAATTGTTTTATGCCACTCCATGCTTATTCTAGAACTCTGTTCATAAAATTATTTGTTGGGCATATATTCAAAACATATGTTGCACAATGTACAGCTTCATCCCAATATTCATTTGGCAAATGTTTTGCCTTCAACATGCTTCTTACCATATACATGATGGTTCCATTTTTCCTTTCAGCAACTCCATTTTGCTGCGGTATATACCTTGCTATAAATTGCTTATGAATCCCATTTTCTACCAAAAAAAATAAAATATTTGGAGATATATTCTCCTCCTCTATCAGTTCTGAGAACTTTTATGCGCTGCCCACTTTGATTTTCAACAAGAGCTTTAAAGTGGAAAAATTTCTCAAACACTTCACTCTTCAACTTCAAGAAGTATACCCATGTTTTTCTTGTGTAATCATCAATAAAGGTCATCATATGGTGGTTGTCTGCTAATGATGGTGTTTGCATTGGTCCCCACAAATAATAATGGACTATTTCTAAGGGTGATTTTTCCCTTATGCTCTTTCGTGATGGAAAGTTTTCTCTGTGTTGTTTGCCCAAGATACAACCTTCAAATAGGCTGTCTGGTTTCACAATCAATGGTAATCCCTTTACCATACCTTTTCTATGCAACAAATTCAGACCTCCAAAGTTGAGATGTCCAAATCTCAGGTGCCATAACCAATTTTCATCTTTTTCTTCCTTTTGGTAAGTCTCTTGTGTCACTGCTGCCATTGCAGCTCCTTTCTTCAAATCTTCTCTCATCTTTACAGGAAAAATTTTGTTTCTTGTCATCTTTACTTATGCAAATATTTAATTGCTTGGTGGTATGTCCATGATGGTACATACATCATCCTCAAAGAATACATTGTAGCCTTTCTGAATGAGTTGTCCAATGCTCAAAAGGTTACACTTCATACTAGGTACATAGTATACATCTAATATGATTTTTATTTTTATTTTCTTTGTCAAAACACTTACTCTGCCTTTCCCCATGACAGAGACTTTACTGTCTGTTCCCAATGTTACTTGAGACTTTACATTTTCATCTAACATGGAAAACATAGAAATGTTTCCAGTCATATGGTTACTACATCCTGAATCTAGAAACCATATATCTCCATTTTTCTCTTCAGCCAAATTACATGCTAAAAGTAAGTTCTATCGACTAAGAGTCTCTTTAGTAAAGTTAGCATTGGGTCTATTACCCATGTCACTATGTTTCTTCCTACATTCATTGGCATAGTGCCCATAATTCTTACAGTAATGACGTTGGACTTGGGATTTGTCATACCTTTGTTCATGTGCTTGATTTTGTCCACCTTGTTGGTTGTTTCCTTGTCTTTGATTCTAATTTTGGTTGCTGCCCCTTCCACTTGTATTTGCAGGGTTGTTTCTTTCTCTGTTTTGGCTTCTGCCTCAACCTTTTCCTCTTTAGTTTTTTCTGCCTTGACCTCTTCCTCTTCCAAAGGACATTTGGGTCTTGAAGGCATGCTCCAAATATGAGTTTGTTGTTCTGCTCAACCTTTGTTCATGTATCATCAATAATGCATGAAGCTCATCAACGGTAAAAATTGAGAGATCCTTTGTCTCTTCATTGGTGGTTACTATCACATCAAATCTTGAGGGTAAGCTCCTCAATACTTTCTCCACTATTCTTCTTTATTCTATTGTCTCTCCATGAGATCTCATTTGGGTAACCAACCCAATCAACTGTGTGAAGAATGAGTCTATTTTATTAGACTCTTTCATGCAAATGACTTCACAATCTCTTCTCATTAATTGAAGCTTTGTTGTCTTCACCTTCTCCATACCTTGATAGGTTGTTTGGAGTGTATCCCATGCATCCTTGGACTTCTTTGCTGCTGCAATTCTTGGAAATATGCTTTCATACACTGCCTGGTAGAGATAGAAGAGGGATTTTGAGTCAATTAATCTTGAGGATGAAAATATTTCAATTCTTGAAGTTTTTTTTTATGAGCATTCATCTAACATTGTGACACCTGAAAAAAAAAAAAAAAAAACTTTTCAAACTTCTCTAATGAAAAAATCCTCTAAATCAACCAGTGCTAAAACATCCCCTTTCTTCAACTCATTCTTCTTCTTACTTGAAAAGTCAGGGTAGTTATTGGTGGGGGGGGGGGGGAAGAGTGCATGGAGGATCTAAACCTCCACCTCCTCAAGTTAATGCTTGGGTAGCTAATGCTTATGGTACCATTGGCCTTCCAACAAAGCTAAATGTTATACTAGATAATTATCTAAATTTTTTAATTAAATTCAATGGTGAAAATGAAGTGTTTGCAAAGGATCATTTAGTAGCATTTCAATAATTTATTGATAACCTACCTAAGTATCAAGATGTTTACACACACATTTTTGTGCAATGTTCAGAAGGTTAAGTGGTTTCGAAACCTACCTAAAAATTCAATTAATGGATGGGAAGAGTTCATTGAAACTTTTATGAATCAATGTGAGAAAAGAGGGATCACCAATACTATTGAGTGTTGATCATTTAGGAGGAAGGATAATCAACTTGTTTTGGAAATCAATTTAAGAAAATTTAGAAGATATATATTATAATTCATGCTATTATTATAATTTCATTAGCAATAGCTAAGGTGACTTATGCAGATTCCCATCATCCTAATTTTGCTATAATGTTAAGAAAAAGGAGGTAATCAAGTTTAAATCACATGTAGAGTGACATAGTTGAAATTCAAGGTAATATGGCTGAATCGAGAAAGAAAAAGGTTAAAACTAAAAATCATGATAAAAAGAAATAGAAAAAATAACCTTCAACTCATGCCTCAAAAAGATGCTAAAATTGAGGAGATGACAAAACTTACAAGGGTTTTTTGAAATAAACTTTCAATACTAGAAATGGGAAATAGAGTAGATGGTGCAATTCCACAAAATTTAGAGCATAGAAATACTCAACAATACCTTGCACAAGAAAACCTAAACAAAAATACTAACCAATTTAGGAGATATTTTAATCCATAGGTGGTGAGAAGAACTAAGGAACCACCTATGCAACCTCTTACGAGTAATGTTGCTATTGATGTTCAAGTAGATATTGAAGATTGAAGACTATTATCAAGATGAATTACAAAAGAAAACAAACTTTTCCTTCAAAATGTTATAAGTTATATATTGATTTAGATATGGAAGAAAAATGTTGGAATATAAAATTCCAAAAAGAAATGAGTGGTAGCAAATTACAAAATTAAAGAATAAAAATTCTTTGTGAATTACACATGTTCCTCTAACTCAAGCATCAATAATAGTCTTTTTGTGTTAATGATATTGTCATCTCATTATTCCACATTAATTGGAAAAAAAAAAAACAAAAAAGAAAGAGAATAACATCAATAATAGTTTTTATGTGTTAACAATATTGTCATCTCATTATTCCACATTAATTGGGGCAAAAAAACAAAAGAAGAAAAAGAATACATAAAGTGGCCAAAACTTATGAACAAATATCCTTATCCCTAGTATTGTTATTAAAAAAAATACTATGAAGTCAAAAAGATTTCAAAAAAAAAGAATTTATCATGTTTTGCAATCAAGGATTCATCCTTTATTTAATCCAATTTTTTTTTTTTTTTTAAACTATGTTTTATTTGGAAAACATCAATCTTTGAAGTCAAAAAGCTTTATGAAAAATAACATTACTAGGAAACTTGTTTTAATAACCATTTAGAGTTTGAATACAACAAATTCGGTTTCATTGAAGGCTTATACTTTCTTTTGACCTTATATATAACCCACTTCTTAATATCATTTCATGTTACAATATTTACTAATGAAATATGTTGAGTGGAGAAATCTTATTAATATATGTGAGGTGTTATCAAAGTATTTATTTATTTACATTTTATTTGTGTTTCTCTATATACCTTTTTATGCATAAATATATTCAGAAGGGATAGTTTAGGTATGTTTTCCTTTTCTTTTCTTTTCATGTTTATGAGGTAAGAATATGGTATTTTAAAGAAAAAAATATATCATATTGATATAATGGTATTGCATTCTATAATATAGTTATGATTTGAAACTTTGTGTTTTGTAAATGTTAGAAACTTTATTTTAATTGAAGGGATATTATTCACAATTTATTTTTATTTTTATTTTTATAATTTGAAGGTTAATCTATTTGACCATTAGAAACTTTTAGTGTAATTTAATGGAAAATGTTGTTTTTCAAAGGGTTTTTTTGTTGGAAGTAATGGAGAAACATAAACTTAGATTGTTGTTATGATGATGATAGGTTTGAGAATCTAATCTTAGACTTCATATCCTAATATCTAGGGAGTGGTTAAAACCATCCCGTTAGTGTGAAAGCCTATATAATTGAGGCTTATCTGACTCAATAGTTAGTGCTTGTATGAGTGTGTTTACACTCTCCAAGTATCTCACCTAGAGAGCCATTTCATTTAATCAATAGATGAACGGTTTTTAACATGGTATCAGAGCGTCACGTTGAAATTCAATGAGTTTGTTGGCAGATGGAAGAAAGAAGCGACTGCTAGATCTGTTGTTGTCGTTTTCATCAAGAGGGCATGTGAGCCATCGCCAGATTGGAGAGCCTGTCAGCATTGCCAACTCGGAGGTGCTAGAATGCTACATTTGGATTTGGCAGTGTGTGAGTGCGTAGAGCCAGGATCGATGTGCCTGATCCTGTGATAGCCGATTTGGCAGAAGAGTGGAACCTGCGTGTGTGCGCTGAGAGGCTACAACATTCATCGATGGAGAGAATTATAAGCAATTGAAGAGCCGGTGAACCAGTGAACGACCACAAAAAATTTTGTTGCTTGCTTGACGGTGGATTGGCAGATCGACGTAGCGTCAACCGAGGCACATAGAAAGGATTGCTTACTGTGTTCCTGTGAGGACCGAGATCTGCTACTACAGCTACAACATTCTTGTAAACTGAGATCTACTGAGATCTGTGGCATGGGAGAGGATGTCATTTTTCTTTTTTCTTTTCCGCTGAGATATGCATGCCGGAGAAAGCAGAGTGAGAAGATCTATGAGTAGATCTTTTCTTAGAGTATCTGTGCGTGAGATCCATATGTTGGGTACCAAGCAGAACGCTATCCTACATTTACGCAAATCCTCCATAATCGTTTTAGTTATCTTGATGGTATACTGCTATATAATTTTATTATCACGCATCTGCTCGGCTGAAATGGTTATGTGAGGCAGGGCTAGGAAAATAGCACGGTGACGCCCCTGTAACCGCCTGAGAGTTTTTGACTGGTAAGAAAAATGTTTCCTTTGTTGGTTGAGCTCTAGTATTTTCTGATCTACCTCCTATATTTGGGCTTGGGTTTCATAAGGAAAGAGTTGATAGGAGTATGGCGTGGCATCGCTTGAGGTGTGATCGATATCTGCATGAGAGAAGTGGTAAACCTTACGTAAAGTGTGGTGATATGCTTCAAGCCAAGCCCCGTCAGTAAGAGAATATCCACTCAATAGCGAGTCTAAGGGAACTGCGTGGGGACGCTGTGTAGCGCAGAGGAGACAGAGGAAACAAAGATCACTTCTCTAGATGTGTATTCTTTTGGATGAGTTGTGTTTTTTTTGTTGCTATTTGTTCCAGGTGTCTTGACGAAGTCCAAGTTTGAAAAGGTCGAATTCATTTTATAATGATCCAACCAATTTCTCTGTTATTTTTTTAGTTGCATTGGTGACTTTGCTTCAGATTTGTTGTGTGGCATAAAAGCCACTGCTTTCACCACAAGGTTCTACAGTTGAAGAGCTACCAAAGGGAGAAGTTTCCCGCCTGTGTGGTAACGAGGTTGTTGGAGCTCGTGAGAGAACCGAGGTGAATCAAAAAGAAATCTAGAAGTGAGATAAAGCGAGAATAAGTTGGATTTTTTCAATATGGCTGCACTTTTAGACATATATGAGCCTGATGATATTTTCTTCATGAGGCTTGGTGTTTTTATTAATGACCATGATTATCGAGAGATACTATATGTTCTGCAACAATGTGATATTGAAGACTCATGAGTTGTTCCTCAGGAAGGATGTAAAGAGGAACATATGGTTGAAGATCAAGAAGACCCAGTAATCATTCTTGAGGAAGGAAGTAAAGAGGAACATATTGTTGAAGATCAATTGGACAAGCCACATGAAGCTGATTTCGAAGACGTGGTAGAAGAAGACAGAGCTGGAGAGAATTTAAATTGTGATGATCTCATGAAGATTTCTGTGTGTGCAGATGTTAACAAAAATAAGGAAGATACAACGAAGATTGAAGAGGAATTAAATTTTCATGAAGCATGGCTTGAAACATCATGTCTTTATGAAATCAACATAGAAGTTGCATCCATAAATGTTGAAGAGAGCTTTGTGGAAGTTCACATGCATGACACCGGAAATAGTGAGAGAAAGCATTCTCCTATTAAGCCTGTCATAACTTTGAGAAGGGCGAGGATAAGCATTCGAGAATTCTGTTACTCGAGAAGAAATGAGGTGAAAATACATCACTACCTCACGGCAAGGAAAGTGAAGATGAAGCCTTGACTCATAATGAACAAGTATGGATTCACAAGCATAAAGACCAAAATGAAAACCTCTGTTACCAAGTTTTTTACGTTTTTATATAAGCCTAGCTGAGACTGAGACCAACATGTATATGTTATTGTTCAATACCCTTTCTCCATTAAGGGGGAGTGTTGGAAGTAATGGAGAAACCTAAACTTAGATCGTTGTTATGATGAGGATAGGTTTGAGAATCTAATCTTAGACCTCATATCCTAATATCTAGGGAGTGGTTGAAACCATCTCGTTAGTGTGAAAGCCTATATAATTGAGGCTCATCTGACTCAATAGTCAGTGCTTGTATGCGTGTGTTTACACTCTCCATGTATCTCACCTGGAGAGCCATTTCATTTAATTAATAGATGAATGGTTTTTAACATTTTTGGTATTTTTCTTTTCAATAGAACAACTTCAACTAGAAATATGTAGATTTAAGTGTTTTATAAACACAATTTATGGTGAAATGTAAATAGCATTTATCTAATTTGTACATGATATAAATGAATATTATGTATACATTTAGTTATAAAACTTAAACATTCTAGTAATATTTCTAGAATCGAAAAAGCATTAAATTTTAATTATGTTAATAATATCATAATATTAATTATTTTAATAATATCATATTATGTAAGGGCATCATCAAATATTGAAATTTTTGGAAAAAAAAAAATCAAATTGTTGAATTTCAAAGCATTGAGACCTTGGTATTTAAGCAAGATCATGTTACTTGATGGTGTCATTAATAGTTAAAATTTGAAATTCTTAATAATAAAATTTATAAATGTTTTAATTAATTAAAAATGGAAATGTTCATTTACAAATGTATTGTGTACTATAATCATTGGATTTTTGAAACTTTAAAAAGCAAAAGCTTAATTTTGAAAAAAACATTATCAATTAATATATAGAGATCTAAGAAAATTAAAAATATGCTAAATATTTTTAAAAATTATAAATTATAAATTACAAAATTGTGATATACAATTTTGACTTTGCTTTAAAAAAAATTATATACTAAATTTCAAAGGAGAAAAAATATTAAAAATAATTGGTATGAATAACACATTTTTTATAAAATTTGTAATTTATAATTTAATTAATTCTTTAATTTTTTTCTAGATTTTTAGAATATTTTAACTTTAATCACACAAATTATACTAATTAAATTGGAATTCAAGTCGTTTCTTATTAGAAATATTTCTACAAAAAATTAATTAACAAATATTGTGTTTCAACTTTAATATATATATATATATAACACTAGAAAATAGCAAATATTTTCACAGTCGGACTATTAGTAGAGAATTAAATAATAAATATTTTCTTTTAATTTTCCAAAAAGCTAGAAAGTGTATAAATATATTTAATTAGGAATTCGTTTATGAGGAAAAAGCCGAAGCAATGTATAGATATTTAATTAGCAATTGCACGAGGTGCAAAAGAATGCTGATAAGAATAGGGAATGTGGAAGGTGTTAGCTCCCTGTAATTTGCAAGATTGGCAAAGTCAAACTGCAGAGAGAAACACTATTTCAGCCACTTTGGGATTCTAGGATCTAGCCTTCCTGAATCCGGAGAGGGATCTCTCCAATAAAGTGCAAAGATTGATTTATCTTTAAAGGCTTTTGGGTATGATATTAGGCTAGTTATGAAGGCCAAGGGTTTTTGTTTGTTTTTTATGGTTGAGCATGATTATTAGTTGAGTGCAAAGTTCTAAATGGAAAGAGTTTCAAAGGTGTGAAGTTGCAAGCAATCAGAACAAGCTTTGGCTAATTAGATAGATATAACACTAGTTTTTAGTCCATTGGGCTATGGAGTCATAATAGGGCTTTTAATTGTGCAACAATTCAAGAGTGATTCAAGGGGAAAGTCATCTATATCACAAGATCATTGAGATTAAATGATGGAATGGAAACAATAAAAGTGTTGGAGGGGTGGAAACTGATAATAATTTCAACAAGGATTTATAGTCAGTCCAAACAAGAAAAAGCCTTTAAGCAACTGTTTAAAACCAACCAAAGGGCAGGGCTCACCATGAACCTCTTTGGACAAGCTCTTATTAAAGCAAACTCAATAGAAAAAACAATCCATTAATCTGCATAATTACCTTCAGAAAGTATGAAAACAGATAAGAGAAACAAAGTGTAACTTAAGATCAGACAAGATACTTTTAAATCTAGTCTTCTTTCAGCAAACACTTAGGGAAACTTTTAGAATTACCTTTGGAGAATAGAAGCTAGAAAAAAGGGCACACCATCACTTTTCTAGTCTAGCTTTAATAAGAAAATAATGAAAATAACATTCAAGAACAATGTTTAAAGCAAAACAGTAAGACGAGGGAACGCCAACATTCCTAACTGCTTAAACTGTATTGAATCATTCTTAAATAAACGAATTAGAGGAAAACATTGAGATAAATCTTATTAGTCAGAGAAGGGTACTGTAAACAGTAACTTCTAACTCTATGCTTGCTATTCTTTATCAGAGAATAGTGGACAATATGGCATACATGGAAGGAAAAACAATAACAAAGACAGGGGCACTTCACCAGTGATATAGACTAGGATCCCAAGAAAGAGGTTGTATATTGAAGTCAAACCAATTACATCTTCAAGTCCAATGTTTCAGTTCAGCAATCATCTTCACTTCTCAGCCTAACTTATCTAATCGCAAACAAAGCTTCAAGAGCCTTCGAACACTATTTACAAGTAGAAGTTTTGAGCACAAGTATATTTCAAAGTTCTGCAACCAACGTTTACAATGAACTCCTCAATAATATTTTATAGAAGGATGAGGAGGTCGAAAGAGAAAAGATCTATGGGTTCAATTAATATAGTTAATGCTTCTCAGCCTTTGAGGGGATCAATGGAGAAGTTTACAGATATTTTCTTGTATTAATTGGTTTACATTAAGTATTTAAGCTCGATGGGATGATTTTGTTGACTTTGAGGCTCTGTGTCATTCTCTGTAGTAACTCAGCAGATATTTTGCAATTAGTTATTTGGCTGAATTAACTTTTCGGCTATCATGAGGCAAATATCTTCTGTTATGGTCATTAATCGGCCTCTGTTGAATGCTGTGAGGCCACAGGTGGCAATCTGGTAGCTGAGAGGAATCAATTTGCCTCTGATGTGGTAGTGGAGGCATCCTCTGTCTGATAAATATCGTTGATTTTCCTTTAACTGTGTTTAATTTAGTGGATTAGGCTTTTGATTTTCGATCTTAGCTGTAATCCATTAAACTGTGGAATTGATTTTTAATCTTCTGTTCTGCTGTGGCTAGGTCTTCAACGCTGATACTCTTTGATTTGTTTCAAATTCTTTGTGTCTTGTTGATGTGCAGGTGTACCAAGGGTTCATATGGCATCAATGCTCATGATACATTGACGAAACGTGATGTTAAACCCTATGGAATATTTTTTCTTTATGCACAAAGGCATGGGGGATCGTCATCCCCGGCCTTTGGTTTTCCTTTAATAAAATGGAAATACCATTTAAACCTGCAAAGTATACAAAAACGTTATAAAATCCTGCGTATTGGGGAAAACTACTTAGGAGGCTACAGTTAGAAGCATGGCCATTGGATGAATGCATCTAACGGTGGAGATTTATTGCAGGAGTGAATAGGAGGCAGTTTGGAAGAATTGGTGGTGAAAATTAAGTCAGATCCGTCGATCTTGCGGAGATCGACGGTCAGGAGTGACTGGGTCAATACAATGGAGAAGGGCCGCCTTTTGTAAAAATAGAAGAAATGCAAAGGAAATATGAGAAAATCCCTTGGGTGGAGGAAATATGCATTGAGGAAATTCGGGGTTTCCTAGATGAATCTAGGTCGTTGGATCAGATTGGACCCAGAGATCAACGGTTGTGATTGCTCATTGAAAGCCCTTTGGTGAAGGTGGAGGGCAATAGTGAAAGGCCAGATTGAATCTGAGCTATTGATCTGCAGAGATCAATGGCGAGGAGCGCACGTGATACAACACAATGAAAAAAGGGGAAAGTGGTTTCGGGAGGAGGAACCAGTAGTATCGCGCGATGAAATGGCGGGTAGGCGGTTTTTAATTTTTGAACGCGATATGCATTATCAATTGACATGTGGAATTTCAAAACATCTTATATCGCATAATTTTTGGGGATTAACGGGCGTGCTGAAAGTTACGTGAAACTACGCGTCAGCTGTCAAATCTGGGCCCTCAGATCAAACGGTGGAGAGTGAGCACAAAATCGGAAAGATGCGTGAGCAGAATCAGGAGGGGTGGTTTCAATCTGAGTCGTTGGATCAAGGATTGTACGGCTGAGATTAAATCTAAGGAAGGCAGGACCCACAGGAGGTGGGCCCGTCGGGATTAATATGAGTCGTTGGATGTGCAGGATCAACGGCGGAGATTGCATCTGGGGATAAATGGAAAAATAAACGAGGTAGAGGAAGGGTTAATAAGGGCCGTTGATCTGCAGTGATCAACGACTGAGATTTGGCCAAAAAACATTATGAAGCGGGGTGTATGAATTTAACCAAAGTCGGGAGACGCATTCTGGACCGTCCGATCTGGACACGTGGACGGCCCAGATGCAATCGGAGATTTCGCAATCGGCAGGGCAATGAACATGGAAGCGTCGAAGTGATTTATTGTGGATCGTCAATTTGCAGATCAAATCGACGGTGGAGGATGGATCGGGGAATCGCCAATCAGAGACGGTGAAAAATATTAATGCGCCCAATGAGATTTGTCGATGCGAGATTGAGCGGGCCATCGGATTGGTCCAAGATCAACGGCGGAGATGGGCTCCGACCAATGAACAAGCGAGACCACACTATAATATAAAAAATCAAATTTTTTATGGAAAAACAAAGGTTTAGGGTGTCGGGGCGATTTTATTATATGTGGCTTGGCGCCCAACTGCGGGGGCCTTGGTTTTATATGCAAAGAAAAGGGAGCAGGGCTATATATAAGGGTGCCAATCGGCATTGGAACGAGGGTGCGGGCTTTTTAATCTACCCATTCAACAAATCTCCGATGCGAGACTATATGGATCATTGATTGGGGAAACAAATCAACGGTCTTTTTTCATTAAAAACATCGAACCGGCGCGCTTAGTTCAAACCATAGAAAAGGGGTTTTTATGTATTTACAAAGGGAAAAAGTGATCAGGAAGGATTTATATGAAGTGTTAAGCGCCCGATTGCGGGCCTTGTGGTTATATAAAGTGGTAATAAGATCGGGGGTTTATGTATAAAGGGGCCAATCGCATCGGGGGTTTCAATGAAACAAATAGAATTGTGCGCTCCAATTTCTCCGATGCGATAAGCGTCGTAAGGATTTAGTGCTTGGTTCAAGCACCAAGGCATATGGTGGGGAAGTGGTTAGGACTTAGCCCAAAGGGGCTTAAGCCCATAGTCAAAACACTTATTTTTTATGAAAATTTCAATGTTTTTTGATGGATTTGGGGGTTTCGGCAAAGTTTAAAAATGAGTTTTAAACCTTGTAAAATGATTTTCATGAAGGGGAAAAGGGGAATAAATGAAAAATAGAGGAATTTGATGGGGAAAAATGAAGGTTAGTTTTGAGTGGAGGGAAGGGGAAAGTGGAGTTTTGCAGCAGTCTTTTCTTTATGGAAAACAACAGAATTTCTGAGTTTGAAAGGGAAATAGCAAAGGGCATGATGTCTGCATGAGTCTTCAAGAGATAACATTTTTAGAAATAAAACTTGTTTCTTGAAGGCTCCAAAAAATGATTTAGCCACCTTTTGATATGACAAATTTTATAGGTGGCTAACAGTGGCTCCACTTGAAGATGGTGCCTTCTTGAAGGCATCAAGAACTTCAGACTTGCATTCTCTAGGAGGCTGATCAGTGCCTTATCCCTTGGGCTACCTTTCTTTACTTGGATGATCTTCTTTTTCTCTGAAAAATGTCAGCAACCATGAAAAATAATAGATCTTTATCAACAAGCTTTCTACCTACCCAATCCTACTGATCTAACATTTTTTCTTCTTTAGAGTGCACTTGGATTGGCAAACTCTCTTACAACATTTTATTCTTTTGAAATAAAAAAATATAATCTATTTCTACTTCTTATTTCTCTATGAACTCAGATTAAACAGTTGAGTTCATATACTTCTCTACCTAATCTACTAATCTGTTAGGATTAAATAGTCTAATAGATTTTATTCGCTAATTTCTAAAACAGAAATTTAAAAGCATACAAGTCAGGATTGGACAGTCTAACTTGTTGTTGATCTATGGCATAAAACAACAAGCTGCACATAGACATTATTTTGCAGAAAATTAAATCAAAATGGAAGGCTTAAGATCTGAAAGTTCAAAGCACGACCTTCTCTTTTTTCAGCTCTACTTTTACTTCTGTTTGAGCTGTTCTCTCCTTGTTATCTGGTTCAGATTTTAAGCTGATTAGAACCAATTTTCCTCTGTTTTTGACTCATGATTTAAAACAGATTTGAGTCATTCTTCTTTTGGACACTTAGGTTCAAATTTTGAGCTTGTTTGAACCTTTATTTTCTAGCCTAATCTACCTAACTGATAAGCCAAGATTATGATGTATGGCAAATTGAATTCACTAACCTATCAGTAGTCAATTTAAAACTAATTAGTCATGATTAGGCTGTATGACTAAAGAGGAGTGTGTTTTTCAGGAGTGGCATTTAAGCTTGCACACTTTCAGAATTTATTTCTCTTTTTTGGTATGGGGCTGTACCTTTATTGTTTTTACAATCTGCCCTCTTTTCTTCCTTCTATTGTTTTTGTATTTTTTATTTTTCTAACTTTGAATGCAATGATGGATGAAATAATTATAATGGAAAAAAGATAAAAAGGCTTTCAAAACATGATGGAATCAAGAGAACTAATGTTTGAGCATCCTGCCATTGACAGGACCTCCAAACAGTTCAGCTCCATTCAACTCTTGTAAGAAAAAGGCATTGTTACCAGCAGCAGAATGAATGAGGTAAGGGCCAAGCCATAAGTTTTCAAATTTTTCGTGCTTGCCCTTGTCTTCCCTTCTTGAGTCCCACTTTAAAACTTTGTCCCCAACATTGAAATTGTTGGCCTTTGTTCTTCTGTCAAAAAGCTTTTTGTTGATGTCTTGCTTTTGTAATGCTTTGTTGTAAACCTCCTCTCTGGTTTGCTAAAGGTGAATGGTCTGATTTATCCTTCTGATCATGTCATTGTCTTGAGACTGAACCTCTTGAATCAACTTCATAACTGGTACACCAAAGCTGGTTGGAAAAATTGCATCAGTACCATACACAAGCTGGAAAGGTGACATTCCAATAGATTTCTTCAATGTTAATCTGTCAGCCCATAGTGCATGCACTAGCTTTATGTGCCAAGACTTCTTGTTGTCCTCCAACAACTTCTTGATTATGTTCACCAAAATCTTGTTTGAGGATTCTGCTAGCCCATTACCTTGAGGGTAATAAGCAGTAGAGTGGCCCTATGTAATATGATATTTGTGACAGAATTCAACCATCTTCTTTGCTCCAAATGCAGTTGAATTATCAGTGATGATCTTCCTAGGACAGCCAAATCTAGAGAGAATATTGGTCTCAATGAATTTTATAATGACTGAGTCATTGGCTTGCCTAGAAGGGATGGCTTCTATCCATTTGGTGAAGTAGTCTGTGGCAGTGAGAATCCATCTATGTTGGGCAGATGAGGGTGATGGTTTCTCTATGAAGTCAAGTCCCCACTGACAGAAGGAGCTTTAAACGTTGATTAGATCTGGAAGACAAGGTAGCCTTCTTTCTTTGTGAAAAGTTCAGCATTTATGGCCAGGCAATGATCATTTTATGCACATGAAGATAAGTGGTGTGGTAACATTTATAAGTGTTAGTGGCTATTCATTTTCCCGATGCAGAGTGGCCTCCACATTCTCCTTCATGGAACTCATGTTTAACCTTCTCTGCATCAAACTCAGGCAAACATTAAAGCAATATCCCACTTGCATTCTTCCAATGAAGACATTTATCTATAATGCAATAGTTTACAACTTTTAACTTCAAAAACCTTGCCTTTGTTTTTGATAAACCGGGAGGTGTGTTCAAATTAAGCAAAACAAATAAAATATCAGCATACCAAGAGGAATTCATAAAATTATCTTCAACAATGGGAGTTGAGAATTCTTCTTGGTCATCTAAAGCATTTATTATATTAATATCAAGAACTTCAAAATTTGATTCAGCCATCAATCTAGCTAGACCTTGGCCTTTGATGAGTTTAGTGGGCTTGATCTGTAAATCATATTCAAGAATAACAGCTATCCACTTACCTCTCTTACCATCTGGGTCCTGTGTTAGAATGTCTTTCACAACTGAATTTGGGACAAAGGAAATGATGTGTGAGTGAAGGATGTATACTCTGAAGTCTTTTAAAGCTTTGACCAAAGCAAAAGCTTGCTTTTCCATAATATTATACTTCAAAGGAGAATCTCTCAATGCCTTGCTAAAGAATGCAATAGGCTGCTCTTGTCCTTGTGGATTTTTCTGTAAAAGGACAACAGCTATTGTATGTTCTGATGAAAATGAAAAAATATAAAAATCCTTTGAAAAATCAGGACTTATTAGGACTGGTGTTTTATTTAACGCTTATTTCACCACCTTAAAGGACTTCTTTGCTTCCAAGGTCCATTTAACCCCTTGCTCCTTCTTCAGCATGTTTGTTATGTTCCTAAGGAGCTCAGCCAATTTGGGTATGAACCTTCCCAAGAAATTAATCTTTCCAATGAAAGATTGGAGTTCCTTGATGTTTCGAGGATGAGAGATTTGCAATATGGCCTCAATCCTCTTTGGATCTATCTTAATACCCTCTTCTGAAATAATATGCCCAAGAAGTTTACCCTC
Organism: Pinus albicaulis; assembly: GCA_034641835.2. Taxonomy (NCBI): domain Eukaryota; kingdom Viridiplantae; phylum Streptophyta; class Pinopsida; order Pinales; family Pinaceae; genus Pinus; species Pinus albicaulis. Next base: position 146,787,002 of record CM076578.1, on the reverse strand, counting down.
TTTGAGCCCGAATAACGTTTTCTTAGGGTTTAAAGATATCCCAAACTTTCTGCATTTCTCGAAAAATTTTCTTAAATGTTCTAAGTGCTCTTCATCTGTCTTTGAAAACACAGTGACATCATCAAGGTAAATAATGATGAAGTAGCCCAATTCTTCTGAGAATGCTATGTCCATGGCTCTTTGAAAATTTGCACCAGCATTCATTAGACCAAAGGGCATTTTCACATACATGAAAGTGCCCCAAGCTGTAGTAAACGATGTCTTTAGTTGATCATCAGGGTGGACTAAAATCTGATTGTACCCCTAGCCATCTAGCAAAGAAATTCTTTTGGAACCAACTACCCTTTGCAAAATATGGTCCATCTTAGGTAAAGGGTAGTTTTCCTTGAGTGAAGCTTTGTTCAAGTCTCTAAAGTCTATACAAAGCCTAATCTCTCTTGTTTTCTTCCTAACTGACACCAGATTAGACACCCACTCAGAATATCTAATAAGGACAATAATACCAGCTTCATAAATTTTCTTAATCTCCTTCTCAACCAAAGGTAACTGAACATGGTTTATTCTACGCAGTTTTTCTTTAAATGGTTTTTGTTTTTCCTTGAGAGGGATTTTGTGCTGAATTATTTTAGTGTCATAGGACTTCAGATCTTCGTAACTCCACGCAAAAACATCATAAAATTCTTTAAACAACTCTATGTATTTGAGTTTAATGTGAGATGTTAAAGTCTTAGACAGTTTAATCATTTTTGGTTTTAGTTTACTGCCTATATTACACTCTTCAACTTCAGTCTCTACAGGTTCCATTTTTGGCTTCTTGGGCACATCGTTGAAATCAGACAACTCTTCTAAAGGGGACAGACCTTTTGGAAAAATTTTATTTTCAGACTACAGAGTTTCTAATTCTGCAATCATCTTTGTTTTGTTTTCAATTTTGCTGGATAACAGGTTTATATCGGCAAGCTTAGGAGACGGTTCTTCTTCACCAAGGAAATTTTCTTCACTAGTGCAGTCTATTTCATAATCTGAATCCGAACTTGGTAGTTCGAATTCATTTCTGAACTGCATGAAGTCTTCTATTTGTTTGTCTCCGTCAAACACTTGCCAATATTTATCGTTATCAAGGACAGCTGGTCTAAATTTAATCTAAGTTGTACATTCTTTGGTTTCATATGGCGTTAAACATGTTCTAGCTGCAAAAGATATGCAGTGGGCCATGATATTTTTTCTTCTCGGGACAAAAATCAATTGGGATTCCTCAAAAGTTTTTAATAGATCCACGACATTGTTTCGATAGGCCCTAAGTCTAGGGTGATTAGCGTTGTATTCCCCGTTGACTTTCCTAATAATTAATTATGAATCCCCATGCACTTTAATTCTTTTGGCTCCTAACTTTTTCAACAAATGTAAGCCTAAAAGGAGGGATTCATATTCCGCTATGTTATTCGAACACTGAAAGTTTAATCTACAGGAAAGGATTTCTGTGTGGTTGTTCTCAGTGTTGCGTATCCAAACCCCTGCACCAGCATTACTCCTAGTGCAGGACCCATCAAAATCCATACTCAACAGAGGATTAGTTTCAGGTTCTTCAGTTTGGTTACTATCCTCTTCAACAAAAGTGCTTTTGGTTTGTTCTTGAAAATTAGCACTCTGTTGAATCTCTTTTAATTCCTCAAGTTTTTCATTGTATTGAGGAATGATTTCTTGACTCTCAAGGTTAAAAAGCGATGGACGCATGATTTGCAGTTCAAGACTGGTGTGTTGTTTGTTGTAGTTTACGGGTTCAACAAACTGTTTTGACACTTCTGTGGTGTCTTCCTCCTCCTCTCTATCGGCCAATAATTCAGTTAAAGTGACTTGTTCAGTGAATGTTTCATCGTTAAACATGATAAATGAATCGAGGCCTGTATTTACAGAATACAGAGGAGAGTTTTGCAGTCTGTCTTGACTAGTCACCATGTACTGCATATGGGACTCCCTATAAAGTCTTCTTGTCTTATTGAAACCAGGGATGGTCGCATAGGTCATGTCCATCTACATAGTTCCTTGTAACTTATGCCCCCAAGACCTTGATAATAGCATTCCATACTTTGGGGGCACGTCAGACACAACAATATCCATGACTAAACATTTGGCTGGAATCTGCCAAGGCTCTCCATTATAGCTTTAGGCATTAAATTGTGAGAGGCCCCGGAATCATGCATAGCGTTATGCAAAATCTTGTCATGAACATTTAAACTAACGTAAAAGGGAGGAACAGGGCCCTCTTGATATTTATCTTCAATCTTAGGACTGAAAATGAGCTCTGGCTGGTCATCGTTAAGATTGACTATGTCATTATTCTCTTCTATATTTAAAGCCTTCAAAATTTGGGTTCTATATACATTTTGGGCAGCCAACTCAGTCAGGGGAACAGAGATTTTAATTCTTGAAATTTCCTGCTCCAAACTGAAAGGAATTTGATTCTTCGAAGTACTTGTCTCAGCCATATTAACTGTCGCTCTGTCAGCAAAATCTGTCTGCTGATTTGCTCTATTTACATTCGACAAAATGGTTTTAACAGGAGTACTAGCTGAGATGCTGGTACTACTAAGATCTGCACTCTGTTTTACATTGTTTTGAGTTCCTTTCTCTTTACCTTTATCAGAATTCACAACCATTGTTTTGTCTTTTGGTTTTACAATTTTGGGTTTATTTACAGTGCTGTTTTATGAAGATTTGTTAGAGGTTTTGTTGTTGGGAGTTTGTTGATTGGTTTTATTTCTAAGGTCATACTCTTTTTGAGACTCTATGATGACATTCTCCATGCCTTGATAATAACTTTCATCATTATCTCTTTTGTCATCATAAGGTGTGTATAGACCTTATTTTCTATCAAAATGAACTTCAAATTCATCATTATCTCCTCCCAACATATTGATATTGTCTTCCTCTGGTTGTTCTATTGTGTCCTCAACCTCGCTTACATAATTTTGATGAAAGGGAGGAGTGATCTGTTGATCATCTTCCCTTGGTATATTTTGAGGCTGGTTCCTTCTGAAATTCTGATTTTGGTTCTGGTTTCTATTTTGAGGAGCTGTTTGGTTTTGACTTGCTTGAGCTCTCTCAAGTATGCTCATTTTCTTCATCATCTCCTCCATCATTCTTTCCATCTTTGAGCTAGAAGTGGAAGGTGTGGATTCTTCTCTGAAGGACACTCTCTTCTCATTCTTCATTCTTTCTCTTTTCTCCATTAATTTAACTTCCACAGCAAGAGCCCCTTTTTTCATATCTTCAAGGGTTAAAGGGTCTCTTTCTCTCAGCTGATAGGCCATTTCAGGGTCAAGCCCTTCAGGAAACTTGTTTAACGCTGAGCCTTGTGGAGGTTTTAAATCTGGGGGAAGGGCATTATACACACTATTAGATCTAGTGCAGTAAGCTTGTACACTTTCCCCGGTGTTTCTATGAAGATTTTTGTAATCAGAAAGGATTTGAAGAGGGTTTTTTCTAACTTCCCATTTGTTTAAGAATATATGATGGAAGGGTTGGAGATCATTTATACTGTGGGGGGATAAGCCTTTAAACCATTTTCTTACTTCTCCCCCCAAACTCTGAGCAAATAGTCTAAGTTTGACAGATTCATCATCAATTTCATTTCTATCAAAGTAGTCATTCATCTTATCCACATGTTTTGATGCAGTTGTAGCGTTACTAGCATCATACAATGGTATTTTGGACTGATAGTCCTGCGGAAGATTGACCAAGGGTATAGGAAGGACTAAGGGAGCATACCATGCTGCCATGATAGGAGGTGGGGGTGGCTTTACAAGAGGTGGATTAACAAGAGGGAAAGTGGGCTGAAGTGGAGTGGTTTGGATAATGGATGTAGGATGACCAGATGTGGATGGACTAGCAAGAGTTTGTTGAGCATATCTAGGATGAGAGAAACCAAAATTATGTAGGAATTGTAAATATGGTGGTGTCGTTTCTCTGCTACTAGGATACTCACTTCTGTCTTGGGATGAAAGTGGAGATTCAGAGTCTATCTGAATTATATCATCAAGCAACCTAGTTCTAAATGGATTTCTTAAGTTAACTTGTGATTTGTGTAGAGCTGTAAGGTTTTCAGGAACACAATTAGATCTCAAAGGTGATCTGAAAACAGTTGAAAATTTAACCTCAGGAGACTTCCTAAGGATTCTTTCAGGGTTATCAACTATCTCAGGTGGGTTAGGGTCAGGGTAGGCTCTAGTATGAATCTTTCTAGGAGCCACTATTCTATGTTTTTCAAACCCAACTAAATAAGAAAAGTTCAACCAGATATGAAAATATTTAAGAGTTTAACTGATCTTTTAAATAAGAAAAGTTTTAATCCTAAAGCCTTCTAACTGAGTTTTAAATGATTTTATGATGATTATGGGTCTTCCCAGTGGAGTCTTAAGGTCTGTTAGGATTGTGGAGTCGCCAAGTCGAAGTTTTTAGCTCTTTTGGAGGTAAAAGGTTTTATGGTCCACCACCATGTTTATTGAATACCAATATGAAATATTTTGGGTTTTCTGAGTTATTTTTTAGTCCTATTGGTTCTTAAGAGTGTCCTAAATCTGTTTCAAAACTTAGCTACGGTTATGAGACAAAGACAGTCTACTCTTATGGCTAAGCTAGCTGATCCTTCAAGGTTTGATAAGCTCCTATGAGAATCCTAGGGTTTTCCCAGTTTGTCACTGATTCAAACAAGTTTCATCATGATTATCGTTGTTTAGTAGTGCTTGAAGAGGGTTGCTTTTACTCACTGCACAATGTTCTTGAATTTAGGATTTTCCTGAGTGCTAAGATGTACTTAGACTGTGATTAACTCAGAAAGTTCCCCAGTGGAGTCGCCAGAGATGTTAGTTGCTGGTGGCTCAACTAGCTAATATGCCAAATGTTTTTGAGACAGGGGTTTCTGATTATGTAAGGATTTTCCTGAAATGAAAGTACTCAGAATTCCCCAGTGGAGTCGCCAGAGATGTTAGCTCCCTGTAATTTGCAAGATTGGAAAATTCAAACTGCAGAGAGAAACACTATTTCAACCACTTTGGGATTCTAGGATCTAGCCTTCCTGAATCCGGAGAGGGATCTCTCCAATAAAGTGCAAAGATTGATTTATCTTTAAAGGATTTTGCGTATGATATTAGGCTAGTTATGAAGGTCGAGGGTTTTTGTTTGTTTTGGATGGTTGAGCATGATTATTAGTTGAGTGGAAAGTTCTAAATGGAAAGAGTTTCGAAGGTGTGAAGTTGCAAGAAATCAGAACAAGCTTTGGCTGATTAGATAGATATCACATTGGTTTTTAGTCCATTGGGCTATGGAGTCATAATAGGGCTTTTAATTGTGCAACAATTAAAGAGTGATCCAAGGGGCAAGTCATCTATATCACAAGATCATTGAGATTAAATGATGGAATGGAAACAACAAAAGTGTTGGAGGGGTGGAAACTGATAATAATTTCAACAAGGATTTATAGTCAGTCCAAACAAGAAAAAGCCTTTAAGCAACTGTTTAAAACCAACCAAAGGGCATGGCTCACCATGAACCTCTTTGGACAAGCTCTTATTAAAGCAAACTCAATAGACAAAACAATCCAGTAATCCACATAATTACCTTCAGAAATTATGAAACAGATAAGAGAAACAAAGTGTAACTTAAGATCAGATAAGATACTTTTAAATCTAGTCTGCTTTCAGCAAACACTTAGGGAAACTTTCAGAATTACCTTTGGAGAATAGAAGCTAGAAAACAGGGCACACCATCACTTTTCTAGTCTAGCTTTAATAAGCAAATAATGAAAATAACATTCAAGAACAATGTTTAAAGCTGAAAATACAGTGGGACGAAGAGGCATGACATTCTCTTGCTTAGCTGTATTGAATATTCTTAAATAAAAACGAATTGAAACCTTGAGATAAAAGCTTAGCATTAGTCGGAGAGAAAGATGCTATGCTTGATAAGTCCTAACTCTATGCTTGTTGTTCTTTATCAGAGAATAGTGGACAATATGGCATACATGGAAGGAAAAACAATAACAGAGAGAGGGGCACTTCACCAGTGATATAGACCAGGATCCCAAGAAAGAGCTTGTATATTGAAGTCAAACCAATTACATCTTCAAGTCCAATTTTTTAGTTCAGCAATCATCTTCACTTCTCAGCCTAACTTATATAATCACAAAAAGAGCTTCAAGAGCCTTTGAACACTATTTACAAGTAGAAGTTTCGAGCACAAGTATATTTCAAAGTTCTGCAACCAACGTTTACAATGAACTCCTCAATAATATTTTATAGAAGGATGAGGAGGTCGAAAGAGAAAAGATCTATGGGTTCAATTAATACAGTTAATGCTTCTCGGCCTTTAAGGGGCTCAATGGAGAAGTTTACATATATTTTCCTGTATTAATTGGTTTACATTAATTATTTAAGCTCGGTGGGATGATTTTGTTGACTTTGAGGCTCTGTGTCATTCTCTGTAGTAACTCAGCAGATATTTTGCAATCAGTTATTCGGCTGAATTAACTTTTCGGTTGTCATGAAGCAAATATCCTCTGTTCTAGTCATTAATCGGCCTCTGTTGAATGCTGTGAGGCCACAGGTGGCAATCTGGTAACTGAGAGGAATCAATTTTCCTTTGATGTGGCAGTGGAGGCATCCTCTGTCTGATAAATATTCTTGATTTGCCTTTAACTGTGTTTAATTTAGTGGATTAGGCTTTTGATTTTTGATCTTAGCCATAATCCATTAAACTGTGGAATTAATTTTTAATCTTCTATTCTGCTGTGGATAGGTCTTCAACGCTGATACTCTTTGATTTGTTTCAAATTCTCTGTGTCTTGTTGATGTGCAGGTGTACCAAGGGTTCATATGGCATCAATGCTCATGATGCATTGACGAAACGTGATGTTAAACCCTGTGGAATGATTTTTCTTTATGCATAAAGGTGTTGGGGATCGTCATCCCCAGCCTTTGGTTTTCCTTTAATAAAATGGAAATACCATTTAAACCTACAAAATACACAAAAACGTTATAAAATCCTGCGTAATCGGGAAAACTTCTTAGGAGGCTGCGGTTAGAAGCATGGCCGTTGGATGAATGCATCCAACGGTGGAGATTTATTGCAGGAGTGAATAGGAGGCAGTTTGGAAGAATCAGTGGTGAAAATGAATTCAGATCCGTCGATCTTGCGGAGATCGACGGTCAGGAGTGACTGGGTCAATACAATGGAGAAGGGCTGCCTTTCGTAAAAATAGAAGAAATGCAAAGGAAATATGAGAAAATCCCTTGGGCAGAGGAAATATGCATTGAGGAAATTTGGGGTTTCCTGGATGAATCTGGGCCGTTGGATCAGATTGGACCTAGAGATCAACGACTGTGATTGCTCTTTGAAAGCCCTTTGGTGAAGGCGAAGGGCGATAGTGAAAGGCCAGTTTGAATCTGAGCTTTTGATCTACAAAGATCAACGGCAGGGAGCGCACGTGATACAACACAATGAAAAAAGGGGAAAGTAGTTTCGGGAGGAGGAACCAGCAGTATCGTGCGATGAAAAGGCGAGTAGGTGGTTTTTAATTTTCGAACGTGATATGCGTTATCAGTTGACATGTGGCATTTCAAAACAGCTTATATCGCGTAATTTTTGGGGATTAACAAGCGTGTTGAAAGTTATACGAAACTACGCGTAAGCCGTCAGATCTAGGCCCTCAGATCGAACAGTGGAGAGTGAGCGCGAAATCGGCAAGATGTGCGGGCAGAAGCAGGAAGGGCGGTTTCAATCTGAGCCGTTGGATCAAGGATTGGACGGCTGAGATTAAATCTAAGGAAGGCAGGACCCACAGGAGGCGGGCCCGTTGGGAATAATATGAGTCGTTGGATGTGCAGGATCAATGGCGGAGATTGCATCTGGGGATAAATGGAAAAATAAACGAGGCGGAGGAAGGGTTAATAAGGGTCGTTGATCGCAGAGATCAACGGCTAAGATTTGGCCAAAAAACATTATGAAGCGGGGCACATGAATTTAACCAAAGTTGGGAGACGCATTCTAGACCGTCTGATCTGGACATGTGGATGGCCCAGATGCAATCGGAGCTTTCACAATCGACGGGGCAATGAACATGGAAGCGCCGAAGCGATTGATTGTGGACCGTCGATCTGCAGATTAGATCGACAGTGGAGGATGGATCGGGGAACTGCCAATCGGAGACAGTGAAAAATATTAACGCGCCCAATGAGATTTGTCGATGCGAGATTGCGCGGGCCATCGAATTGGTCCAAGATCAACGGCGAAGATGGGCTCCGACCAATGAACGAGCGGGACCACACTATAATATAAAAAATCAAATTTTTTTTGAAAAACCAAAGGTTTATGGTGTCGGGGTGGTTTTATTATATGTGGCTTGGCGCCCGACTGCGGGGGCCTTGGCTTTATATGAAAAGCAAAGGGACTAGGGCTATATATAAGGGTGCCAATCGACATCGGAACGAGGGTGCGGGCTTTTCAATCTACCCATTCAACAAATCTCCAATGCGAGACTATATGGATCGTTGATTAGGGAAACAAATCAATGGTCTTTTTTCATTAAAAACATCGCACCGGCACGCTTAGTTCAAACCATAGAGAAAGGGGTTTTTATGTATTTACAAAGGTAAAAAGTGATCGGGAAGGATTTATATGAAGTGTTAAGTGCCCAATTGCAGGCCTTGTGGTTATATAAATTGGTAATAAGATCGGGGGTTTATGTATAAAGGGGTCAATCGCATCGGAGGTTTCAATGAAACAAATAGAGTTACGCGCTCCGATTTCTCCGATGTGATAAGCGCTGAAAGGATTTAGCACTTGGTTCCAACACTAACACATATGGTGGGGAAGTGGTTAGGACTTAGCCCAAAGGGGCTTAAGCCCATAGTCAAAACACTTATTTTTTATGAAATTTTCAATGTTTTTTGATGGATTTGGGGGTTTCGACAAAGTTTTAAAATGAGTTTTAAACCTTGTAAAAGGATTTTCATGAAGGGGAAAAGGGGAATAAATGAAAAATAGAGGAATTTGATGGGGAAAAATGAAGGTTAGTTTTGAGTGGAGGGAAGGGGAAAGTGGAGTTTTGCAGCAGTTTTTTCTTTGTGGAAAACAACAGAATTTCTGAGTTTGAAAGGGAAACAGTAGTGAAGATCAAACAGAGGGCATGATGTCTTCATGAGTCTTCAAGAGATAACATTTTTAGCAATAAAACTTGTTTCTTGAAGGCTCCAAAAAATGATTTAGCCACCTTTTGATATAACAAATTTTATAGGTGGCTAACAGAAGGGAATTTTTTTTTTTTTTGCATGACATGTCAGGTTATAGTTACAATGGAGAAGGGCAAAAAAAAATATCTTCGATTGTGATTGATATCGATTGTCTTTGCTAGCTATTTCCACCCTAAAAAAAACAGAACTCAAATATTTTTATTGTGAGATTTTTTGAGCGAAAAACAATTGGATTCTGGAAAATTTCTGATATATGAGCAAATTTTCCTCCTTGGTAGCTCTCTCACGTCAAATTTTCTTCCTTTGGAAATAACAAAGGAGATGGTTAGGTATTGATGTATTCATTATCACACATGCTTCTTGTTTTTATTGGTCAAGGTGATGTCATGGTCGGTTTTACGAGTTGTGGAAGAGCAAGAGAAGTGTAATGTTAGAAAATGCTGTAAAAGGCAACGTGCCCATTCTGTTGCATCCTTCCCCTAGTGAAGTGTCGTGCAAGAAGAGAAATGTAGGAGAGCAGCGTGAATACCAAGTGCTCCATCTTGAAATTGGTAGGCATTAGAGAAGACCAATAACTCCAACAGAGCAGCATTAATACTATCAAGTGCTCTATCTTGAAATTGGTAGGCATTAGAGAAGCTCAATAATCTTAAGAGATGTTGTTGTAGTTAGATGGCTTAAAGTTATTTTCAATGAAGGCATGAGTGAAAGAAAGAAAATATGGATAAAACAAAACAAAAAATGCATACAAAAGTGAGATATCTACCTCAATGCTTGTCTCTCAAATAGCAAGGAGTTGAATAATTTGTTATGTAGAAGTTTTGTAAGTATATATGGGATAAGAGTAGTGCAGAAAGAAGAAGTATTATGTTGATGAATTCAATCCCACTTGTGATATCCAACAAAAAGAGTACAATGCAGCTAACATTTAGTTGAGAGAAAAGACTCTTATTGCTCATTTAAAAACTAACTTGCAACAACTTCTATGTGAATCAGGACTGTGAAAAAGACTTGGAGAAGCTTGGGAAAAACATGTGTGTAACCGAAGAACATTTTATTTTGGAATGGGTTGCTTTCAAGGACATCAGTTATGAAAATATGTTAGCATCAATCCCTTGGAAATGTCTTTTCACCTAGAAGACTATTAGAAGGTTGATTAGCTTATCCTCAATTTAAATCTAAAAAAGAAATCAATTTGAATAACAAAAACAATGAATTACAAAAAACTAAAAACTATATTTTAATCTAGTGAACATTAAAATAACATTCATTCATTCAATTAAAAAAATTAATGGTGGAGAGAAAGACATATTGCTAACCCCAATTAATACAACATGACATCAGCGTCAATAATTAATTGAGATTATAGACGCATAATACACGCTTTAACTACATTTTGATTGACCTCACCTGCATGCATTTTGATTGAAGCTGTTTGTCTGAATCTGGCAGTACAAATCGGTTAAAATTTTGAGTCATTTTGAAATTTAATGGAACTTTGTGATTTTCATTTATTGAAAAATGGGAAAAATTCATGAAATGTATATGAGAATTTATTAGAAAACTATCATTTTTTGTAAAATTTAAAGAAAAGTCAGTTTGTTGTACCCAATAATTTAATCTATTGATATTCAGGTACAGGTTGGGCACCTAACACACATATTGGGCTGAATTTATCCGTGAATACTTCAACTTCTGTAATTCATGGGCAACCAATGTCAGAATTTTATCTTGATCTGCAGTCGTATGTGACCTGAACCCTATTCAGGTTTTCTTGGCGTGTCAGTTAGAAATGAATTCAAGTCTTCTGCAATGTAATTATTTTGAACGATGTTTCAGAGAACCACAATCATGAAACTCAAAGAGTAGAGAGTAATAGTTACATGTTTATCCTTGGCTGCCCCGGTCTAAAGTTAATTTAACCCAGTTCACAGAATACATGGAGTGATTTTTTCTTGAAATTACCATAACTATTGGATGCCAGCTAGAAGTTGCAGAAATGATTTCTGGTGACAAAAGGAATTGTAAGGATGTTAGCTATGAAGTCTATGAGGGAAGTAATTATATATTATCATCATCTTCAAATGAAGAGTTTGGGAATGTGGTTATGTTTATGAATATGGCTTACAATGGTGAGAAGGTCACGCAGAAAACCATTTTCCATGATGGGTTCTCTGGCTCATCTCTTGGGTATGTTCTTCAACAGAATATATGGGCATGGTGTGAAACGGCAGATCTCCCTACAAGTATTCATGTGGAGAATCGCAGCTACAATCTCCATAAGGTGGAGAAATTATTATTAGTCCCTGCCGCTTGCGGCATGGCAGGGACTATAGTAATCGTTTTTAGGCTTTACATTAGTCCCTGCACAAAAAACAAGTCAACGAATTCAATTTATTATAAAGTTTTCCATTTATATTTTAAAAGCATTTTTCCATCTGTCAGTGAGCTTCACATAATTATTGTTTTAACCAATAGGCAACCTGAAAGTCTTATTTGGCCTCATATTGAGGCAAGACCTATGGAAACTTTGCGTAATGTTCTTTTATGCCATTTTTTCCCTGACCGCTAGACTAATACTGGCATTAATCTTACAGTATGAAATGCTATGCTCAGGCCAAAGGTATTACTTACTAAGATGATGTCGATGCCGGTGTGGGTGAGCTGTCAATTACTTCGAAAGGTTGAAGGCTGTGCGGAACATCTGTACAGGACTGAAGGCTATGCAGAACATCTGTAGACGCCCTTACTTGAAGGGCTGAAGGTTGTGCAGAACATCTGTACAGGGCTGAAGGCTATGCAGAACATCTGTAGACGCCCTTACTCGAAGGGCTGAAGGCTGTGCGGAACATCTGTACAAGTTGTGCAGAACATCTGTACAAGGCTGAAGGCTATGCAGAATATATGTAGATTCCCTTACTCGAAGGGCTGAAGGCTTAATGTCCTTACAATGATCAGGCTTACTCCCTTCTGTTGGCGGTGTGCCTTACCCTTTTCGCTGCTACAGCCATGGGAAGCATAAATTGATACAAGTTTGATATAAGTGTCTCCATTTTTGAAATCCAAGCGTTTTTTATATGACTGATTTCATTAATTTATCTATGAATATTGAATGTCATTATTTGCTACATGATTGATTTCATTCATTTTCTAATATTGTGCTCTAGAGTTAGGATTTTGGAACATTATTCAAACAAAACTGATAATCTTTGGTTGTTTGAAGATTGAATCCAAATCCGTAACGAGGCTGTGCCACACACACAACATAATTACAGTGAATGGGAAGTTTCCCGGTCCAAAACTTCGTGTTCATAGTGGAGACACTCTTATAGTGCAAGTCCGCAACAAGGCCCAATATAACGCCACCATTCACTGGTCTGTAATCTGTAATACTCTATTGTCTCTTATATCTTAAATAATGATGAACACTCCATGTAAGAAATTTCATTTCCTATGCATAACACTCCATTTATATTTTTGTAGCCGTGGAATACGGCAGTTCCGCACAAGGTGGGTTTATGGACCTGAGTTTGTGACCCAATGCCCCATTTTCCCTAGTGGAAGTTACACTTACAAATTCAACGTATCTGGCTAAGAAGGGACCCTCTGGTGGCATGCGCATAGTTCATGGCTTAGAGCTACAGTGTATGGAGTCTTAATTATCTATCTTAAGAGGGGAACAACGTATCCCTATACTGTCCCGGATAAACAGTTTCCCATCGTTCTGGGTATGCACTAGCTTTAATGATACTGGTGTGTTGTTTTGAAGCAATAATATCTAATTAAATAATAAAACGGAGTGGTACCTTGATTCTAATATGTATTGTAATTTGTTTGTGCTTTGATAGGACAATGGTGGAATTCAAATCCCATTGATGTTGTGAATGAAGCGACACTCACAGGAGATGCCCCCAACATTTCAGACACTTATATTATAAATGGCCAACCTGGAGACCTATACAATTGTTCTACTTCAGGTATCTGACTTTTGTTGTATCTGATCTGATCTTTTACAAGAATCAATAAGTTTAACATGAGAAAGCAAGTAAATCTTCAACCATAGAGCAAGTAAAGCAAGTAATGTGTGGGCTTATTAATTCACTCACTCCCTCGACAGAAATTACAAAACTATCAAAAATATCTAGCAATGGAATTTAAAATTACGAATTTGTCGTATTTGATTGCCACCAAATTCCGGAAATTTAACTGCTACGAACCGAATTCATAACACTTACTCTAGACTGTGAAAAGTATTGCATTTGCACCATTCGCATGTCAGCAAAAATTTTCTTCAAGTCAAGTTTACATATTAATTATTTGCATGCAAATGAATTTTATATTTCTGCATGTGCAATCCCCTCCCCTAGAAAAATGTTAAGCAAATTAAAGACTCTGGGTTGATTCTGCACACGCTTCATGATCACATGGGTCACAACTGGACGTCGAAGATGACACTACCTAGCTTGTGAAAGATGCTGCATTCTTCTCCTTCAAAGTCTTCGTGAATGCTCCTTCATCTGGTCGGGAGTTCAATTCCCTCACCAGTGCTCTTGTTACGATTTCCATGTCTCGCTAGGAGCCTTGAATGATCCATGCAGGCAGCCATGGAACATTCTTGCTACGATTTCATTGTCTTGCTGGGAGGAGTTTGGCCGCATCAATGGGCTGCAAGCACCAGGGAACAAGCCTATGAAACAACAAAAACAACAATACTCCAAGCAGCAAAAGATAGTTCATGAAAGTGTCAATGCCAGCCTTCTATGCAGAACAAAAATTTCAGTGAATTATGTCAAATAAAGAGGACAACTGTGGAAGATCGAGAGCTTCTTTCAAGAGCTTTTAATAGCTCCGACACGTCAAACACATGTAAGGTTTGGGTGACATGTATTTTTTCTTTTACTTTTATATTAATTTAATTTATTATTTTTTCTAATTTTTATTAAAAAAAAAAAAAAATTTTATATGTGCAGGCATCCGCATAAATTAAACACCTTTGACAACCTCCATAGCCATTGCTACTCTTATTTATAACTAGTACCAGATTCACAATCCATGATTAGTGACATACCGAAAAAAGCAGATATGCATGGTTATCATAGGTCTTCAGCAATGATAGAGCTTACAGAATCTACTGGAAACCCCAGAACTGACTCACCATTATTCCTATTAAGGCTTATTCCTATTAAGGGTGTGAAAATCAGTGAGGTAGTATTCACGATTAGCAGTTGAATCTCGGGGCCGTAGAGGTAGTGTCAGTTCCAACATGAAGCATTTCCTACAATATACCATGTAATCGAATGCCCAGATTAAACTAATATTTGGAACTGGGTGACTTAATGTAAATATGCTAGGAAACTGCAACTAAGACATCCACAAAATCCCTGGGTTTGTGGAGGTCGTTTTGGACTAGATGGTCCTCTAGTATGAGTTTCTCATAGAATACAACATAGAATACATCTGCTCTTTTATGAATCTCTTTTTCTTGACGATCAAAGAGCGATTATTTTCCAACCTTACAGGCACATCTTTATTGAAATTCATTGTTTTTAGTTTTTGATTTTTTCGCATCTGAACGTTTTTTCTGTACATCTCGATCTGAAAAATTTCCATGGTAAATTTTTGGTTGAACTGGAAAAAAAATGAGTCATTGATTTAAAGAAAATAAATATCTGTGAAAAATGCTTCTTAGTAGCAGAAAGTTTATGTCGCTTGCTTCAATCTTATATGATCAATATCCTTTTAGCCTTGTGCATTGTTGATCAAAGAGCGATTATTTTCCAACCTTACAGGCACATCTTTATTGAAATTTATTGTTTTTACTTTGTGTTTCTTTAGCAGTTGAACTCAAAAGATTCGGAAATCCTCATCATACCTCTACCACAACTGCTTTTTCATATAATGAAAGCTTCACTTGTTTCAAGGCTGTTCTGTAACCATTTCTACCATGACTGATTGAATGTAATCCCAGGTAATTACTGGAGAACTATGTTTGAGATTATTAACTATTATACTGTGCAAAATTAGATGTAGAGAAAAATTAGAAGCATGCATGCATATTCATTAAGCCGCCATCTAAAATTCATAGATTCATAGATTCATTAGTACAACAATAGAATCACAGTGGTTTGCAAATCCTTTGCTCCAACTCCAGCTAGCTCAAGGCAGGGACTAGCTGCCTTTGCAGCCTTCCTTCTTGATCATTGAATCTGATGATAATCTATGTATCCTCTGGTGTCAAAAAGTGGTTACCTGAAACGGAGCTTATCTAATACATCGAAGATCACTCTGACATTAGAAAGTGAAATATTTGAAATTGTGGCAAACTTTTGTTATGGGTCAACAATATATATGGATCCGTTCAATGTTGCAGCCTTGAGATGTGCAACAGAGTTTTTAGAAATAACTGAAGAGTATGGTACAGGAAACCTTTATGAAAGAATTGATCTTTATCTAACTGAGGTTGTTCTGCAAAGCTGGGAAGATACTTTGGTTTTTATTTAGAGATGCTTAGGTTTGCTTCCCTTGGCATATGGGGTTCAAATTGTCAGTAGATGTGTTAAATCTCTTTGTCCCCCTGGCTTTCATGGAAGTTCTTGATCCTAAACTGAGAAAAGTAATGTTAGCACATTCCCATGTTTAGAGTGATATCAGTGGAAATTTAAGGCAAACAACAAAAAGAGAATTGTCTGCTTCTTGCATTTCCTTTGGAACTTTTTGAGAGGATTGTTATTTCTATCCAGCAATAGGGAATGGAAGAAATGATTATTGATAAAAATGGCAGAACCAATTTATTAAGCAATATTGGTTAGCTCTACAATGAGAGACTACACCAAGAGGGACTACGTCCAGAGGGATTTCGAGCTATTGCAAAGAGAGATCTGAATCCTGTAGTTAGGTTAAGAAATTGCTATGGATCTGTCTACGGAAATTAGTGTGTGGAATAGTATGTTTTGGCTTCAGAAGTGTCAAATTTTGGAACGATTTGAAAAACCAGTTTAATGAAAGAACTGGTTTGACGAAAAAGACGAAGCCATTGTTGTTGACCTTGCTATGTGTGGAGGAGCACGCGAGGACTCTGAAAAGCTGGAGGTCGTGTCTTGTGCACCAATTTTTTGAACTTGCTCGATCTGCGTGGAGAGCAAGCACCATTGAAGCATACGATGAAGTCACCGATAGGCTCACCATCATCACTAGCTCCCCACTGAACTGTCTGCGTAATATCCGTGTACACTATTTAATGAAGAATTCTATTTAATTCAATTTTTTCTGGGACCATAGCCTTATCGCATATGTACTCATAACTGCGGGAAATTTGTGTGAATGCTGGTTCAATCCCATGAATGGGTGGCGCAGAGGAATGAGTTTTGTTTTTTGTTGCTACTTGTTCCAGGTGTCTTGACAGAGTCCAGGTTTGAAAAGGTCGAATTCATTTTGTAATGATCCAACAAATTTCTCTATTATTCTTTTAGTTGCATTGATGACTTTGCTTCAAATTTGGCTGAATGACATAGAAGCCAAATTTTGCACCACAAGGTTCTACAATTGAAGAGTTGCCAAAGGGACAAGTTTCCCACCTGCATGGTAATGGGGTTGTTGGAGCTCTTGAGAGGACCTAGTGAAGTCAGAAAGAAATCTTGAAGCAAGATAACCTAGACTTTTCCAATATGTCTATATTTTTAGACGTATTTGATTCTGATGATCTCTTTTTCATGTGGCCATTTGAAGCATAGTATTAAAACCGGAACCGGTGACTAGACCAGTGGACCTATTGAACCGGTAACCGAACCAGAACCGATCTAACCGGTACTGGTCAGGTCTAAACGAACCGGTTTTTAAAAAAATACATCAAATAATTATTTTTTAATAAAAAAAACTATTTTTAAGATTTGCAACTATGATTCCAAGCCAATAGAGACAAAATATGAAAATTTTGCTCATTTATATACCATGCAAAGGTGAATATATTAAAATGGCACCAAGTGCAATACATATAATCAAAAAAAACATAAGCAATGAGGCTCCAAGTGGCCCATAAAGTCCAAAAACAATGGTACAAGCCATGAGGCCATTGGCCTAATACAAGACTACACATGAATCGTGATCAATCATCAAATTCATCACCGCTACTAGACACAGGATCAACATCGGTAGCTGCATAGACATCATCTGGATCAGAGTCTGAGGATGCCTCAACCTCAAGCTCATCTGCAACCTCAATACCACTGCCACCAATAACAATAGAAGTGGACCTAATGGAAGCTCGAGTTACTTGAGTTGTATGACTAGTGCCTTCCATTGGTTGTTTGACTTTCCTTGATGAAACTACCAATCCTGGGTCTCCGTCTGATGGCGCTACCAAATCTGCTTCAAATTCACCCCCCGCTAATGTTGCATCAAAATCAAAATCTGCCTCAAACACTGGATCTTCAGTCTCCTCCACCCATTCTGATGTTGGATCAATATCATCCAACACAATGGGATCTAAATCAGGTGTTTTGTTCATCAGTTGGTTCCGCCTCAAGCAAAGGTTGTATTGCACAAACACAAGATCATTTAACCATTTCTGTTCCAAACAGTTTCTCTTCTTTGTGTGTATGTGCTCAAAAACAGACCAATTGTGCTCACAACCTGAAGCACTGCAAGTTTGGCTGACGATTCTAATTGCAAACTTTTGCAATTGAGGACATTGGCCTCCAAATGACTCCCATCAATTTGCTACAAATAAAAAGACATTCATTAGTAACATAGTTCATTTCATTACTTATTTACAAACAATTTAACTTGAAAAGAAAAACAAATTGGAATTGCTTACCTAGTTGATCCACATCTCTTGCCATTTTTTCCAAGTTATTTCCAAAGGTACCAGCTACCATACTGAAAAGAGTAAGTTGTTTATGTGTTTCCAAAAGGTCTGCACGGATAGGGACCATGCGCTCCAAGATCTAACCTCCCCATCCTGTTGATCTCCTAGCCAAGATTTATAATGATACTTTGGGTTCAAAAAATACCCAGCTGCATGTATAGGACGATGGAGTTGATTGTTCCATCTGTTATCAATGATCTCCCATATCCTGACATATTTAGCTAACCTGTCCCTGTAAACTACCCGTATCTGCTCCTTTTCCCGATCTATAGCCTCATAAATGTATCCCATTGCCATCTTTTCCCTATCCACCATCCTTAGCACCTTAACAAGGGGCTTAGTAATTTCTACCAGCTCTGAAGACCTTTTCCAAAAATAATTGTCAAAGACTTTCTTTTTGGTGTCTTGACACTCTAAGATTAGGATAAGATTGACACTCTAAGATTAGGTTTGAGATCCTACTATCTAGGGAGTGGTTCAAAACATCCTGTTAGTGTGCAAGATTATATGTACGAGGTTCTCAATGAATTGAAGGGCATTGTGTGGAGTGCCTGAGCACACTCTCTCTCCAAATATCTCACCTGGAAAGCCACTTAATTAATAATATATCCATGTTTACCAATTATTAGGGAAGTAATAATTCAATATGGCACCAAATGAATTATTTTCAAGAAAAGACAGCAAATTGCAGATGATATAAATGGAACATCATAGAGAAATGAAACCCTAATAAAGTTATTCGGATGTGTTATTAGACTGCTTCATGGAAACATCTTCTATACCTCTCGATTTTCTATTTTCTTTGCTTCACAAAGATTTAGGCTGCAACCTTAGCAGCGATTACAAAACTCTATTGGAAGCTAAACCACGACATAGAGAAGCGTGGTGGTGAGGATGCTCACGATCTGCAGTGACTGTGAGAACTCCAGCCATAAAAAAAAGAATGTCAAATGAACCATTTTTTATTTAATAAAAAACCTTTGTCAAGTGGTACTTCCCTTTATGGAGAAAATTCGAAGTGAGGAGGAACAGTCCTTCTAAAGCTTCGGAGTCCAAAGATGCGTGGTTGGAAATCCAGCACTGCAATTTAATCGATTTTTCTGTGGCACCCACCATTCCCAAAGTTATTCTCCGCTGACAGAAAACATCCTTCATCATTACCTTTACATCGGGTAAGAAAAATGTGATATGCAATAGACAAATATAAAGTTAATAAACTAATTGGATAGAATAATGTAATATCCAATCGACGAGATATAAAGTTAATAATAAACTAATTATTAACATATTCTATGGTGGTTATGGTGGTTAATATGTGACTAATTACGCCGGAGGCGTTTTCCATTGCGGGCTTGGGGTGAGCTTAGCCAATGAGAGACACTTTTCCAAGCGCATGGAACCTATGAAATTTCGCCACGTGTTTGTATAATCTCCATTCAACTGCGCCGCCCGCTGCACCAATTCCTCCTCATTCACTCCGCTCTGCCTTATCTCTCCCGCTGCCCCTGTTTGATGGTGGACACACTCTCCTTGTAAGGAACCGGCCTTTTTTCCTCACAGGCCACACGCATCCTGCTTTGGCTCCTCACCCCGGTCGTAGAAGGCGCAATCACGGTGATTTTCTGGGAATTAGGCGACCCGGACGTGTTCACATGAATGACATCAGAGCATTTGAAGAGGGCAACCACAGGGCTCAGAGAATGCATAAGGTTGGAGGGCTTTCCCATGTTCGGACGTCGCGGGGAGACCAGCATCACTGCGAACTTGCTCCTGCTACCTTGGCCACCGGTGGCGCCCCTGCTTCTGTCACTGGCTCTGTTCTACTGGGCTTGCCCCTAATTATGCGTTCACTAGCTCTGTTCTACTGGGTTTTTCCCCAGCTATGCGTGCACTGTTTGCTATCTAAGCTCATGCTCCTGCGTTCTCCGTCGGGCGAAGTGAAAGTGCCCTTCCGATTCACTTAATTTGAGATACCACAGGTTCACTTAACTTGAGATACCACAAATTCTGCCCGCTCCCCTGTTGTTGCAGGTCACACACTCCATCTAAGCTCATGCTCTATCTAAGCTCATGCTCCTGCCCTTCACAGTGCGCAGAAACGAGGGAAATTGACCTCGATCCAATAGCAAAGGCAGCTAGAGCACGGGCATAGGAGGTAGCACAGGATTTACAGGACTTTTTTGTGGTACACTCATTGGTGGGATGTACAGATTGTGCTGTACTCATAAGTGGAATATACAGGGTTTTGTGTGATATACCTATGTGGGGGAGGAGTGAAATGGAGAGAATATATTGAATTATCTTGTAAAAGGAGGGTTTTTGGGAATATACCCATATGTGGGATATGCAGAGGTTTTGCGCGAGAGACCCGTGTTTTCAGTGGACATAAATGAAGACAATGACTTGAATTTGGAGGTGAAATAGGGTTTTTGGGGATTGGGATTTCGGGGAAGGGTTTAGGAGGAGGATGCAAATGGGTTGTTCTATGTCAAAAGCAGACGACGAGCCAGTAGTGTCGATGTGTAAGGAGAGGAAGCATTTTATTAAGCAGGCGGTGGACCAGAGGTATGTGCTGGCTGCAGCTCATGTAGAATACCTTCAAGCTCTAGGTGGCATTGGAGAAGCCCTCAGGGTTTTTTCTCAAGGGAGACGCAGCTGTTGTCGTCCTCGGTCCCTCCGTCGCCTGTAATTAGCTCTTCTGAGAAGAAATCTTCAGAGCCCGTCGCTGGCCCCGATAAATCTTCGACTACCTCCTCTTTGCATCTGCATTCGGATTCTCATTCCCATCACTCGCATTAACATTCGGATTCACATTCCCATCATTCACATTCACACTCGGCATCTCCTGCAGCAAGTCCTGCATCTCCACTGCAAGACTATGGGCATTGGGAATCTCCTTCAACGTATACAAGCCCGCCTCGTATGGACTATTTGAGATCTGGCGGTACGCCTTCCAGGACCTATGAGGAGAGGCCACGCTCTCCAGAGAGAGCGACATGGGATTTTTCAGGTGCTTCTCATATGGATAGTTTTTTTGGCAATCCTATGCCTTCAGCTCCTGCTCCGGCTTCTCCGCCGGGGCCTTCATACAGTCCAAATCATCCCCCTCCACCTCCTCCTCCTTCCGGTAACCAAGCATGGGACTTTTTCAATCCATTCATTTCGGTCGAGAACATGTATCCTTTTTACAATCAAAGCAGACCGAGATCAGCATCTGAAGGAAGCAGTCGTGATTCAAGTCAGGTGAGGGAGGAAGAGGGAATTCCTGATTTGGAAGATGAAGATCAGGGAGAGGATACGAAGACAAAACTGCAGAGAGATATAAAGGCAGCAGGGACAAGTCAAACTACTGACACTCGGTCTGCAGATCCTGTGGCAGAGACTAGTATGCGTTCTGTTGCCCACCCTGAGCCCGAGGAATCTGTAAAAGAGAAAGTTCCTAGAAATACCGGGGAGGATGAGGATAGAGAAAAGAGCAAAGGGAAAACTGGGGCTTTGCCAGTTGACGAGGCAGCAGTGGAGAGTGGGGCACCTTCAGGTGGAAACAATGATCAAGCTCCTTTTGTTACTCAAAGAACTAGGGATTTAGTCGAAGTTATAAAAGAGATTGAAGATCAGTTTAAAAGGGCGCAAGATTCTGGCAAGGAGGTTTCCAAGATGCTTGAGGCAAACAGAGTTCCTTATCGTCCAAGATATATTTTACTTAAAGGTATGCTTTTCCACTTCCTTTATTGGATGTTTTAACAAAAGGCTTGCTGCATGTGTTCATATTTTGTAATAACTAGTTTTGGTTTGAAATTATAAATACTTGACTTTTCACAACCTGTTCATTCCCCAGTGGCCAGCTGTAAATAATGCTTGTTACTACCCAATTCATGATTCATACTACACTTGCAATTTTCTCAGAGTGTGCTAAATCCTGCAAAATATTGTTGTTGTCTGGGGATTCAATTTTTCGTGGAATATTACTCGTCATGCTAACGAACGGTGCAATTTTGCAGTTAAGCACAGAAGATTGATTTCTGGTTATATTAGTAGTGTTATGCTGAGTTTTTTTTTTTTAAGTCTTTCTTTGAATACAATATCATGTCAATTTAAATAGAGTGGAGGATGTGAATTAAAAATATCATTTGTTTGCTTTTTCTATAGTTGTATAGGACATAAAGGAATTTTATTCCAGTATAGGAGGAAATGTTGGTTTTCTTGTTCAATTTAGACTTCACATTGGATCGACAATATACATCTGAATTCAGTACCCTGTAAATGGATAGAAATATGTTGATTTTCTTGTCCAATTTAGACGTCATATGTAAATGATGATATGTATTTGAAATCTGAACCCTGTAAACAGAGAAATACAAATTATATGGAACAATGGTTATTAAAAATTTTCAGCTATTTGATGTCTCACACATATCGATGCAGCGCTTTCTGCCAGGGTCTTTATGCAATTACTTGGCATCGAGCTAAGTCATCTGAACCTTCATCATCAAAGCAACCGCATTCCTTGAAACCAAAGAAGTACGTTGATGCCTATAACAATGATCTTGATGATGATACTGGCATGGTTTCTGGTAGCCATGCATCAACTTTAGACAAAATATATGCATGGGAGAAAAAGCTTTATGAGGAAGTCAAGGTATTTTTCATATCAATATCTATTCTCCATTCTTCATCATTGCTACTTTCACTAAAAGTCATGAATGCAGTAATCGATTTTCTTTCTAATATCTTGAATACTGCTATTTATCCAATTATGTAAGCATAGTTCAATTCATCCAATTATTATATGTGTTTTCTACAGATTTCATTTAGAATTTTTGAGTTTACTTGCATGGTGTTTTTAGTGTTTCTCCCACCACACCTATATCAACCATGGCACAAAATGTGACTTAATGTCATTGTTAGCAAACAGCTTTTTCAAGGTAGTCAATCTTCAATATGCAAATCTCTAAGCAATTAATGCTATTTAGACAATGGTTCACTAATTGCACCATGAAGGATGGTGATTTAAACTTCTCAATCTCCAGCTATGAACTGTAGCTACTAGAAGGCTTCCCTCCCCCCAGTGCTCTTACTCTTGAAGCTAGCTTTAGAGTGAATTGCTCTCCCAGGACATTTCGTGTGCTCCAGAAAGAATTTCCTCTGCTCCTGGAACAATTGTTGTTGCTACTAGACCATGGAAGAAGAAATTAGAAATCGCTCATGGAAAAAGGCTTAAGAAAGCTTAGTGAATAGTAGAATTGTGTCTTTTTTCTTTTTCTTTTTCGATTTAGAATCTAGATTTGAGAACTTAAAATTATTTGTCAGACTTTTTCAGTTTAGAATCGAGATTTGAGAACTTAGAATTATTTGTCTTTATTGTGGCCTATTTTGTAAAGTTTATAAATGAGAGTTAAAGTTTGAATTGTGAATTGCATATTACAACTCTTTGGTCATGTTGCCTTGTTTCATTGTTGGTTTTTCTTAGTACTTCAGATCAGGTTTATTTCTAATCACGATCATAAACATACTGTAATACACAACATCAAGAACTTTGCGCAGTGAAAATGTAACAACAGTGAATCAACAAAGTAAACAGAAATATAAGTGACCCAAAACTTGTTTTTATTCCTCACTTATAAAACAAACATAGGGCTCTTGTACCAGGGATCATGGCCCTTACAAAGCCCTGATACAAGACAACTAGGGCTTGAGGTCAACTTCTTTTGACCCTCAATCTACCCAAAAGACCAAGAACAAAACTTGGCTTACTTGCTGAAGATGCCCTTACACAACAGTCCTTTTAGTTCACTGTCTTGACACCTGGCAGGTCCTTTGCCTCCTTTGACCACAGAGAAAATAACTCCTTATACTCCTCTATCCACCAGCTGCTCACAAACTTTTTATTTTCATTAAATTACTTCCCTTACATATCTACCGCCCGGGCGTTCCTTTGCGCCTCTTGGTGCAATTGCTAGTTATTAACCTATTCTATGGTGGTTAATATGTGACGTGATAGATATTTGACTCCAAAAATTATTTGGAAAAAGTT
This sequence comes from Pinus albicaulis, assembly GCA_034641835.2. NCBI lineage: Eukaryota > Viridiplantae > Streptophyta > Pinopsida > Pinales > Pinaceae > Pinus > Pinus albicaulis. Next base: position 146,762,860 of record CM076578.1, on the reverse strand, counting down.
AGAGTAATGAAAAAGCTTGGTTTTATATCGATTTATTTATTGATACCATGTAAAACAAAATCATTAAGCCTCCGAACTTTGAAATGAAACGCTTTTTATTAAAAGAAACCTTTGTCAAGTGGTCCTGCCCTTTATGGAAAAAAGTTTAGGTACGGAACTGCAGTCCTTCTAATAACCGTTCGGAGACGAAAGATGCGTGGATTGAAATCCAGCCCTGCAATTTAATCGATTTTTCTGTGGTACCGACCATTGCGAAACTTATTCTCTGCGGATTGAAATTTAAGGGAGCACCGATTCTTCTGCGGTACCCAGCGATGGTAAAGTTATTCTCCATTGGATCACGCTCACTCGGACCCTTTTTTCAACTAAAGGAATCATGTTTGGAGCCGCTCTCAGGATCACAATCATGTCTGGAACCGCTCTCAGGATCCTATAATTTAACTTTTTTCATAATGTTTTATTAGAAATCCTATAATCAAAATTTATTGGATTTTATCATGTTATTGAAAAAAATATTTAATATTCTTGTTTAATGGGTTACAAGGTTAATAAGTTACATTGAAATACATTGAAATGTTGTTCCAAAACAAGTTTTATATATTATATAAAATGGTAAATGAAAAAAAAATTAAAAATGAAAAGTTTTAATTTATAATTGGGTATAAGAGATGTTGTCATATAATATAATATTACATTTGAAAATAATAAATAATATTTATATTAACAAATTAAAAATTAATATTAATAATGAAAATAATAATAATAATATGGTTCAACTTTTTAAAAAATATTTTTTTATGAAAGCCCAATGTAATATTCTCACTATTTAATATGGAGTTTACAAATGCCATGTAAAAATAATATTATTAATATTACATAATGTGTAATGCATTACATGTAATATTTAAAATAAAAATACTTAGTAACAAAAGGTATTTTAATATCAGCCATAAATAAATTAATTCAATGTATATAGATAAAGAAATGCATAAACAGACGTCTAACATTTAAAAAAATATTAATAACCTAATAATATATATATATATATATATATATATATATATATATATATATATATATATATATATATATAAAAGGGTACATGTATTGGCATTTTAAAGAGGACAATCTAAATCATAAATAAAATAACGTTTTAGTGTGCTGGGGAAAACTAACATAGATTTATCTGTCTTAACTTGCATTTTGAGAGATTTGATCCCTCAGTGGGTGCTTGGCAGAAATAGATCTATGCTACCTATATAATATTGAGAAGAATAAAATTTTAATTTATACTTATAATGTAGTATTAAATTATAGGGGGGAGCAACTTTTAAAACCATTTTTTTCTAGCAATTTTAATGAATTTTATTGCTTCTTAAAATGTTAATATAAAATATTTAAATATATCTTTGTTAAAATATTCAACTTTTTTAAGAAGTTGTAGAGTATCTAACATATTTAGCCTAAAATTATTCAAACTTTATCTCCACAAATTAAGAGACTTTGGAAAAGGTAGACCTCCTCAAATCAAAGAAATACCTCTACAAGGTAGGTGTCATTGGGACCATTTGACAATAAAAGGGTAAAACTTTGTTGGGTCAATTGACCCAAATTCAAAATAGAAATGTTATATTTTCGTTTGCATTGAGTATCTTATAAAATTGATGAGAGTAAATGTATCAAAGGAATTCAAAATTATTGTTAAATGATTTCATTAGGCTTCATGTTACATATGAGTAATAGATCAAAGTCTTTACTTTACTTCACATCTTATTAACAATTTGTTCAATTCAATAGAAAGTCCATCACAAAATACCACTCCATATGATCCACATATAAATGGATTTCAATAATGGATAAGAATGAAGAACTTGAGAGCATTTTAACAAAGAATGTACATTTATAAGAAAGATTGGGAAAACAAAGTTGATAAAATTGTTCTTTATAAAGTTTGAGATTAGGGTTCTTTGGACAACATTAGAGCCTAAATCTAAGCTTCTTATAATTTATAAGGAGAAAGTTGAGTAACTTAATGCTTTACATGAGATCTAATATCAATCATGTTTTCACACAAAATTTATATAATGTCAACAACTTTGTAAGACGAAATAGTTCTTGGACAGTAGTACTACGATTCTAGGTTTAAGTACTTTAACTATATACTTAAAACTATATGGTTGGGTTCTTATGAGATTAAAAAATTCTTCATTAATGACACAATACAAATTGATACCATTGATGAAGATAAAACCCCAATTAGCATGCTATTTCAACTTGAAAAAATTTAAAATTTAAAGTGAATAATAATAATGATGATGATGATGATGATGATGATGATTATATTCCTAGCAACATTATTTAAAGATGATATTAAATTCTAACTTTACAAATTTAAAGTGCTACTTTAAAAAAAATGAAAATATTTTTAAAATTAATGTTGAATCTAATATTTATGACCATATTATTTAAAGGTACCAATAAATTTTAATCTTCAAATCTAAATTTTTATTTGCAAAACTTCAAAATATCAAAAACTTTAATGCTTTTGTGGCTCTACATTCTTTAGAGTATTAGTATATCTTTACATTTTGAGAAATGTTAAGGTTACACTCAAAATTAACTATTTTAATGATATTTTTTCTTGGCTACCATTCGCGATCTGATTCATAACAAATATATTGATTCTATTCTTGGAGGAATTGTTGCACCTTTGTCAAATGGACCTGTCTGGTTTGATTGCTATCCTAACTTTTTTGTCTATGTGTATGCTGAACACATTAGAGACATACAATAGTTACAAATAAAGACATATGGCTTTGATATGCAGAGAAAAAGAACAAATATTTCTATCCACACTAGAGTCTATTTATGTCATACTAACACCCTCTATCCAGCAGTCCTGCACTCTCCCATCCAAGAATCAAAGTCAAGTGTTGTTGTTCTCATAAATGCTCACAATTATAAGATTGAGCATCAACCAATTAAATGGGAAGAACTAAACTTTCCTAAGAGCTGGGTGGTAGATATTCCTAGAACACCCAAAACCCAAAATATAACCTATGCACAAATCATAGAAGACTCTTCCTCTGTAGTTCTGCCTTTTCCTTGCAGATATACTATTCCTAGCAGAAGAATAGAGCAAGTAGTAACATATTACAAGAATTCTCAACCCACTTCTTCTAAAGCATCCACCACATCGTCTTCCATCTGTACAAATTTTCTCCGTGTTGAATTATTTGAAATCACTCAAGTTTTAATTTTTTCTAATTTAGAAGTTAAATTCTCTGCTTGCCAGTGTCTAGTCAACCTCCAAAGTCTTGTACATTTGACTATCCATAAAAATCATAATCCAATAACTGGAGAAGCACCTTTTTTTCTGCTAAAAAAATATTGTCCAAGTCCTTAGTGCAACGATATCTCATTCCCTCATGATGAATTCCTTGTAGTTCATGACCTCCCGTCTCTAGAAAATGAAGACCCAAGGCTCACTGAGATGTTTATCAAATTGTGCCCTGCTGATGTGACAAGGTATGGCCTAGGTCATCTTGAGCAGATGGATTCACTCATTCCTTCTTGTCGTTTCCAAAATCCTATTCCATATGACTGCAAAAAGCCATCCAAACCTGAAATGTACAAATTCTTTTCTCTCATGAGAGGATGTCCAAAATACAAAGTTCATGCTGCCTGGATGAAAAGCATGTCGAATTGAGATCTATTTTCACATCCAGATTCCAATGACTTCAATTTGACAACATCCATGAAAGAAAAACATAGTTTTTCATCTGCATGGAAAGAATATATGGACTTTGCAAAAACTTGGATTTCTTTCTCTGAATGGAAGAAACAGCAAACAAGTTCAAAAATACAAATGATTTCTAGAGAAAGCTCCACCAAATACCAATGGACAGCCTCTGATTGTTCAAAAATTGAATCTTCATCAGTTTTTCCACCATATAAAGGTATTGTGTTAGGAGAAAAGGAAAATATTGCCAGAGAAACTCCTTTGGTTTTAAGAGACGACTCTGCCATAGGCACAAATGGGCGAATCCAAAAGGTTAGTGAGCAGTTAAACAAGACAAATGCTGCTCTCAAAAGTCTCTTTGTACATACTTCAACTCATTTTGCACAAAAAGAGCAAATTGAGTCTCTATAAATATCTATGAATACTGTGAATAATAATTTGAATGAATTTAAATTTTGTGTTCCACTCTTGAAGGTTTTGTCCGTGAAAACACTAAAGCCACAACATCTTTCTCTAACCAACTAAAATTCCAGTATGATGATATTGAAAGGGGATTCACTCAAGGATTAGATTATACCCACGAAAAAATTAAAGAGTTGACCTCCAAATTTTAAGGATTATCCATTTCTGCAAAAGACAAAGATATTTCCTCATTTATGCTTTTCCGTCATCCTATCTCTGTACAAACAAAAATTGTTGATAGATTTCCCCATTTGTTTCCCAAAGAAAATCCTGACAAACCAGAGTCATCTTCTAAATCCCATCTTTTCCCAGTTTATGAACCTCTGCCAAGTCAGTTTACGGGTGAAAGCATGAAGTTGGGAAACACTTTTTTCCCGTATTTTATGTTGAAAATTGTAATTTTCTATGATTTTTCAACTTCAACTCCACTAATCTCCTATTTTCAATGCAAATTACGCTTTGACATAAAAACAAGATTTGTAGAGAATTGTCTTAACGCCATACTCATATTTAAAAAAAAAAATATTGACATATAGAGGGGTAAATTTTTTGTTTACTAACTGCATATACTTGAAATTTTCAAGCAAACATAAATAGTCACTTTTTGAACCCTAACTATTTTTAGGGAAGGTTATTCATTTTTTGGAAATAAACAATATTATCATAATCTACATAGATTGCACTAGTGCAATGACTATTTTCCGGTAATTTTTAGATTAAATCACTATTTTTATTTATTTTTTGAAATGGACGAAGACAAACAAACGGTGATGTTTCAGTACATTTTATGAGCCCTAGATTTTATTTTCAATGTAATCGTCAATAAGAAAAATGAGAATACCCTTTTGAATAAGACATGGAGAGGAAGTGCAATATGATTTTTCTAATTTTTTTGGTGTTGCCATTTTAAAGTTATTGAATTTCATTCACTGCAATTTTCAAAACAATGAAATTCCAAAGTGACAGTTTAGTATAAAATTAATAACAAATTGAAATTTTTAATTAAACTCCACAAATATTACATCATTAGAAACTAGATTCAGAGATGAATCTAATGGTATCAGGTCTGAATAATAACATTTTTTTTTTGCAGGTGTTCCACCCCTGCAAAGTTACAGGTTCCTGAAAATTGTAGAATTTTCTGGGTTTTTCGTTGACCAGAAACTCTCGGCCGAGATAATTTCTCTAGCATGACATTTATTAAACTCTTGGCCGAAAAATTTTAAACTCTCGACCAAGAGTTAAAACCACCACAGGTTAAATTTAACCGTGCGGCTAAACTCTCATCCGAAAGTTGTACAAACTCTCGGCCGAGAGTTTGTGCCCAAGAGTTTACCCAAGGCAGAATCTTGGATGAGAGTTTATTAGTTTGAAACATTTGATTTTCGGCCGACAGAATCTTGTGAAGATTCATTGAATCGTCGTAATGTTTCGGGCAAGATTTCTATATAAATACTCTTGTTTGAAAGATTAATTCCACACACCATTCTAAACCAGCGAAAGTGCGAAGGTGCGCAGGTCCGAATTTTTTTCCTGCAAAGGTGCGAATTTTTTTACGGTGCAAAATTATTTTTGGCGAAATTTTTTATTTTAAGTTTTTTTGGGTGTGAAATTTTTTTGGCAAAAATTTTTTTGGAAGCTTTTATGGGTGCAAAATTTTTTTTGGGAAAATTTTTCTTGAAGTTTTTTTGGGTGCATGAAGGCATGAAGTATTTTTGCAAAATGTCTCTATGAAGGCATGAAGTATTTTTGCAAAATGTATTTATGAATTTAATTATTTATTTAATTTTCTCTCTTATTGAAAGCATGAAGTACTTATTCTGAAGTATTTATATTTTTTTTGCGTATTTGGTCCAAATAGAATTGGATTTTAGGTTTCCAATTTTTTGAACATGGGAAACAAAAGGAATTGTCTATCAAAGCACGATAAAAAAATGAACTGATTTAGCGGAAAAGAATGAGAGATTACAAAAAGAAAAGGCGAGAGGAAAGGGAAAGATTAAGCCATGAAATAAATGTGGAGGTAGAGCATCATGAAAGATATGTAGAGGTGCATGACAATGACGAGGAAATGAGAAATGTTGAGGAAATTGTAAACGAGAATATTGAAAACACAAATGTTGAAAAGAATGTTGAGGAACTTGTCAACGAGAATATTGAAAACACAAATGTCCAAGGGAATATTGATATCTATCTCACTGGTAAGTCAATAGTTTCTTCAATTTGAATTTTATATATATTTTTTAAAACATTGTAGTTGAAGATAGTTTTAAAATTAAAAATATGTTTATGTCAATTTCAAATTAGAAGTTAATATTGTTTTTTATGCAGGGACAACATCAGAACCACAAGAAGATACTATCACACCTTGAATTTCACTTAAATTAATTGGAAGTTCCAAGAACATTGTATACGACTACAACTTTCTAGATAATACGGATCCAACTAAAATTGAAGAATTGGGACCACCAATGCCTGAAAGGACAGTTTGAGATAAAATAAATTGGGGGTTGAAACATCTTTTTGAAGGTAAATCTATCATAGCACAAGCTCAGATGTTAAGTAGATTTTTAAAGCACAAATCTCTTGGAAATATTATGGAATTATTGGGCATTACAAGTGAGAAAGAGGTTTTAGAAAATGAAATGGTATCAAAAAATGTGACGTCGGCGCTTGCCAAACTAGCCAAAAAGCGATCTCAAGTTGAAAAGAATGCTCGTAGAGCACTTTTGACATGTGTACTTGCGAAACAAATTCCATCAAGTCGTTTGATGTCAACAACTTCAAAATTGTTTAAAACATCAAGAAAAAGTTTATGGAGGCATACAAAATTTAGAATTCAATTAGATGAGAATGATGAACTTGCATGTTGGGCTAATATCTGCAGGCGTCCATATCATGATAGACTTCCTGATGGTGTGAGGGATAGGGTAAAAGAGTTTTGGGATTTGAATTCTCGTGTGTCGCCAGATGAAAAGGATCAAGTGCGACGCCGTATATCTAAGGGAGTTTATGAATCTCGTTCCAAAAATTTTACACAGGTCAGTAAAGTAGAATTATTCGAGAACTTTATGGAGAGTAATACTGATGTGAAGATTTCCCTTAGAACATTTGTGAAGCTTAAAGCATGGTATGTCAGGCATATCACTGTTCGAGACACATGTTGTTGTCGATACCATGTAGAATTCCAATTATTTTATGAGACATTTGTAAATTTTGGCATAAAATATTGGTCAAATGACCCTCCTCCTTCAAGTGTTCGTGAATTTTTATCAAAGATATTATGTCCACGAGAGAATAATGAATTATTTTATAAAAAGGAATGTGTTGGTGGAAGAAAATGCGACAAATGTTCTCATTTGGCACTCTACGATGAAAAGTATCCCATTGATCCTAATGATCCCAGACTGTCAAATCTCAGTCTGAATTGGAAGAGATATGAATATGTTACTTACACTCCTATTGCAGATTCAAGCACAACATCAAAAAAGATCACTTTACTTGATGACGAGATTCCAGTGACATCTTTTATGGAGAAGTTCAGGGTGCAAATATACAAATATATTAAGCATTTTCATATAGCACGATGGCAGGATTTACAGTTCAAGCAATCACGTGAGGTGTTCCCAAAAGGAACAATATTATCAGTGGTTGATTTCGCTGAGAATTACACGTTTAGTCCACAAAAGGAGATACAAAGTGAGTATTACACTAGAAAATTTTGCCCAATTTCCGACGGGTTCAATTTAAAAAAAAAAAAATGAAACTTTAAAACGGAATGAATTGAATATTTACGTAAATTTAGTCTATCATATATATATATATATATATATATATATATAAAAAATGAAAGTATTGGAATGCGTAATATGTCTGCCTGGACACAATAATAATTTTGACTCTTGAGATTGTTTGATATAATTAAATATTTTTGAATACTTTTTATGTAACTGAGAGATATTGGAAGACAAATTACTTCATTAACAAACAGTAGGCAGTCTCTGTTTGTAAAGGCGCTTTGGCCTTATGAAAGTGCTCTTATTCTCTAAAAATAAAGAAAGCATTTTTTTCCTTGGAAGGAAATATTGCAAACACACAAAGGTATATAAAATTTTTAAAATGTATATATTTTTTGATATTCTTTTGCACAGAATGTGCTTTTCTTGGGGAAACACACCTACACTTTCCTTCATTCCATTGATGGTAGCCATAGTAAACCCGATTCTTTAAAACTCAAGGTCAGGTCAGCATCTTGATAACAATTGGCTCACTAAGTAAGCATATCACATAGAGGAATTTGAACCCAGCTTAAGCAAGGGAGCAAACAACATTCCCTCTCAGCCACTCAAAATACACCTAATTGGCAACAAAAATTGTCACTTAATTTTGGTTAAGCCATGAATGAGCACAAATGATAACCAAATTTGGGTGAATACAGAATACCAAACAAATTCCTTTTATTTTCATATTTTAAGAAACCAAAATTGTTGGATCCACTTATGAATAATGATGCTTGGGATTCATTTCATGGATGAGGGATAAGGATGAGAAGATCACTCAGTTACCCCATGAATAATCAGAAACATATCTCGCGGCACTATAGCGGATCGGGATCCAATGCGAGATCATCTGAGGCCAACGGATCTAGTAACACAGCTTTAAGTGTTATTCTGTTGTTGAGGAAAATATACAATGACTATAAATGCCACCATAACTGTAATATGTTCATGCACTTCAACCATGTAGGAGGCAATGTGAAGGAACTAGGGATGATTATACAATCGAATTGGACAAGGTTGATCCAAGTAATAATTAGATACTCAACATTAGGAAGCCAGCCTTCTCAAATGAGGCGAGAGAGAATTGGAATCGAAATTAATAGCACCATTGGAGAAAGATGTGTTGAGATTCTTGTTTATGAGCTCTCAACCCCATAGTAATTTGCTTATGCTTCATGACTTAAACACTAATGCCATAGCCCATGGTCCATCATTCATAGTTCTTGACATTTGATGAGATTTACCAATTTGCTGAGTTGACTATCCATTTTCACTTTGCCTCAACCCGTTTCACATTTTTGGCCTCCCTTACTCATATACTCCATGGGATTTGAACATGGATCTCATCCATGAAAACCCAAGATCTCTACCATTAATCCTAACCCATGTTGAGGGCACTGAAATTTCAGCTCACCTACTGGAAAGGATTCAAATTCCACACAAGCTAATTATTCTTTGTTCGAACTTAATCTTTGGTAAATTTTAATTTCAATAAATGCAAAGCAACTTATCTTAATTTAAGTCTGCAATTTCTCGAGTTGTAGCTGGGCTTAATGTAAGTTGTTCAATATAGCTTTAAACATCAATGTAAACTAATTCAAAGCGTATACCTTTTTTAGAAAAAGAGATTCATTCAGAAAATACATCTTAAGCATAGCATTTTGATATTTACTGTACCAGATTCCTTCAATGGCTCTACCAAGTAATGAGGAAGTCAATTGTCGCACAAGTCCCTGGCTTAGATCATACACGTTCAACAAAACCTTGTATCCTTCCTCGGACTCACTGAAATCAAAGTTTTCCATCAAGTTCTCTGCCCGAATTAGGGGCATGGAGAAAAAAATGAGTTGAAGGAAGAAAAAGGTATGAAAATCAGTCCTTAGGGGTAGAGAAAGAAATCTTTATCTGTGAACTTGAGAGAGGACCAATGTTTGATGAAGAAGAGGTGGATGAGAGACAAGATAAGAGTCTCATGGAAAACTTAAGAAGTTCAATCTAGCATAGAGGAGAAATGTCAATCCTAGAGGCATCAACAGGGGCAAATGAGCGTCAAGTTTTTCAGTCTAACTTTTTATATGACTGTTTGTTTGTAGGACTTGAAGAATATGAAGATGAACGAGTACAAGAAGCTTTCATAAAGGAGAAAGACAAAAATTTGTCTCTTGAAAACAAATGTAATGCAAATAAAAATTCATGGACCTCAAATAAACAGGGTAGAGGACCAACCAAAAGAAAGCTCCAAGATTTCACAAGATGGAATAGATGGCAATCAAAATTCTAAAAAAAATCTGTTATGGCAATGTCAAATGTATAGAGATCCAGCCTAGAAAAATTCTTTTATGAACTATGGATGCATGTACAGAGAGAAATTGAAGAAGCATCTCTGATTTGTAATAATGATCTCAGGTTTCAATATGAAGACGAGATAAAGAAAATGAATGACAAGTCTGATATGAAAAGGTCTATAACATACTTGGAAAATAAACATACAAGAAAACACCAATATGGACAGAAAACCTACTTAAGAACAATAATATACAAGGATGTCAAAGAAATGAAGGCCAAAACAGGGGGACATGGAGCCGAATTCGAAATAATTTTTTGAATTTTCAAAAGTTGCAGGTCAAGAACAGGGTAAAAGACTCATTGATAAGCTTCAAGAAGGATCCAGGAACTATAAGAAAAAGAAAGGGAAAAGGAATTTGCTTGAGGATGTTCTTAGAGACAAGATCATGGGTTCAAATCAAATTAACTGACTCAGAATAGCTGCCCTCTATCCAGATGTGTTGAGGAAGGAGAGGGGATTACACAAGGATTTCCTTTCAAAACAAAAAGCCATTGCTACTGTAACTGTACAGTACCACAGTCAACACTTTGCAACAATTAACCATGTGTTAATCTATAATTCTAAACTCGAACACATATGCATGAAAGACTTAGAAAAGTGAAATCATTTTTTCCATTCTTATAGTAAGGCTTTACGTCAACCAAATGGTAAGCCAGCCAGCAAGTCCACTGGCATGAGAGAAAGAAAATTTTCTTCCTAGTGGAGGGAACTATCATGGTGGTGCCAATCAATTAATGTTTGTAGTTCGGGCAAGTTTTTCACAGGCCTAAGTGTCTAGGCATGCATAAGTTTGCCACAATTAAATAATTTTTTAGCATAATTTCAATTACCTCACTCAAGCCCTGTGCAGCTCCTGATCGCTCAACATTGTTGTTATCTAATTTCACAGTCTCTAGTAACCAAGGCACCAGATCCAGGAATTTCTCTTCACCCATGCCCCTTATGAGCGACCCAAGAGCTCTAGCTGCAACAGCACGTACCTCTGGTATAGGGTCTACAAGAACCTGTGCAGAATTTAAATTAATTAGAAAAAAAATAAATGAAACTTTAAAACAGGACAGTAAATTGAATAGTCACATAAATTGAGGGTCTATACTGTATTGGAATACATAATACAAAAAGTATTGGAATACTGTAATATGTCTTAGCATGGAATTTAGTAATAATTTTGACTCTTTTGATTGTTTTGATATCAATTAAGTATTTTTTGGATAGCACTTTCATGTAACTGCAGAATATTGGAAGACAAATTACTTCATTAACAAACAAGTAGACAGTCTCATATATTTGTAAAGTGACTTGAGCGCCTTAAGAGAGTGCTCTTTATTCTCTATTGAAATAAAGAAAGCATTTTTTTCCTTGGAAGGAAATATTGTAAACACACAAAGGTATATACAATTTTTAAAATGTATAGATTTTTTTATATTCTTTTGCATAGAATGTGCTTTTCCCGGGGAAACACACCTGCAATTTCCTTCATTCCATGGATGGTAGCCATAGTAAACCAGATTCTTTAAAACTCAAGGTCAGGTCAGCATCTCGATAACAATTGGCTCACTAAGTAAGCATATCACATAGTGGGATTTGAACCCAACTTAAGCAAGGGAGGAAACAACATTCCCTCTCAGCCACTCAAACTACACCTAATTGGAAACAAAAATTGTCACTTAATTTTGGTTAAGTCGTGAATGAGCACAAAGGATAACCAAGATTGGGTGAATACAGAATACCAAACAAATTCGTTTTATTTTCATATTTTAAGAAACCAAAATTGTTGGATCCACTTATGAATCATGATGCTTGGGATTCGTTTCATGGATGAGGGATTTGTCTCGATCTACACAGTAGACAAGTACGAAACATATCTCTGGCAAATCCTAGTGGATCAGGATCCAATCTGGGGATCCATCCCTCAGGACCAACAGATCTAGTAACACAGCTTTAAGTGCTATTCTGTTGTTGAGGCAAATATACAATGACTATAAATGCCACCATAACTGTAATATGTTCATGTACTTCAACCATGTAGGAGGCAATGGGAAGGAATTAGGGATGATTACACTATCGAATTGGACAAGGTTGATCCAAGTAATAATTAGATAATCAAAATTAGGAAGCCAACCTTCTCAAATGAGGCCAGAGAGAATTGGAATCGAAATTAATAGCACCATTCGAGAAAGATGTGTTGAGATTCCTGTTTATGAGCTCTCAACCCAATAGTAATTTGCCTATGCTTCATGACTCAAACACTAATGCCATAGCCCATGGTCCATCATTCATAGTTCTTGACATTTGATGAGATTTACCAATTTTCTGAGTTGACTATCCATTTTCACTTTGCCTCAACCTGTTTCACATTTTTGGCCTCCCTTACTCATATACTCCATGGGATTTGAACATGGATTTCATCCATGAAAAACCAAGATCTCTACCATTAATCCTAACCCATGTTGAGGGCACTGACATTTCAGCTCACCTACTGGAAAGGATTCAAATTCCACACAAGCTAATTATTCTTTGTTCAGACTTAATCTTTGGTAAATTTTAATTTCAATAAATGCAAAGCAACTTATCTTAATTTAAGTCTGCAATTTCTCGAGTTGTAGCTGGGCTTAATGTAAGTTGTTCAATATAACTTTAAACATCAATGTAAACTAATGCAAAACGTGTACCTTTTTTAGAAAAAGAGATTCATTCAAAAAATACATCTTAAGCATAGCATTTTGATATTTACTGCACCAGATTCCTTCAATGGCTCTACCAAGTAATGAGGAAGTCAATTGTCGCACAAGTCCCTGGCTTAGATCATACACGTTCAAAAAAACCTTGTATCCTTCCTGGGACTCACTGAAATTGGAGTTTTCCATCAAGTTCTCTGCCCGAATTAGGGGCATGGAGAAAAAAATGAGTTGAAGGAAGAAAAAGGTATGAAAATCAATCCTTAGGGGCAGAGAAAGCAATATTTATCTGTGAACTTGAGAGAGGACCAATGTTTGATGAAGAAGAGGTGAATGAGAGACAAGATAAGAGTCTCATGGAAAACTTAAGAAGTTTAATCCAGCATAGAGGAGAAATGTCAATCCTAGAGGCATCAACAGGGGCAAATGAGCGTCAAGTTTTTCAGTCTAACTTTTTATATGAGTGTTTGTTTGTAGGACTTGAAGAATATGAAGATGAACGAGTACAAGAAGCTGTCATAAAGGAGAAAGACAAAAATTTGTCTCTTGAAAACAAATGTAATGCAAATAAAAATTCATGGACCTCAAATAAACAGGGTAGAGGACCAACCGAAAGAAAGCTCCAAGATTTCACAAGATGGAATAGATGGCAATCAAAATTCTAAAACAAATCTGTTATGGCAATGTCAAATGTATAGAGATCCAGCCTGAACAAGTCTTTTATGAACTATGGATGCATGTACAGAGAGCAATTGAAGAAGCATCTCTTATTTGTAATAATGATCTTAGGTTTCAATATGAAGACGAGATAAAGAAAATGAATGACAAGTCTGATATGAAAAGGTCTATAACATACTTGGAAAAGAAACATACAAGAAAACATCAATATGGACAAAAAACCTACTTAAGAACAATAATATACAAGGATGTCAAAGAAATGAAGGCCAAAACAGGGGACATGGAGCCGAATTCCAAAGAATTTTTTGAATTTTCAGAAGTTGCAGGTCAAGAACAGGGTAAAAGACTCATTGATAAGCTTCAAGAAGGATCCAGGAACTATAAGACAAAGCAAGGGAAAAGGAAGTTGCTTGAGGATGTTCTTAGAGACAAGATCATGGGTTCAAATCAAATTAACTGACTCAGAATAGTTTCCCTTTATCCAGATGTGTTGAGGTAGGAGAGGGTATTACACAAGAATTTCCTTTCAAAACAAAAAGCCATTGCTACTGTAACTATACAGTACCATAGTCAACACTTTGCAGAAATTAACCATGTGCTAATCTATAATTCTAAACTCGAACACATATGCATGAAAGACTTAGAAAAGTGCAATCATTTTGTCCATCCTTATAGTAAGGCTTTACGTCAACCAAATGGTAAGCCAGCCAGCAAGTCCACTGGCATGAGAGAAAGAAACTTTTCTTCCTAGTGGAGGTAACTATCATGGTGGTGCCAATCAATTAATGTTTGTAGTTCGGGAAAGTTTTTCACAGGCCTAAGTGTCTAGGCATGCATAAGTTGCCCACAATTAAAGAATTTTTTAGCATAATTTCAATTACCTCACTCAAGCCCTGTGTAGCTCCTGATCACTCAACATTGTTGTTATCTGATTTCAGAGTCTCCAGTAACTAAGGCACTAGATCCGGGAATTTCTCTTCACCCATGCCCCTTATGAGCGACCCAAGAGCTCTAGCTGCAATAGCACGTACTTCTGGTATAGGGTCTGCAAGAACCTGTGCAGAATTTAAATTAATTAGAAATGTCTGAACAAAATATCTCAATAAGACACATACAAGGAAAAAGATTCTTCCAATACCTTCTTCACTTCAGGAAGCATCAAGATTATATATGGTAGCATATCCTTTGGCTATGCTACCAAAGAACACATGTTTCCAACAATCTGGGCTACTTTCTTTGCACGTATCTGCACTTCTTTCCCTAAGACCGTGGTGGACTATAGGCACCAACAATGCTAGTGATGGAGCATCAATAGTATTGACAAACGTTGTCTGCAATGATGGTAAGAGATAATGGAATACAAGATGTTGGTAATAAATAAACAACATCAAATCTCGCAAAAAATGGTATAGAAGGCCTGACACAAAACTTTAAAAAATACCTGCAGAAGAATGTCAAGGGAATGCTTTGTGTATTCATTGGGATCTGAGATACTCAAGAGTAATGATGAAACTAGTGCAAATATTTCAGGGTTCTTGATTACACTGCGCGCACACACAAATAATATTATTTGTCTAGACAATAAAATGTGCCATATAGTAGGGTTCCAACAAGGGGGAAAAGGCGATGAAGCCAAGTGAAGCTTAGCGAGTGTAACGCCTGCAATGAGTGATAGCAGTGCAGCTTCTATGGTAAGGTCTGATCAGGCTTATAAGCTCCCACAGAGGCCACTGTGCATTTGTTTCATCAGATTGGGTTGGTAATGGGTTGCAGTCCCAATAGAACAAATTACAAGCAGACCCATGAGACAAGATCCTGAAAAAAAAAGCTAAAACGCCAACCAAAATTCTTATTGTATTGAAGAATAAGATACCTATTTTTGGAGTTGTGGAGTTGAGAGCAATGCAAAGACCCTCACACTGTCCATGGTGCCAGATCTATGAGCATGGTTCGGGGCACAAATCTCCCGCATCCTTCCTCCAAACCTACAATAGTATGGCTACATCCTTCATCAAAAATGGCGACAGTATGGCCACATCTTCCCTCCTTCCCTGGACAAACCATGCAACCAGAGGGAAATGAAAGAGGGAAATTAAAACTTTTGATATTTGGAAATTTTTTACATTTTGAAATGAAACACGTGTGTTTTTTTTAATGCCACTCAAATTAATTTAAAAATATATATTTTTAATAATTATAATAATTTTTAAATAATTAAAATAATTTCTAAATAATTAAATGTTTGTTTATTTTGATTGTTTAAAAATATTTACAATCAAAAAAATAAAACATATTTTTTTGAGAAGCAATTAAAATTATATGAGTAAATAATGTACTAATTTTTGCATATAGTAATCCTTCTACCCTATTAAATCATCATGCTTTATTAAAAGGAGTTTTAAACTTTACACTATTAAATTATGTTGTATTTTAAATATTTGGAGTTCTAATCTCTTTTTTTATATATATTTTTTCTTTATAATTTATGTATTACTTTTTCCTTGGATCTTTACCTGTAATTGAATGCAAATAGTAATTCAGATTTGGTAGCTTCCATTGTAATTATCAATACTATTTTAATTTTTTATCATGCTTCAAGACTCCAAATTAGGTTAGGAAATTGTGATGACAGACAGGGATCACTTAATAGGGCCATTATATGGATTCTACGCACAGTCCTTAGTAATGCCAATTCCTTTGATTTTTTTCTATGAGGAGCCTAGTTACGCTCCTTAAAATTCAAGGACAAAATTCAAATTGATTCTGCTCCATACACTCCAAAAGATGGGCATCCCTATTGGTAATAGAGCTACAAGCCTATTTGGTAGTTACACTAAAATTCTTGGGATTCAAAGACTGATATGATTCCAAAATTGGCTCGTTTTACAATTCACATAATGGAAATTATGGCAGTTTGTATGTCACAGGCTATGTACCCTATGAACAATGGCATTAACCCTTGCTACAATTCAGGCTTATACTTGAGCTTTAGAATCTAGAAATCAAAATGTGGTTTAAAATTTAAATTATCCTCCTATAGGTGACTGACCAAACTACATGTATAATAGGGAAGCTTTTGTAATCATTCAATCTTTAAAAGACTTGGCATGAGTCAATTTGGGGAATTGAAGCTAGTACGAACCCCCCTCTTCTCAAACTGCAGAAACAATCATGGAGGATCAAGGGCGATGGTAAGACGAGAAATCTGGACGAGGAAGCCAATGGCGTCACTCTACAACTCTCGAAGGACGATCTGCACTTATTGTTGGAGCCACTGAGCAAAGACGGCCCGACCCGAACGCGCCCAGTCGAGCGACCTCACACGGCGCGACACGACGCGCCCGAACGAATGATGCCACAAGGGAGAAAATAGCAAACGGGGCACCCGAACGTGCACAAGGCACCCTGGTGGTCACAACTTAGCAAAACTAATACGGGCACCCTCGAACAAAATGGCCCGACCCGAATGCACCCAGTCGAGCAACCTCACACAGTGTGACATGGTGCGCTCTACCAAACGATGCCACAAGGGAGAAAATGGAAAACGGGTCGCCCGAACGTGCACAAGGCACCCGAGCGATCACAACTTAGCAAAACTAATACGGGCACCCTCGAACGAAACGGCCTGACCCGAACATGCTCAGTCGGGCGACCTCACACGGCGCGCCCGACCGAACGATGCCACAAGGTAGAAAAAGGAAAACGGGCCACTCGAACGTGCACAAGGCACTCGGGTGGTCACAACTTAGAAAAACTGATACGGGTGCCCTCGAACGAAACGGCACGACCCAAACGCGCCCGGTCGTGCGACCTCACATGGCGCGACACGACGCGCCCGAACGAACGATGCCACAAGGGAGAAAACAGCAAACAGGCCACCTAAATGTGCATAAGGCACCCAGGCAGTCACAACTTAGAAAAACTGATACATGCGCCCTCGAACGAAACGACTCGACTTGAACACGCCTGGTCGGGCAACCTCACATGGCGCGACACGGCGCGCCTGACCGAATGATGCCACAAGGGAGAAAACAGCAAACGGGCTGCCCAAACGTGCACAAGGCACCCGGGTCGTCCCAACTTAGCAAAACTGATACAAGCACCCTCGAACGAAACGGCCTGACCCAAACGCGCCCCATCGAGCGACCTCACACGGCGTGACATGACGCGCCCGAATGAACGATGCCACAGGGGATCAAATAGCAAACGGGCCACCCAAACGTGCACAAGGCACCCAGGCAGTCACAACTTAGCAAAACTAATATGGGCGCCCTCGAACGAATCGGCCCAACCCGAACGCGCTTAGTCGGGCGCCCTCATACGGCATGCCCGACCGAATGATGCCACAAGGGAGAAAACGACAAAAGGGCCTCCCGAATGTGCACAAGCTGGCACCCAGGTGGTCACAACTTAGAAAAATTGATACGGGCGCCCTCGAATGAAATGGCCCGACCCGAACGTGCCCAGTCAAGCGACATCACACGGCGCGCCCGACCGAACGATGCCACAAGGGAGAAAATGGAAAATGGGCCTCCCAAACATGCACAAGGCACCCGACCAAATGAGAAGCAGAGCAGGGGAGGAAAACATTGAGAACAAAATCCCTTTTGCTTCCATCATTCTTAACTATATGAAAGACTGAGCTAGTATAGGTTCGAACAAACTGAAATAATAAAAGACAGTATTTGCAAGTCATGATTAATCGATGCTTATGTGGTGGATTTGACATGCAGTGGATTCTTTAGGATTGCCTTCAGCATCTGTATTTCTTGCATTTGCTGAGCTGGTACTTGGTGCATTATTTTTTTCCAGAATATACTTCAGAATATCAACAGACTCTTTGACGTGATTGCATCTGTTTGAGAGGTCATTGAACTGTCCCTGGAGTGAAGACACTCTGTGAAGGAAGAGATTGAGGTCAGCCTCATGTTTCTCCTTGGTGATTTGAGCATGAGTGTCAATTTTGGCATCCAATATCTTCTGCTGTGCGCGAATTTTCTCCAACTCTGCTTGGACATTAGCGCAGTGGAAGCAGTCTTCGCTTCTTGCCATGTTGTGAGAGAAAATTGATGAGCCAGAGAATGACAAGGGCCTGCAAAGGCGCAGATCCAATGGGCAGGGATCTGGGTTGGAAAGGAAGCAGGGGGCTTTGAAAATCACAGAGACATATGATCGGAATGAAGGAAGATGGGGGGAATGCAAACATATAGAAGGGGAATGCGAGTGCAGAAGACGGGAGAAGGAGGAGTGATTCAGATCGGGAGTGACCACGATTAAATACACAGGCTTAAACAGAGAATCAAGGTGGAATGGAGATGTTGTCATATGAGATTTGAGGGATAGATCACGGGGATGGCATGAAGACAGCAGGAGCGCTTGCGAGAAAGGACGAAGGCTGAGTAAATGGATTGAATTCAGAGATATTATGTCTGTAATATCCTCTGCAAAGGATTTGGATGAGATTTCAGGTGATACGAGAGCTAAATCGGTCATGAGAATAATGCGAATGCCAGTGGGGAGGAATCCGATGGTGTTGGAAACCTCTGCAGATAATCTGTGAGTTGATTTATTTCTGATTATGGTAGGAAGCATTGAGATTTGGTGGCGCTACATCGAAGAAATCCTATAGGATGTAAGAAGACTCTATTTGCACGTGTATCTGCCTCCTTGTTGAGCGAACGGAGTACATAGTAGAATCAGATTTCTTTCATCTGCTAAGCAAGTGTTTGGCATCGACTGATTGTTTGCTACAGGATCACATTGGAGGCGTTCCGGTTGTATACCATCAGACTAATGACAATAGCTGAGTCTCCAATGAATGTTGTTGTGCGTATGCCAAGTTTTTGAAGTTGGATGAGACCTTGATTTTAGGGGTTAAGGGTCGTTATGAGTTAATGGGGCCAGGGTTTAGGGGGTTAAATGGGTTAGGGTTTTAGGGGTTTAGGGGGTTAAATACTGGGTTAGGGTTTTAGGGGTTTAGGGGGTTAAATGGGTTGGGGGTTGGGAATGAGTGTTTAAGGGGTTAGGGGTTAAGGGTTAAAGGTTTAGGGTTTAGGGGGTTAAATGGGTTGGGGGTTGGGAATTAGTGTTTAAGGGGTTAGGGGTTAAGGGTTAAAGCTGGTTTATGGTTTAGGGGTTAAATGGGTTAGGCGCGCATTTAGAGGTTTAGGGGCTTGGGGGATTTAGCAGTTAAGGATTTTAGCTACGGGTTAAGGGGTTAGAGGTTTAGGGTTTAGGGATTTAAATGGGTTATAGGGGTTTAGAGGTTTAGGGGGTTAGGGGATTTAGTAGTTAAGTATTTTTGGGGTTAAGGGTTAGGGTAGGGGGTTAAATGGGTTAGGGTTCTAGGGGGTTAAATGGGTTATGCCGGTTGGGAAATAAGGTTTAAGGGGTTATGGTTTAAGGGTTTAGAGCTTTAGGGTTTAGGGGGTTAAATGGGTTAGGGGTTTAGGGGGTTAAATGGGTTAGGGGTTAAGGGTTTAAGGGTTAGTGGTTAAGGGTTTAAAGGTTTAGGGTTTAGGGGTTAGGGGTTTAGAGGTTTATGGTTTAGGGGTTAAATGGGTTAGGGGTTGGGAATTAGGGTTTAATGGGTTAGGGGTTAAGGGGTTATAGGTTTAGGGTTTAGGGGGTTAAATGGGTTAGGGGTTTAGGGGGTTAGGTAATTTAGGAGTTAAGGATTTTAGGGGTTAGAAGTTAGGGGCTAATGGGGTTAGGTTTTAGGGGTTAGATGTGTTAGGGGTCAGGAATACAGGCACCGTCGAACAAAACGGCCCGAACAAAACGGGCCTGGTCGGACGACCTCGCACAGCGCCCCCGATCGAACGATGCCACAAGGGAGCAAATAGAAAACGGTCCGCCTGAACGTTCACAAAGCACTCGGGCGATCACAACTTAGAAAACTAATACGGGCGCCCTTGAATGAAACGACCTGACCCGACCCGAACACGGCCGGTCGGGCGACCTCACACAGCACGACACGGCGCGCTCGAATGAACGATGCCACAAGGGAGAAAACAGAAAATGGGCCACCCGAACGTGCACAAGGCACCCGGGTGGTCACAACTTAGCAAAACTGATACAGGCGCCCTCGAATGAAACGGCCTGACCCGAACACGCCCGGTCGGGCGACCTCACACGACGCACCCGACCGAACGGTGCCACAAGGGAGAAAACGGAAAATGGGCCACCCGAACGTGCACAAGGCACCCGGACGGTCACAACTTAGTAAAACTGATACGGGCGCCCTCGAACAAAACGACCTGACCTAAATGCGCCCGATCGGGCAACCTCACACGAGGCGACATGACGCGCCCGAATGAACGATGCCACAAGGGAGAAAATGGAAAACGGGCCACCTGAATGTGCACAAGTTGGCACCCAGGTGGTCATAACTTAGCAAAACTGATACGGGCACTTTTGAACGGAACGACCCAACCCGAACGCGCCCGATCGGGCGACCTCGCACGGTGTGACACAGCGCGCCCGACCAAACGATGTCATAGGGGAGAAAACAGAAAACGAGCCGCTCGAAGGTGCACAAGACACCCGGGCGGTCACAACTTAGCAAAACTGATATGGGCGCCCTCGAACGAAATGGCCCGACCCAAACGCGCCCGGTCGAGTGACCTCACATGACGTGCCTAACCGAATGATGCCATAAGGGAGAAAACAGCAAACGGGCCACCCGGTGCACAAGGCACTCGAGCGGTCACAACTTAGCAAAAATTATACAGGCACCCTCGAACGAAACGGCCCAACCCGAACGCACCTGGTCGGGCGACCTCACACGGCGCACCCGACCGAACGATGCCACAAGGAAGCAAATGACAAACGAGTCACTCGAACGTGCACAAGGCACCCGAGTGGTCACAACTTAGCAAAACTGATACGGTCGCCCTCGAACGAAATGACCCGACCTGAAAGTGCCCGGTCGGGCGACCTCACACGGCGCGACACGGCGCGCCTGACCGAACGATGCCACAAGGGAGCAAATGGAAAACGGGCCGCCCGAATGATGCCACAAGGGAAAAAATGGAAAACGAGCCACCCGAACAGGCACAAGGCACTAGGGCGGTCACAACTTCGCAAAACTGATACGAGCACCCTCGAACGAAATGGCTCGAACCAACCTGAACGCGCCCTGTCGGGCAACCTCACACGGCGCGACATGACGCTCCCAAATGAACGATTCCACAAGGGAGAAAACGACAAACGGGCCACCTGAACATGCATAAGGCACCTGGACGGTCACAACCTAGCAAAATTGATACGGGCGCCCTCGAATGAAACGGCCCAACCTGAACGCGCCCGGTAGGGCAACCTCACACGGCGCGACACGACGCGCCCGAACGAACGATTCCACAAGGGAGAAAACAACAAACGGGCCACCCGAACGTGCACAAGGCACCCGAGCAGTCACAACTTCGCAAAATTGATACGGGCGCCCTCGAACGAAACGGCCTGACCTGAATGTGCCCGGTCAAGCGACTTGACACGGCGCAACACGACGCACCTGACCGAACGATGCCACAAGGGAGAAAACGGAAAGCGGGCTGCTCGAACGTGCACAAGGCACCTGGGCGATCACAACTTAGCAAAACTGATATGGGTGCCTTCCAACGAAACGACCCAACCCGACTTGAACGCACCCGGTCGAGCGACCTCACACGGCGCGCCTGACCGAACGATGCCACAAGGAAGAAAATGGAAAACGGGTCGCCCGAACGTCCACAAGGGACCCGAGTGGTCACAACTTAGCAAAACTGATACGGGCGCCCTCGAACGAAACGGCCCGACCCGAACACTTCCCGATAACAATTATTTAGTGTGGAACCTTGTCTCGAAAACTCCAACAACCACATTAAATCTTATTGTGGAACCCAAAGAATCTAATTACTGGGCTTGGGAAAGAACCCTAGATTACACCTTTCACAAAACTTTGAAAACCAATAATGCATAGTAATCCAAAATTATCCATAAAAGGATCATCAATGCTTCCACATTGTGCCACTAACAATTCATGTGCAATCATTAAAATATAAACTATAGGTTTTAAACAATCCACTATCAACGAAGCTCGACTATAATGAACCTGCTCATTGTCAACATCATAATCAAGCTTTTTCCAATCGATAAAATAGGATAACATGCAAATTGAGTCAATGAACTATCCATAATCTAGAACAATCTATTATTTCATATGCAGGATGCAAGGTTTTTATTTGAAATCATTATACGTTGGTGCCTGTCCCTAATGAGTAGCAACAAAGTTATCTTCTTCCCCTTTACTTTTCATCTATAGAGATGCAAGAGAAAACCTATAAAAAATATGGATGCTTACCTTTGTTTTTAGCTTGCAAGAGAAAACCTATACAAACTATGGATGCATACCTTTGTTTTTAGCTTGGACGCATCTTCTATCCACACAACATTCGACTTCACCATGCCAATTGTCAACACACAAACACTTAGAATGTTGCACCACTTTTACACTTACTCAATCATTAACACTCACTACTTTCATACAAACGTCGCAAGAGCGACACATAGCCTGAACTGTCGCAAGAGCGACACTTTTACCCGAACTGTCGCAATAGCGACGCTTTCCTCAAATGTCGCAATAGCGACACTTAGCTCTACGCCGTTGCAATTCCGAAACTTTCGCCCAAACTGTCGCAATTCCAACACTTTTACCCAAACTGTCGCAATAGCGACGCTTTCCTCAAACGTCGCAATAGCGACACTTATCTCTATGTCGTCGCAATTCCGACACTTTTGCCAAAACTGTCGCAATTCTGACGCTTTGCTACAAACGTCGAAATACCAACACTAACTTCTAAGTGTCGCAATACTGACACTTGTCTCCAAACGTCGGTATAGCGACAGTTGTGGGCGGATTTGAAAAATTGATAAAATTTGGGGAAATTTCCGACATTTGGTCAAAAGTGTCGGAACCAAAGTGTCGGAATTTCCGCCAAATGTACTAGTGTTATCATTCAAACCAAGTATCTATATTTGTGCATATTTTGTATAGACGTGCAAAACTTGATATCGATGGTTTTGATAGCAATGAAAATAATCGTGAGGTGATTAAGGAGTTCCATTTCTACATCAGTGATGATCGAACACATGATACATGTTTTGTTCAGCATTGTTTTAATGTTATTTATAATGAATTGTTGAAACTAAGGGTCACTTTTAAATAACATTAGGTATGGTCAGATGGTTGTGCTGGTCAATTTAAATCAGCAAGATCGTTCTTTTGGTTGTCTCATCTTCATAAGAGAACAAACATTTGACATACATGGAATTTCTTTTAGATAGGGCATGGAAAAGGAGAGCATGATGTTGTTGGGGCATGCGTAAAACGTGCGCTTAGGATGCATCAATTGAATCACTCAGCTTCTTGACTTGAAAATTCTTTAGATGTTGTTAATTGGTGAAAACAAAATTTAAGTCATGAATCGAACCCAAGGATGGCTGATGTGCACAGGTAAGTGTACACATTTAACTAACAATATATTATACATGTCTAGAGATATATGTGTATACATGTGTGTGTGTATTTTGTTATCAAAAAAATATTAAATATTGTTCAAAATTTGACTCATACATGTGTGTGTTTTTCTCAAGCAGGTACTTTTGGAATATTTCAATGGGTGATGTCGATAGATTGTTGCCATTTAATTGCTTTGGAATCCCTCAAACAAGAAGTTTACACTCAATTCGGAGTAAGAACATGACAAATATGCATTGCATTGAGAAATGAAAGTGCTCTTGATTTTGTTCTGCATGTATTGATGAGATATAGTCCATCGATGACCGTGAAAACCAAATTAAGAAATTTTTTAAATCATGGAAACATGAAGAATTGACACCTTTTCCCCCATTTGGAAACGTGACTGACAAGGAAATGGACAAAGAAGTGGTTGTGATTGACAATTATTATGATCATGTTTCTGATATGGTTAGAGAAGGTGATGTCTTTACTGTCATTGCACCAAAAAATAATCAAGAAAAAGTGCATTATTATTTATTACAATCCACTATGTCTAAATCCACGTTGCTACAAGAGTATAATGATCCATCAAATTATACATACCCAATCGGTTCAATGGTGTTAATGGGACATTTCTTTGAAGAAGTAAAGAAATGTAAAGATCATATTATTTTTCAAGATTACCAGCCAGAGGTTATTTATGCCCAATATAGTCACTTGTTCATAGCAACTCAGTTGCAGTTGAAGCAAGTGAAGAGTAGAAAAAAACAACGACAATCATGGAGGTTATTGATAGATGATCATGATGCCATTATGGAAAATTTTCCACTAGCAAATTTCATATGAGTGGAACACATTGTTCAAGATGAACAATGAACTTGATTCTAGGGTTAGAACATATAATTGCTACAATGCATTGGACTTTATATATTTTAAGACTATGTTGTGGATTGCTTTCAAATAAATGGACATATGGATGGTTAGATGTGTGTTGGTACGAACAATATATTATGATCTACTGAATAATGGTGCTTTGCTAGATAATTAAGTTATGGTGATTTAATGTGTCCATGATATGGTGATTTAATGTGTCCATGATGTTTACTCCTATATGATCTTAACTCTTTCCCTTTTTTTGCATGGATATGATGGTGATGAATGAATATTAAATTACATATATATATTATTGTATTGCTAGTTTAGTTTTGATATCAAATGTCATCATATTTGCATCTCTTCATTAGTTTAGATTAGTTTATATATGATGTGGCTAATCTCTTCATTATTGTCTCTTCTCATGATGGATGTCTCCTACTTTTATTTTCTATTGACATGTTTCTATTTTCCATGTGCTTGGAAAATATTGTTCACAACATGGAATAGATCCTACAAAGGAACATTCAAGAATACAAAACTATTCATAAAGGTGTGTTTAGCTATGAATTAATTCTTATGTTAGAAAGTTTCGCTAGTAATGGATTTCACACTTTTATATTAAGAGATGGATATCCCACCCCTTGTAGCAATAAATCCAAAATTGTTTAGATGAAATTATTATTTCCAAAGGAAAACAACTCAACTCTCATCAATGTTTCAATATAGATGAAGAGAAATGGTTTGGTAAATTTCAAATTTAAGGAGAAAATTTATTCGAACTAGTTTATAGAGCATATTGATAGCTTCAAACAAGTATCCTACAAATTTCAAATGTCAAATGTTTCTATGTTCATCAATAGTTTGTGAAAATTTTCTTTCTGGCTGAAATGATTTTGTTATGCTAAGGTGCAATTTTTTGTTGATGTTACTGATAATTACTTTTTCTCCAGTGATATTTTTTTTAATGATGTGTCACCATGAGGTTGTATGCAGAGGTATGATGTATCCCTCATAATGGGACATATCAAGAAGTTATTTGATTGTAATAACAACCAAAGAACCTAAGCATAAGCGACTTGTTATATATTTCATGTATCCCTGTTAATGGGATTTATTAAGTAAGTTGATTGTAATAACCACAAAAACACCTAGGCATAAGATACCTGTGGAGATGTATCAAGTAATCATTGGATATTCGACTTCTATTTTATATTACCTATGATATTATTCGTCACCCATTTTCTGGGAAGACCATACTTGTTATTGACATGTGCCATTGTATTAGCCACTGATGTAAAATGAAACCTGATTTTCTTTACCCTTGACTACTTGAGATAATATGAACATTAGCTCTTTGCTTGTTGAATATCCTTTGCAATATATTACTCTTTTATGGTGACCTTCACTTTCTGCACTAGCTTCCAAGAAAATGCTTTACTTCCGTGAAATGGTTATACAATTACGTAATTAGATCTCTTTCAATTTTGACTCCATATCATGCGGTATACTATCCATATTATCCTAGACAAGGGACTCCATGTTATGCACTTATCTTATGTCCATGTCTTGTCTTTGCACCAGTCAGGTGCATTTGCATGGATTACCAAGCAATGCGAGATTTTTGTGTGGATCATTACGGGCTACTTAGGAAGCTAAACAATATTTGTGGCTTTCAATTTTTAGGTAAATTGCAGTGTATTGATGATATAGATCTGAATTTAAAATTTAAACGATGCATTTGGGCTCTCTCACATTAATGGATATACATATTGGACAGGTAATTGGGTGGCATATAAAAGAAAAAAGCAATAGTCCACAGATTCCATGTTGATACATCAAGATCTTCCTTTAATAGAATCTTCTTTAGGATCACCAAAATGACAGCGTCTAACACTAGAACCTATAATGCAGCTCGACACTTGAAGGATACCAAAACAGTAGAATGTTCCTTTTCCACATCAATATTTTTAACTTACTCACCAAATTGAGACCACATACCCTGCTCAACTCATTGCTGCTTATGTCCCATTCTTTCATCTGCATTCCACTACACAAGATAACTTACTCATTGTTGCTTCTGTCCCATTCTTTCATCTGTATTCAATTACACAAGACAACTCTTTCCATCCTCGTAGCAGACTGTAACTCATTGTTGCTACTCTAGCACTTGTGGCTCAGTTAGGCTCCCTTCAGTACATGCAGCATCTGTTGCAACATTTTCTTCCATTATGTTTGTGAACTCAAATAGTTATTCCAAAGAGCAATCCTTTAGGTCTTCCTCTATTTTGATGGTGGTATACTTTTGTATATTGATATCTACTCATCTACTCACACTAGTCTTCCCACAAGAATCATTCCAACTATATTCAATACACTACAATTATAGACATTTGTCACCGAGTGAAACTTTAAACCAAAAATTCCTCATTAAAACCACTACAATATTTCACAAATATCGAACTTATTCTCAATCCTGTAAAAAATTAAAATTGTATACAAGAACAAGAAAAGGGGCCAATTCACAAAGTTTTTCATGAGAATATTTTCCTCAAACACAAGAATACCATGTGTTATGGTGATACAAAGTTCTTCAATCGCCTGAAAATTGTATTAAACATGCAAAACATTATACACATGCCCCACTATAATATAATACTTAATATTATAACCAATCCAGAAAGGATCTAACCGAATTCTGAGAAGACCTAAAATCATACGGATACATAGATATAAACATCTAATACACATGATATTATAACTAAGCCAACAAGGATCTAAGTACTAAGAAAGCCTAAAATTGCACGGAAACATCAAGACATTCTTTCTCGTTCATAATGATACGGTGAAATTAGAAGAGTGATTCATAATATGATGTATAATGTGCCAATTTGAGAATGCTAAATTCAAGTAAACCACATGAAAAGGAGAAACCATCTCAGAAATGATCAAAAAATAAATATAAAAATGTTTGGTCCATGGTTCTATATGGTCAAGGTTCATTCAATCACTCAAACTTAATCATTCGTTTTATCATTATACATATAAATATTCAACTGCAAATCCATCTAGAAACTCTCTTTATACATATACCACACGTGAACTCTGATATGGACATTAATCTTGATATTTGAATACTCTAGAAGTATCAATAAATGAAGGTGCAAAATCTGGAGTTGAAGAAGTTAATGAACATTGACAGCATCAAGATGTTGACAAACGGACAATGATGCAAACAAAAAATTATAATAGTGATCAAGGTATCTGAAAACATCATTCTAGAATACCTCTATCTTCAACATGTGCATAACCAGAAATACCAACCAAGTGACGGGCTAAAAGAAACTTCCAACAACACATATATCCATAAATAATGTCAAATCAAATATTATGATTATTTGATCATAAATAATTTTCGACTGCAAATATCCATCAATGTTGTCTATAACATATAGTTGTGTTGAATAATCACACTGTTCAAACTCCAATTTTAAACCAGAACATCCAATAACGGAGCTCTGGTTGAATAATTGAAAAATCAGCCTAAAAAAGCCCACAAAATATACATTTCATAATAACATGTTCGTTGTTTCCAAAATTTAAAAAGATATAATAAAAAATTAACATGATTCTAATTAGAAAACACCTCATGACCTCGAAAAATATACAGCTCATAATAACATGTTCATTAAAAGAGTATAAACTTCTCAAAAGTATCATGCACTCACATCCACCTCTCTTCCTTCTTTCCATTTTGATTGATACTGACTCCCAATAAAATATATAACTGAATGCACATGGAATAGCAACACAAGTATATCTAGTTACAACACATCTCCATTGGAAACCTGAACAATTACAATGTTACCTAGAGGCTCTTTCAAGAAATAAGCTTCTCACACTCGATCAGGTCATCACCATGAGCACCCAATGCTCATGTTGATGGCCTTGATTTATAAATACAAAGAGTTGAACCAAATATTTCCCTTTCACTTGATTTTTTTCCTACCTTTACCATGATATCCTTTAGGACTCTGAAGTATGTTGCTCCTGCTAAACAGAGAATTCCAACAAGCTCACCAAGAAATTTTGGTGCCAATGGAACATCAATTTCTGTATCATCAAATTAATTTACAATAAACATTAGTCCAGCTTCTATGTCTTTATCAAACAATGTCTTTTCAGAATACAAAAACTCTAGAAGCTTCCTAACAAGTTCAATGTGACGTTCACTATTCTCCATAGCTAATAATATTGTTGCTTGGACAAATGTACGATAGTAGTCCGGCCACTTCAACTCCTGAACACACAGATTTGCTTCTTCACTATCTCAAACGCTAAAATACTCCTCCAACAAAGATTTTGACTTTTTATCTAAGTCAGTAGGTGTTTTTCCTGATGATAAAGGTTTTTCCATAACAGGCATGGGAGCAGAGAACCTATCTTTCTCAAATTATTGGACTTTAGAATACCTGCAGTAGATTTAGATCCTCCAGATAGACATTGAATAAGAGACTCAGTCGCCCCTACATTCGGCCCTGAGGCTGTCAACGGCCTAGCTGTAGAATTCTGCAGTAATGCACTTGGCTTACCAGTAAAATAGCCCCCAGTGCCCTGTGGCAAAAGCCTTGCATTACCAATTGAAGGCTTTAAAACAGGTGCTTGGGAACGACCTTGACTTGGAGGTAGAGCAGGAGATGGCACCAAATTTTAATTTTAGTTTACTAGTCGACCCGATAGGCCTTCCAAACCATCATTGTCCATTGCAGGCATCCCAGGCATTCCAGGCATCAAACCTCCAGGCCGTCCAATGCCAAAACTGTTTCCAGCACCCATACCCATAACATTAGATGCACCATGAACATTGCACATGTTTGTTGATCCAGGCCTTAAACCAAGCTTCTGTTTAGCTTCTGAATTGATCTCATTTATAGTTTTAGCTTTTATCTAAAATTCAATAAAAAAGTAGCAAGTCAAAAATCAATAGGAAAGGGATATCTTGTGAGAAAAATAAGAGAAAGAAACAGAAAACATCATGCTAAAAGGCTTTTCAATTCCAGGAGATAAAACTTCATTGCCAATAATCATATAAGAAAATAGATAGAAACCAACTTCTTCCCATCGAGAGATCCATTTATTAGCACGCAATTCAATAGCATCACGAACTTTGAATCTCATTCGAGATGCCAGGGGTTGATTATTAGCCAGTTGCTTCATTGAGAAAAAATAAGACTCTATGATAGAACACAACTTGGGGTTTTCTTCAAGCTGTTTTCTAACAGTGTTGAAAATATGGCAAAGAGCCTCCACATTTTCTTCAGCTGGAGGAGACTTTAAATCCTGGCCTAACAAATGTTGTTTGATGGATAATGCAAGTATCAGACATTATTTAGCATTATTTAGCCACAGTTAGTGTTTTAGACATGCCAAACTTTTAAGTTGTCCAAATTTTATATATCTGTGATAAGAATTAAAGATTACTAATACTTTTGAATCTTATTTGAAGCATTAAAATGCGTTCTTTAGAGAATAAAAATTCAACCCTACTCAAATGAGCACATTTTTAGTAGTAAATAAATAAACCTTTTGATAAAATTATATAATGCAAACAAATATTGTTATGCAACAAACCTGAATACAATGATGAACAATTTTTTTAGGTACCATTTTCTGCTTGAAGAGCTCCCCAATTAGCCTTATATTTCCCAGAGTGCGAAGCTTTACCATCTTCTCCTTGTCACGGTGTTTGGATTCTTGATCTGGGGTTGTCATTTGCCTTATTTCTGCTCGCAGATTGTTTGCACCTTCAAATGCTTCTTGGCAAGTGTTAAGAAGAATTATCTAGAATGCTATTGGTTTTCCATCTAGTTCTTCAGGTGGAAATTGAGGGAGTGTGGTATTTAGATCATGGCACAGCTCGAAATACATGGGGAAAAATGTCGGTTCCAGCACTGGCTTATCAAAAATAAGATGCATTACTCCCTGACAGAAAAGCAAATGCACAATCAGGTAAGATCTCCCTTGTGATGTCTACATGATGAGATAAACAAAAAATGTTCAAAAAAATAGTTTGTGAAGTTTAGACACCTCATCCACCAATCCAGTTTTTCAAATACTTTAACTACAACAAAATGGAACGCCATTACCTAGCTGATGAATATAAAATAGGGGAGTTAGGATTCCAAGATTGGCACAATAGAATAGATGGTAGGAACTCCAATCTAGGATTAAGGATAATGTCACTAAGGCCACTTAGATAGAATCTTTCACTGAGGGTTGAAGAAGATCTTATGCTTTAAGTGATGAGAGCTAAGCCACAAACCTTAGATCAGGCCATGTTCTTGCCTATCAAATAGCAAAAATCCATGTCTTGGCTTTGAATTTTTACATTTTCATACTACATCCAAACCCTAGCTAGATAGAACCATACTCCTAATAATTAGAAAACTGTAAACCCACCGTGAACAGCCAAAGAGAACCTCAAAAACAAAATTCCCAAGCTCCTAGACCTAATCATCCAAATGTGCAGAATCCTCCAAATAATTACTAAGATAGCAAAGGGATACAAACCAATGTGAATGTGAATTGAATTCAAGCCTTTTATGAATGTTGACTCTATTTTGTTCTTCATGTGGCAAAATTTATAGTTATCACAAAGTTCAGATAGGAAACTTTTCCACTATTCCCATTGCATTCCATCCCCCCTCCTTTTAAATCCCTCTCTAGTCGTTTTCATCCAAGAAGATACATTCCAAACCAAGGATTTCCATTCATACAAGTTTTTCCTCATTCCATCAGTCTTGAACTGCAATTCCTAGAACTTTATTCTAAGTAACTTATTTTGACTAATAAGTGAGGTATACAGAGGTAAAGAGGGCAATCACCTTACCTTTTTATGCTTTGTAGGAATGGAAACAATCACTTCTTAGAAAATGGTCTCCACAAGAGTGGTTGTAGGTGCGCCCATGGGAGAAGTAGCACTTTCTTCTTCATGGTCAACAATAAAAGTGTCAATTAGTGTGCTTACAGGAGTGGCAACAATTGTGTCCTTGAGAGTAGCATCAATTGTGTTTGCGGGAATAGAAACCGTCACGTCCTTGAGATTAGAAGAAACTATATCCATGGCCTCATAATGTAATTATCATCGATCAAAGTGGAAAAATCTTCCCTAAAAGCACTCCTTGCTGGTTATTATGGAGTAGCAAGGCCACCAGACCAAATTCTTCCAACTGTAGGTCGCTGACTCTACTAGTTCTTATGTTTCAGTAGGGGTAGTTTCTTCCCGATGTTCTAGGATTTATTCTGCCCTTACTTGTTTTTTTGGAGTAGCAGAGGTTTGGGTCGTGGTAGGAATGTGTCATGTCCTCTTATTTCCTGGAACACAGGGGGGACTATTTTGATTCCCTCTCATTCTCTCGGTGGTTGGTTTGCTACTAATTATCTCAACGTCAATATCACTTTCCTTCTATGGTCTAATAGAATTTGTCTCTTCTTCCTTAATATGATTTAGTAGGTACTTTATAGCCAAGGGATTCATGACAATATATTTTTCCTCCTTCGCAATTGCAATGGGTGGAGTCACACAACATTGGGCTCATTTAGTGAAGTTGCAACCATTGGAGTTGCAATGACTTCTTCCCAGGATTTTCTTGCTTTGTTTAGAGCTTACACCATGAGTAACCTGATAAGGCCATGGTGAGAGATGAAATATCTTGGTATGTTTGCTTTTTGTGCATGGGCTTCCTTATTTTGCAAGGACTTGAGTAGGAAGTATGGCATATTGGCATTGTGACAGTGTATGAGATGGTTAAGGAAACAAATGTGCTAAAAGCACACAATCCCATAACATCTCCAGCAAGTGATGTTACCAAACTCTTTCCTAACTCTAGGATTTGTTACAAAATTTCAAGCTTGGATTTTTGTTTTCAGTACCACTGCTCCACTTCGTGAGGAAGCTTAGTTTAGTTGGAGTCTCCTCTCACTTATACAACAACTCCAACAACTAAAACAAAAATTCCCTAAATGAAGGAAAACTCCAATGTTATATCACCATCATAACCATTTAACCTATGCACAGATTCCATCCATCCTTCCTATTGAAAAATAACTTGAACGTGGTCGAAAGATCCTAGGATCACTACTTCAATGGGTTCATTACATGTAAGTGAACCTCCCATGGTACCTGTAGCTATTTTTCTCTTGACTATCACTATTACAAGAGAAAAATGGAAATTTGACAATTTTTGGGAGGTAGTTTCCAATTTTAGTGCAGAGTGATGAGTTTAATGCTTTCTAATAAAAGAGTTATAATTTGGGAATATGATTTAAAGGAATTATGGTAGGAGGTAACGATATATAATTACTATTTCAACTTTAAGACTCATTCATTATGAAATAAGTTGGAAAAATTACTTATCATATCTTAACTTAGCATCTCCTCCTTCGTACAATCAATTGAGTTGATAGTTGGTACACCCCTAGTAAACTAATTGGTATACAAACTAACCAAGTTCCTATCAAACCTTGCTAATAGGTGGTTGAGATAATCCCTTTTTCTCCCACCCCCTCTCTCTCTCTCCCCATCTCTCTCTCTCTCTCTTGCTCACTCTCTTTCTACTCTCCAACCTTGCCACTATCTCCCTCCCTCTCTCCTTTTGTCTCTCCCCCCTCTCCCCCCTCGATCTCTCACTCCTCTATTTCTCCCTCTCTTCATTCCTCCTCCCCCTTCTTCACTTTATCTCCATATATCCCTTATCACTCCCTCTATCTCTCCACCTCTATAGCCCTAGTGCACACAATCAAATAGGAATATAAATCATTATCTACACTAAACTCATTGCATCCAGTGCAATAAATATTCTTCCCTCTCTCCCCCCATATATCTATATCTCCCTCCATCTCTCCTTATTTGTCTCCCTATATCACCTCCCCCTAAACACACATACTCTCTCTCTCTCCATATCTATCTATCTCTCTCTCCCTCCCTCCCACTCTCTATCTCTCTCTTCTTCTCTCTCTTCACCTCAAATCTATATCTCTACCTTTGTTTATCTCTCCTTTGTCTCTTTATATCACCCCCAAAACATAAAAACTCTTTCTCCATATCTATTTATCTATCCCTCCAGCTTCCTCTCCCTCTCCCTTCCCCTTCTATCCTCTCTACCCCTTATATCTCTCTTCCTTCCTGTTCTCCTCTCTCCCTCTCTATCTCTCCACCTCCCAGTTGGGTGCGACCCAACTTGGTCAAATTTTGGTCAAAGACTCCGCATTTTGAGGAGCGGAATGCATGGTACCACGAAGTTAGAACTACCGTGTGATGTCTAAGGGCTTCGGGGTGGGTCGAAGCCCCTCATTTTGTAATGGGTATGAGGGTTTAGTTAATTGTTTTTTCGAGCCCATGGTATGTCAACCATGGTTTTGTAGCTCCTTAATGATATATAAAGAGATATAATGTTGTGTCAAAGTCATGATTTGAATAGTTTATGAGCATAAGCTAATGCATTTTATGTTTTTAGTATGTTTTTGGCCTAAAGGGAAGGCTCCGCAGTTGAGTGTACAGAGACCTTGGAAGAATCTATAGCTTAGTGCACAAACCACTATAGTTGTGTGCACAAGTCAGAGGAGCTGAATGTGTTGAACATATCCATCTTATGGAAGAAGAAGAAGTTTTGGGCATATTCTGTGTTTATATGTTTTGTACTTTCTATGCGTCTATGCGAAGTAATGGTTGCAATTGAATGATATAGTAGCGCAATTTATCTTGTCCTGTAATATGTTTATGTTAAGTTTAATGTGTCGAAGTAAGAAGTTAGAATGCACCACGTGGTAGTGATATGCATGTTAGGAGGCTGCAGAAACCTGGTTCTGCAACCACCCATAGCCACCTCGAGAGAGACTATGATCTACTTGTGGGTCATTGTCGAAAGGGCCTGTGTTTGAGGGTTTTGTTGGTGTGAAGTACAAGCTGAACCTGGGTCAAGCCCAACTAAGCAAAAAAATGGTTTTGTTTCCAGGACCGAGATTTGTTTGAGGGACATGTGGATGTGGCATCCATAAAAATATGAAATACAAGATTAGGTAGATCACAAGGAATGATATTTCGCAGTTCAGGAAAACATACTTATGCGATTAACGAATAAAGCCTAGTTGCAGAGGTATATTTTCACATATCATCACAAGATTTTCTTCGCGTCGTTTGCTAATGAAATATATGAATGGATATCAAGTTTGACAGGGAACAAGACTTGCTTTAAGAACGACGAGCCTACTGCATGGAGCCCTAAAATGATACAACAACTCATGGATACCAATAACTGCATCTCAAGGGTTGTTTATTTCTGGATTGACAGTATCCTGGGAGGGCTTATTAGTGAGTTCACAATAGACACAACTATATCTTACAACAAAGCAAAGTGAAGATTTTTCAAGGGACCGTGAGGTAAGTATCTAATTTCTTTGAAGTTGTGGTTTAAAATGCTTTTGTGTGAAAAGGGCGTGCCTGTATGCAGTTAGATTAATGTTTGGAGGAATAAGTAAATATGATTCAAAGATTGGAACAACGTGAAGTGGAAAGCGATACAGATTAGATCACAAACCGAAGAACTTTATTGAGACTAATTATAGTCCATTGTTAGGTGAATCTGAAAAATGAAGAAGAACAAAGTAACCATGCAACCCCACGATATTCCCCCTCCCAACCTGAAGGTGCGTCGAAGTTAGGAGCTGAAAATAACTAGAGCATCATTGGGTTTCCCCGTCCCTATAATCCCCTTACCCCGCATCCACCTCCCCATAGTTCCCCTACACCCACCAATTTCGCCACCCTCCTCCTATTACCCTCCACCACCCCCCTCGCCTACCCCCTGCCACCCTCCCCTGCATCCTACATTTTAGGGTACCTTCCTTAGTAGCCATTGGGTATTGTATCATTGTGGGTTTCATCATGTAGTCAATATTTTTTATTCACGTACAATCCAAACGGTCAGTACGTAGGCCTGTTAGTCCGAAATATGCATTTGGTCTGATCGTCACACACACTTTCATGGGATAATGACAATGCAACCCAGGAGCGCAGGCACGACATTGTGTTGGCCATCATTCATCCCCAAAGCTAATCACCAAAAGGTTGGGAGAACGATTCTCAGGGAGTCTCTCTCAAACCCCAATATGGAGTGCCAAAGTCTATACTCCTAATAACCACATATGCGATAAAAAACCTAACGCGGTAAATAACTTGTAGAGTAATGGTGAAGAATTTGCATGTAGTTAGCTGTAAACTTTCCTAAATCGTTGAACACAATTTTTTTCAACAAAATAATGACATTGATTGTGACTAATTAAAAAAAAATTCAAATGATTTCTTACAGGGAAAGTATTTGTCTTTTTAGTTAATCGTTAATTTAAATTGACCATAGTTAACAGAAAATAGTGATGAACATGTATTTCAAATTGCTTGTCATTGTTTTTCGATTTGGGTTGAGAATGAGCAAGTAAATTTCCATGTCAATGAAATAGCATAATTTTAACTCGTGAAAATTTTGTTTTGCCAACAAAATTGATTGTCATAAATGGAAGAGTCTAATCCTGAAATCAATTGATCTAGATATTTTTCCTTCCACTCTTTCCATTTAGATATTACAATTCCTTCACTAATAAGGGGAGGAGAAATATCCTCTAGAATTTTCTTATGTGCCTCAAGCATAGCCTCAACTTTAGATAACTACTTCTTTAGTTTCTCTAGTTTAGGAGTAGTGTGTTGGGGGTCCACAAAATGATTTGTAGAATCTACTCTATTTCCACTAGTTCCATATACTCTTCACATAGCTCTATATTATATTCCAAACCATAATTGACTTGAAGAATGACCCTATTGAATTTTTTGTTAAATTTTTTATCCTATTGTTTCTTAGATTGCTTAGATGGTTCCATAAACATAAAGATGGTTGCTATGGGTGTTTTCCTTGAAGTAGGCACACCACTAGGAGTGTGCATGAAGCAAATTTCAAGAGAAATAGTTTCAAACTTGAATGCTACATTGGAGATATTTTTATTAAGAATCATTACTATAGTATAAACTTATTTATGAAGTTAATAGGGAAGGCAAGGCTTGCTTCTACACATAAATTTCAACATTTAAACAATGCTTGATCTAGTCGATGGGGGGTACCACACACTTTTAGGTAGTAAAAAAATCATCGTGTGGTGCATACAACCTTGTCTAGTGCCCATGACCAAAGTAGAGGGATGGATTTCTAAATTTAAGAGCCTAATAACATAAATCCATCCAAAAAATTGCAATGGTATTGTTAATATATCCATTAATCCTCAATTAAATAGATGATTTGAGTTTTGTTTTTCTTTCTTTCTTTTCTTTTGTATACACAAAAAAAAAGACTAGATTTGATTCTAAACAAAAATTAACATCACCATAATGTCAAAACTAATTAGGAACATGGGTGGAGGAACAATGCCATCATATAGTCATCATAATAAATCTTATAATCAATATAGATATTCTCGCTAGAAACCTAAATGGAGAAATCAACATTGAATGTTTTCTTGTTTCTCATTTCAATGATCTCATGTTATAATGTAGCTCTTGGTTCTCTACACATCCTATCCTCACCTAGCTAGCCAAAAAGGACGAGTGAGAGTACGACCTCCCCCATTTGCGTGGGGGAGGTCACGCGGTCGAACCCAAACTCTGCTCGACCTCCGATATAATATTTTACACCACTATATAATATGATTTCGGCCTTTATGAGGGGGCACGTGGTGGCCCCTGGTTGCACCACGTGTCCTCTTCTCATTGTCGTGTTTCAAAAACCAATAAAACTGCGACAGCGAACCAAAATTTCAACCAACCACCAGCTGAGACTTGTCAGCTCCTAATTCAACCAACTAGAGGAATATTATATGAATATTCCTTGAAACATTCATTTTACTGACTAGGCTGCGCAGTCATCATTCTGTCAATTCTGCACAAATTTTAGTTGTTTGTGAAAAAGAACAGTAGGCTCTAACTTTCACATACAAAGTCAGCTTTCGATGAAACGAAGTGCGCTAGAATCAAAGCGACAAGACATATCCATTCGTTCAGGCTTTGAGCGATTACGAGAACTTTTATTTTGAGCTCTTGACTCTTATGTCCACATAAATACATGTACGCTTCTTCCACCTCTGTTTCCATGGAAGGTTGAGTACTCCAACTCTGACTTTCCATAATAAATTTAATGAAATGTTACATGAAACTTAAATTCCCTTCAGGCACAGAAGGTGATGAAGAACATCAATATTGCACCATGTGATTGGATATTCTCTACCTCAAAATGAGATATATGATCATGGATTTTAAGGTTGAACTTCTGAGAAATTTGTAGCATTTCTCCCCTCTCAAACATATGCACAAGTATCATAATTTTATGATTTGATAAAATGTGGTGATTATTAAGTATAATATTTATTCGGTCTTCCATGAGGAAAATTAAACACCCACTTTGTCATCTTTCTTTCTTCCACTAAAGATGGTCGTTCATGGCTTTCGATGATAAGGTGATAATTACACCTATTTTACAAAGGGGGCTTTAGCATTCAACAATACAAGCATTATATTCGAATTGTGATATTCATGAGTAAATACATATTAAGATTACAACCCCACCCATTCTCTGCCATAGATCACCCAGACAACAACTGGAATACTCTCAAGTTTCTTAATCCAAGATAAATATTAATGGTTTTGTATATGAATCTTTGATATAATGAAGACCATATACTCACCAAAAATTCGCAAATATCATTCCAAATAACTTTGTTGTCTATTGAAACGTTTAGAAAATCCATCCATTCCCACAAACTCAATCCTTATATCCTCTGCAGCTTCCAACATTTCTCTTCTTTGATCTCTTCCAATGATATTAGTCCTTCTACATTCAGAGTTTAGAGTCTGACACACCCATTTATGTTGAGTAATTTACGGTTTCCTAGATTTGAAAGACTCGATAATGTCTTCAATCCCCAACACTTTCACATATTTGGTCTTACTAGTCTCGATAAACACCTTTGGGAATGCTTATTTATGATATGGATGCGTTCTTCAAAGTGAAATCACTTAAAATCATCATTTCAACTCTTAAATGTAAATTTTCAACATCCACATTCCCATGATCTTGGAAAAACACCTTCAACTACATACAGAAGGACACCTTCAACACTAATTTCATTCATGAAACAAGGTGAATTCTCATGATTCGCCAATCGTTTCTAATCTTTCAACGTTCGGATACCCCGTATCTGTAAGCTTGAGAAGGCGTGGAAATCACGTGAATCTCACTGCAAGTTAAACTTAATAATAGAAATAATAGAAAAGGCCAAATACGCATATCTGCGACTACAACATTTCCTCTATGTCATTCAACGAGCTAAGTTGTAATGGGTTACAAGTAATATGTCTGACCAATTCCCTAAGTTGATTATGCATTGTAAGTTTATAATTCACATACTCATAACCTATCATCTGAAAAAACAAAACAAATAGTTACCACAAGGGGAAGATTTCCTATATGAATAAACATTGGTTTCCTAGCTCAACACAATACTTAGTGGGTTTTCCTTTTCTAAATTCAATTTCATAATCCGACTGTGTCATTATGAATCTCCACGAGACATTTTTGACGAAGACTTTCGATATTTTCTCTAATTCTGTTGTTGTCGTGCAATCATTCCAAAAGTCTAATAGGTAAATATTTTTCCTCGGCAACCAAGAAACAACCGATGTCCAATAATACATCATTCTCTTCAGGATACAGGGCTTCGTAACTCACTCTTAACTAGTTTATTATTTCGTATGGCAGTGTTGTAGACAACTTTTCCAACTGTTGCCTCCAGTACTCTTGCTCACACTGACCAACAAAGGGTCCTCCCAAAACATTCAATGACAAAGGAAAAGCCCCACAAATTTTTAGCATCCCCTCAACTAAATCTGAGTTCTTCAGATGGTTTGGATCCAGAAAAACCATGTCGGAAGAAGAGCTCTCGGGCATACTTTTTATGTAATGGATTTACATCATAATCTAAATTTTTTGACGAACAACGTCTGAGTAAATCCTTATCATGAGATGTGATCAATATCAGTCTCGAGGATGCTATGACATCCACATCTAGTAGTCTCTTTATCTAATCCATATTATCAATATCATCTAGAACGATAAAAACTGGGGAAGACGTGGTAAGCAATCTCGTAAAATACGTATCCCTTCACAGACAGTGTCAATATGCTGCAAATCATAATTTCCCGACATATCACGAAGGAGTTTCTTATGCAAATATTGCAAACACCTAAATTTTTGACTTCACATAAGATACTTGATCTACTAAAGTCCAATTTTTTCAAGTTGTAAAGGTGTTTAGCGATAGTTGGTTTTCCAACACCACCCTTTCCTGTAATCCCTAGAATCGTTGTGGCATCTGAATGACTGTGTTTTAGAATTTCATTTTGGAATTATTTAGCCACTTGTTCAAGGCCAACTGGGTATATAACGACATCTAATTACAACTACACTAATTATAAATGCTAATAGAAATTTAGTATGGATTCTGACTCACTACCATTGTGCACCGTAATCCCATGACTATTATTACCAACAATACCAATTCTAACTACTAACAAAGATAGTGGATGACCTATTTTCTTATGGAGAAAACCACCACTTAATGCTCGTTTTACCTTTTCAAATATTTTATGACAAAAATTCGATTGAGAGTGTCTATTCAGACATATTTTTCCAACTCTGGCACCTCCCCAGGTGAGACATCCCACATACCCCTAGGGGCTGATTAAGAGTATCTATTCAACCAAATTTACCCTAGACTCTCACTTACCCAAGTGAGACAGTACACCAAAGACAATTAAGAGTATCTATTGAGCCAAATTTACCTTAAGACTCACACCTACCTAGGTGACAAAGCCCACTAAGGATCGATTAAGGAAGAGTACCTATTCAACTAAAATTTTCCAGGGAATTTCACCTTACCATGTGAGATAGTCCATTAGGAGATCAATTAAGAATATCTACTCAAATAAATTTTCCAAATACTTGCACCTACCTAGGTGAGCTAGCCCACTAGGGGAAGTCAAGAACATCTACTCAGCTAGAAATTTTACCAAGACTTGCATGTACCCATGGGACTCTGGCTGAGGAACAAAAAAACCCTTGTTTCACCACCCATCCAAGCCCAGGTTGACTTGATTTAGTATCTCAGTATTCAATCAATGCATTTTCACTAAATATTCCTCTTATGTTTTTCCTATAATCAGTGAAATTTCTAGTATAGGATTTGGAAGATGGAGGATAATTTGATAAAAGTAACTAGAACCTGCCCATGGGACATCTTGTTAGGGAGATTAAGAATATTCATAAAATATTTCCCAAGACTTACAACTGCCCAATTGAGAAGGCCCACTAGGGACGAACCTACTAAGGCAATTGAGAATATCTATTTAGAAAAAATTGTCGAGGACTTGTAGCTACCCAGGTGAAATAACTCACTAGAGACAAACATGTTTAGGGGAATTTGAACCTTGGTTGGGGAATAACAACACCTCTATTTTACTAACCAACCAACCCCCATTCAAATTGTCTTTTACTCTATGTGTGTATGTGTTTTCCTTTTTAACGCTTTTCTCTCTTCCTGATTCTTGTGTGTGCTCTTGGAAAAGTTGACACAGGCTCAAACCCAATGGAACCATCCATGAAAATGTTGTAAAATTCCGATAGCCAAGAAAAAATTGTACTAGAGTAAGAGAACTAGGAGATATATATTCTCCATGTCTATCTTTTACGTACACATATGGTCATCGATTCAATTTGTTATTGGTTATCACATTCATTATTACAATATAAATTCAAATGTTGAAAGAGTTTGGCTATGGAAACTAGATCATTTATCACTTAAGAAACTCAACTTATTATTTTTTTATTATTTCCTAGACTATTTGTAGTGCCTACAAGGATCAATACAACAATGTGTAGTATCGTTACATTTCAAGGCTATACAGAACCCCTTGAAGATAGGGATTTAGTATGGGAATAAAATAGTTAATCACCTAGACAACTCAATTCACTAAGATGCTAAGTTTTTTTAATATCCTACAAAATGTATGATGGTTTTTTTCATTAGGGAAATAGTATGTTGTCATTTTTTTTAAAATCACCATGAAAATGGTCATTAAATTTATGAAAGGGTTCAAAGTTGTGCCACTTTGTAATATCAGTTTTCTAAATGCAAGTTGTTATCACTCGGACTGAACCTTAGACTGAAAAAGGAAATTCTGAGGTAACCACAAACCATGCTTAGCCAAGTAGCTAGCCCTACTAGGCTAGGAGAGGGCTCTCTCCCTATAGATCACAACCAAGATGTCTGAGGAAAGAAGATATTAGGCTAGGTATAGTAGCTCAGGATTTTGATTTTTTATTGTATAGAGTTTTGCTGGATCAGGACGAGTCAAACAATCAGGGCAAGGAAATTAGGTCAAGATTTGCAAGGTGTTCTATGGGGAAAGGTAGGTACAATGATTTAGCACTTTGGGATTTTGATGGTGGGATCATCAAGACAGGCGAGGAAATAAAAAGAGCATGGTGAACTCATGATTTCTTTCTAAACTGAAGAAATTATA
Organism: Pinus albicaulis; assembly: GCA_034641835.2. NCBI lineage: Eukaryota > Viridiplantae > Streptophyta > Pinopsida > Pinales > Pinaceae > Pinus > Pinus albicaulis. The sequence continues at coordinate 146,720,129 of CM076578.1, read as the reverse complement.
GATTGTGAACGTTTACCCAAAACAGAGCATAGAAATTATGGATTTTGTTCATCTAAATTGGAAACATTCACTTAATAGCAATGAAATAATGGATGAAATACACAAAACATTCTAAAATTTGAGCACAAAAGAAGAAACTGGAAATAAACACTATACCACATGGATCCCATAAAAGTAGCTGCAAATTTGATTAATGTCCAAGCCAAAACTGATACAAAAGTGTGTCTTCAAAATCTAAACCTCCAAATGAGTCAAACCCTTGACTCCTATAAAGAACTGAGCTAAATAGACCTCAAACCACCCCATCTCATCCTCACAAGTCGAATCCATGAGGTGAGGGAGGTTTACATGAAAATTTGAACTGTGACTCATTCCTATCTCTAAGAACTGATTCATTTGACCTCAACTGATGACTTACCTAATGTATCTACCTTAGATAAAAGTAAAAACATGAATTTTACATTCATATTGAACATTTACATTAGTTAAATTACATTTCCCAAAGTTAAAAGTCAAACTGGAGAAGATTTGCTGAAGATTGTAAAATTTGCAATTTTCTGGCAAATGCGCAACGTCCAAGCAGGAAAAATAGCCTGTTTTGCAAGCTGGTTTTGAGTGCCTTCCCAGTGTCCCAATCCACTCCATGATAGCCCATTGGAAATCTCTCTGATTCTAGTTTCTAGATCTATCTTCATTTTTCAAAATGGTTTTGATTTGCCCTGTCAAAAATCCAATCTCCTAGGACTGGTAAACACGCAGTGACCAAGTCAAAAAGGAGGCAGAAACATGACTTTTATGTGGTTTTTTGCATGTTTGAGGGACCAGTTCTCCTCCAAATCTTCTAAAACTTGCTAGGGTTGATGTCCTCGTCATTATAAAACTGTTGGTGGTGGCCATTTGGCATTTGGATGACCCAAAAAAGAGCGCAGTGTCCAGGTCGTTGCGCCTTTGGCAAAATTGATGTGTTGAAAATTGCAAAAAATTACTAAAATGAACATAAGTGCAAAAATGTTCCAAAATTATAAGGGTGCTTACTCATTAAGTGTTTGATGCATGGAGTGACACCTCGGCAAGTATTTCTAACTTCTCTTTCTTCTTTTTCTTAGTCAAAGTTTGAATTTTTGCATAGGCTCGTTTGAGCTTGGCCTTTGCAATTTTGTTCCTCATGGCATAATGTTTTGCCATCTTTCTCTGAATGTCATTGTCCTTTTGAGCCTTGGACAAGAGCTGGTCCAAGTGCTGGTTGACCCTCTCAAGCCATGCTTCTTTGTTTTCATTGATCTCTAGGGAAAGCTTTTCATTTAGTGTAAGCTGGTCTGCTAGGTCAGCTTCCCTTTGTCTCTCTAGGGCTAGAGCTTTATTCAGCCCTCTAATCCTAGAGTCTTTGAGGCTAATCCTCATCATCATCAAGCTCACCAAAATTTTCCAATATTTCCTCAAGCAAGGCTTTAGCCTTCTCTGCCTCACTTTGTGCTTTGATGGTCTTTACCTCATTGATGATTTGCTTAGTTTTTAGCTGCTGATTTTCTTGCTCAAGGAAGTGAATCACATATTTGGCCCTCTCAAGATTAGTTTGGAGGTTTCTAATCTTGGCTTATTTCTATCGGATGATCAAGGAAAGATCATCATCATCAATTGTGTCTAATTTTACAAGTTTCAAAATTTGCCTCTTTCTCATGGAGGCCTTCCTCTTCATGTATGTCCACCTATGCCATATTTTCCTTACCTTTGCGTACCTTCTTTGTTGGTGAAGAAAGCAGGGCCTCTTCCACATTCTATGGGGCAAACACCTGCCTATTACCTCTCTGCTGAGTATGTGCCAATATGCCCAAATCATCCCTCTTAGGCTTGCTAATTTCATCTTTGCTAGGTTTCCATGATGTATTTGGTGTCAAAACGTTAGGGAGATGATGAATGAAATGAAGGAGCGTGACGTGAATGGAGGTGTCAGGAAATGAAAGAAATGGGAATATTGAAGGGAGCCTAGGTAAGTAACCCTAGGACTTAGAGCTATTAGTAATGATATTACTTTAGGGAATAGGGATATGGAAAATATACATGGAAAATATAAAACAATTTAAGGAATAGGTTTCTAGAATGAAAACTAGGGTTTCTTCCTTATAAAAACACTCCAAATGATTACAAAGCATAAAATATATCAATGAGATGATGCTAGGCTTACTTGCTGATCAATGGAGCCTTGAAGAACACCCATGTAGAGATCTAGCATTTTCTGATGAAATATGAGGTTGTAAGATGCTTTTTTGTCTTCCTAAGCAAACGCACAGCGACCCTTGCAAACGTAGTGACCCCTCTCAAACGTGCAACACCATTCCTGAACGCGCAGCGCCCCTACAACACATTTTTTCAGACCACATTTGGAGGCCTTCCCGGTGTCCACATTGGGCCCAGAATAGCTCGTTGGAAAGCTTATCCTATCTAATTTCCAAATATTCCTTTGGTTTCCTATTTGGAGTTCATTTTCCTTGTCAAAAGTTTGTTTTCCCAAGACTCGTCAAAAAGTGTTGAATGAGGGTGCAAAAATGTAGAGTGTTGTTGCAGACAACATTTAGAGGCCTTACTCTACTCCAAATTGAGCTCATGATAGCTCATTGGAAATATTTTTTTGTCTAGTTATCATTTGAATTATCAAGCAAGTTATTTGAACACTCCAGTTATGAGAAAACTTGATTTTTCCAAGGTCACTTGAGAAGTCACTAGTAAAAAATGATGAAATTAATGACTAGGTGACTAAAAATGTTAGTCACCGCAATGATTTCAAGTGAATTACTACTAAATTTGAGCAATTTTAAGTGACCGAACTAAACATGACTAACTTAAATGACTAATTTAGTCTTGGAATAAAATATACAACTAGATAATAAGTGACTAACTTAAACGACTAATTTAGTCTAGGGATAAAATATATGAGTAGATAATAAGTGACTAAAGTAAAAGCGACTAACTTAAATGACTAATTTAGTCTAGGATTAAAATATATGACTAGACAATAAGTGACAAAATTAATAATGATTAATGTAAATGACTATTATAGTCCAAGAATAAAAATATGGCGCCCAAATAACAAGTACAACAAGTATATGAATTAGTCGTTTATGTCTGTAATTTTTAATTGTGTCACTCCATATATGGAAAATTTCACTTTTGGTATCGAAGTGTTACATTTCACTATAGGTGTCTCTGAATCCATTTGCAGTGTTAAAATTTAGAGACAAAGAGGTCTCTGAATTTACAGTGTTAAAATTATGAATACCCTTTTGTCTCTAAAGTTTAATAGTGCAGACGGATTCATCTACAATTAACATAATTGCATGTATCATCTATCAACTTTACACTAATGCCTTCATTATAATTTTAGTAAAGGTAATATTAATAAGATAGCCAAATTAATATTTATATATATATTTAATATTTGGCCATAAAGTTTAATTTTTAAACTTCATTGATTTATGTTAAAGGTGTGAGTTGTTTTAAATCTAACGTTAAATCTTCATATTTACATTCAATAAATAGATAAATATAACATTTCTTATGTTAAACATGTGATTTCATTTAAATCTAGTATTAAATCATCATATTTACATTTGATAAATACTAAATAGACAAACCTAAAATATATATTTATAGACCTATTTAGTAAATAGGTATGAAAATTTATTTATTTTTCCAAAGAAACAATCAAACCCGTCTATTGATTAAGTAGAAGGTTACATATATAGTATATGCATAAGCATTCAAAGAACTGCATTTTTCCTTTCTTTTGAAACAAAGGAAAAAATGGAGTTGCAATTGATGAGGAGATGTATCTATCAATCCTCTCAGCTTTGTCAAAAAAACAAACATTTTAAATGACGTCTCCGTTCAGCCCCCAGGCTTCCACTTTATTGTGGAAGAACCTGAAACAAGGATGAAAGCAAACTGTATCTATTTGAAATCATCAAAAGGACGAAAAATTTGGTGGTAGACACCATTCCAATTTTGAAATTTTTCAAAGGCATAATGTTTTAAGCAGAGAAAAGACCAGTCTCCTAGATATCCTAATGAGGAAAACAATCTGAAACGGAGACAAAAAGTGTAGACATATTCAAATAGTATCAAACAAGAATCTACAAAAATAGAAAGTATAGTGTGATCAGAAACATTAGGAGCAGGAAGTAAGAGTGGCTAGAAATTAGTGGGCAAAAGGAGGTTGTTCGATCCCTCAGATCTGACCTCCTTCAACCGCTACAACGACCCAGTGCCCCATATCTTGACGAGCGCCCTCCTTAGATAGGAAGTATGCTTCACTATTTCGTTCCCTGTAAATATGACAAGCAGATATCTGGTTAAAATAGGCTTTTACAATATTTACCTCATTAAGAAAAGTAGATAAAATGACATTTTTGCATCTTTGTGTTCCATTGAACCATTTCATGATGTTCATAGAGTCCCCGAATATAGGTATGAAAATTTATTAATTTAAGTATGAAACTTAATTGATTTTTTAATGATGTATGAACCTTTGTTTTTTTGTAAGTCATTGTTATATTCATGTAGGAAAAAAGGATTACATATAGCCAGTTACAAAACAGGTGGTCTCACCTCGACTTGGTTTGTTGACAAAAATTTGCCCCAGATCATGCAAAAAAATACAAAAGAGGGACTAGGCACATTGTCCATAAACGGTTGGGCCAAAGGCACCAAAACACATATAAAACATAAAGAATGATGGATTCAAAAGATTGTTTGACCTCAACAGTCCATTTAATAATTGAATCCTTTTTCAGTATATTATTTAGTTCTCTAATTATCTCAGCTAAATTGGATATGAATCTTCTTAAAAAGTTAATTTTACCTAGAAAGGCTTGTAACTCTTTTATGTTTCTTGGTGGACTGTTTTAAGAATTTCTTCTATTCTTGCAGGATCTATTCTAATTCCTTCTTTAAGTCCTAGTAACTTGCCTTCTTCTAATCCAAATAAGGTTTTCATAGGGTTTAATTGTTGAGAATTTGGAGGGCTCTAAGTTTAATACAAATTCTCTTCTTGATAATTATTTGTGAGTTTGCTTATGTCTTCCCTTAGTTAATCTTTCATCAAGTCAATTATCAAAATGTACAGGATACCAAATGTTAGAGAGAAGTAACACTTTTATTGTGGGAAAGTAAATCGCAGAATTACCTGCCTCACTTTCACTTCAGAATTCATCATAACCCTTACGCTTGTATTTTAGTCCTAAGACATTTGCTTATATCGACATTGTATGATCGCAATCCTGTGCTTCTTAATATCCGCAAACCTCTTCCTGTATCTTTGTTACATATCCACATTCTATATTGTCATTTATCTGCACCTGCATCCTTACTTCATTCGTACTGTGTTCTACCCTTATCTGCACTGTAATCTCTTCCTTTTATCATGCTGTCTACTTGTAAATGTCTGCACTATCTCCTTGCATATATTCGCACTATCACCTTGTAGGTACTCGCTTATCCCAACGCAATATGATAGCAAGACATGCTGTGGTGTCCGCAATATATATAGATATATCCACCGTCTCTGTTGTGGTAACCGAAGTTATTCATATGTGTATACTTTGTCTTTTACTATGTTAACTGTGAGTCTGCACATATAAAAGAATCCGGGTTGTATTGTGTGTTATCTGCGTTTTATTATGTGTTGTCTGCGTCTTTCTCTTGTGCGTTGTCTACGTCTTCTTTGTGTGTTGTCTGCGTCTTATCTCTTGTGCGTTGTCTACGTCTTCCTTGTGTGCTGTTTGCGTCTTATCTCTTGTGCGTTGTCTACATCTTCACTCTATCAAATGATCCGCAGACCTGACACATATATAGTGGATGGTTCACATCCTTTTAGGTCGACCATCCAATGTTGTTTTCATGAGAGCCGACCATGATTTGTAGTTAAGCAGTGTTACTCCAGCAGAATGTGTTTACTTGATTATAGCATTATATGAGGGTTGTCAAAGTCAAACTGAATCTTTTATGAATAAGACACCAGATTGTATTTATTCCTAGAAGACATATTCTATGCATAAATACATAATTACATATCCAACATGAAGACCGACCTAGTTACACTTTTCAACACTAATGAGATGCCAAACTTTTTGCATTTTATAAAGACTTGTGTAAGATGATCTAGATGTTCATAATTAGTCTTAGAAAATACAGTTATGTCATCTAAGTAAATTACCAAGAATTCATGGATTTCCTTTGCAAAGGCTATATCCATAGCTCTTTGAAAGGTTGCCCCTGCATTCGTTAAACCTAAAGCCATTTTTAAGTACATAAAAGTGCCCCAAGGAGTAGTAAAATTTGTTTTGGCTTGATCCTCTGGTTGAGCTAAAATTTGGTTGTATCCTGAAAAACCATCTAAAAGTGAAATCCTAGAAGAACCAACTACCCTTTGTAAAATGTGATCCATTTTTGGTAAGGGATAGTTATATTTTAAGGATACTTTGTTAAGATTCCTAAAATCTACACATAATCTAACCTCTCCTATCTTTTTTCTGGTTGGAACTAGGTTAGAAACCCAATCAGAATACCTGATTGCTGCAATAATATGTGCATCATACATTCTTCTTACTTATTTTTCTATTAAGGGCATCAAAACAGGGTTAATTCTCCTTAACTTTTGTTTAAAGGGTTTTTTATCTTCTTTTATATAATTTTATGTTGAATTATGTTGGTGTCATAGGATTTTAGGTCCTCATAACTCCAAGCAAAAACATCTTGAAATTCCTTGAAAAGAGCAATATATTTTTCCTTTTCTTGTTGAGGTAAGGCTTTGGAAAGTTTGATCATTTTGGGTTTTAACTCTGTGCCAATATTACATTCCTCAATATCAGATCTAAGTGGCTCCATTTTGGGTTTTCTAGCAACATCATTTGAGTCAAATAAATCTTCTAAAGGAGTTAAACCTTTTGGTAAGAAATTATCTTTGAGATTTAAGATATCAGATTCTTCATCAATTATCTCATCAATTTTTACTCTCTAAATTTTGATCTATGGTACAATCAGTGTCTATTTTACAGTTATGAAGTTCACCTTCATTATTCAAAAAGTGATAAATTTGTTGATCTTGTGAGAAAATTTGCCAGTATTTGAGGTTTTCTGGAATTATTGGTTTGTGTTTTACTTCTGCAGTATATATATGATTGGGCTGAAAAGGTAAATTACAAGTACTAGCAAAAGTTTCTAAGGAGTGTGCTTGTAAATTTTTCCTTCTTGGTATTGTAGAGAAATTACATTCCAACAAATCATCAACCAAATCTAGTACAGTCTCTCTATATCGGCCTAGTCTAGGATTGTAAAAAGAATATTCACCATTAATTTGTTTTACAATCAACTCTGAATCTCCCATTATTGTTATTCTTCTACCTCCTAAATTTCTGATAATTTGGAGTCCTAATATGAGTGCTTCATACTCAGCCATATTCTTGGTGCATTTAAAATTTAGTCTGAAAGCATGGCCTTCTGCATGTTTTTTCTCTATATTGGTTATCCAAACTCTTGCTCCTGCTCCTAACTTGTTTACTGATCCATCAAAATCTAAATGCCATCAAGATTCATGAAAGATATTGTCATTGTTTTGTGTTTTATTTTCTTCCCTTAGTTCAGTCTTGATTTCATTATCAGTTTCAGTATTACATAGGATGAATGAATCTAGGTCAGTAGCTGTAGTGTAAATTGGGTAATTTATTGACCTTTCTGCACTACTCGCCATATATTTCATCAATGTTTCCCTATATAACTTCTTAGGTTGACCAAAAACTTATATAGTAGCTGTTAGGGTCCCGTAATTTGGCCGATTGGCGAGCCAAATGACGATGTAACATCAAACCAAGCTTTGGAGCCCAAGGACCTAGCCTTCCTGGACTCAGAGAGGGCTCTCTCTATATGTGTAAAAGATGTCGGTGTGTTCGCTTATGGTATTCTGATATTAGGCTAGTTATGAAGTGAGTTTTTGGTTTTTTTGGTTTTTTAAGTTTGTGAGGGATAAAAATGATCAAAGATATAAACTGGATAACAAGATGTAGATAAATTGGGCTATGGGGTCAAACAGGTCAAGGAAGCTATGAGATGATGATGTAAGGTTGCTGTAGGGCCGATTTGATTCACGGTAGAAGGGATCTTTGGGCAGAATGGAGTAAATGGACATCAAGTTTGTGAAAGACGAGGGATTTCAAGTGTAACTAGTTGATAGCAGACATAAACATGTTATAGCAAGCCATTAATCATGCTAAGTGTAACTATGAGATAATTAATACACAAAAATCAAACATTCCAGCCATGCATAGAAGTATAAGACCCTCTAACTTTGGGAAATGGCTATCAGACTTTGGGGAAAACACATAAGACAGACTAACAACTCATAAAACTATGCCGGAACGCCTAAACACAGTCTTTAAGTTATTGGGCACTTGGAAAAACAAGCTTTCATAGTTTTAGGCAAAGGGCTAGATCGGGACTAGGCCTCCTTGGTTCAACAAGATGATAAACTAATCAGTCAAAGAGATAGTTTCATGGACAGAACTATGGGCAGCTTATAGGTAGGCAGGGCACACCATACATCCTACTCAACATACATAGAACTTATAAATAAAACTAGCAACAATACCTTAAGTTACTAAAGAGCAGTTAAGAATTCTTTAGTATAACCAAGGAAGAAGAAAACATAAAGCTATGAAGATTCAGGAATTTTGAGGTGCCTCCATGGGCATATCTCAAAATCAATCTCTACTGATCTATAGCAACAAGAAGCATGTATTATGAATGAAAACTAGAAGACAAAAACATAGCAAGAAACACTATACCATTCTACCATGTCATGGAATCCATCACCAATCCTTCATCATTCATCAAAAGCATCCAAGAGGCAGTCCAAAAATCATAACACAAGTATGTTCTTCAAAGCTCATATGACCAATATATTGATTCTTCTCTCAAGTTCAGCCTCTGTTTTACAATGAAACCCATGGAATAAATAGGTTTGAGGAAGGAAAACCTCATGGAGCAACTAGCTATCCCATTGGCCAAGTCAAAATATCTAAACTTGTCCTTGAGGCTTTGCAAAGCCCAAGGCACAAAATATCCCATAAAATATCTAAAAAGCTGCTAAAAACGGAAATTATATTGACTTTACATCATTTCCCAAGTATAAAAATAGCTTAACGCACATTTGGGAAAAGCAGATTTTTGAGGTTCAAAAATTACAAAAATACTTCATATTTATGCCTGAAAAAGGTCCCTTAACTTGCTGGATGCAATTGGCAGTCTTCCCCGTGTCGAAATGAGGCTCATGATGGCTCGCTGGAAAGCTCTCTGTGTCTACTTTCCGGCGCAACTGAAATCACCTCAATCTGATCTCTGGAAGTTCCCCAAAACTGTACCTGTGTGCAAAAACCCAGAAAATAGCAGACTGCTGATAGGGCGGGCAGAATGTGCAAAAAGAGGGTATTTTTCTCCAATTTGAGGGGGCGAATGATCTCCGAATGCCCTGAAAATAACTGGGGAACTTCTCATAGAATTATGGCATCCACTGGCATCATCCTTCTCCCTTGAAAAATCCTCGAACTGAAATGGCGCAATTATGAGTTTTTGACTAAAAACCCAAAAAATGCCAAAAAACAAAAAGTTGCCAAAATAGGCCCAAAATTGGCATGCATGACCCTCAAGGGTCCATAGCAACATGCTCCGAAGCTGATGCCAAAATATCAAGGGCTGATATGCTTTTTCCCTCTTTTCGTGCCTGGCGCTTTCCCTTTGCCTTCTTCAATTTATCTTGAGCTGCCTTTAATTTTCGCCTGGCAAACTGATTTAGCTTCTGAAAGTGATGAGTCCTCTTTCTTTGCAGCTCAAGATCCCTGTTCGCCCTCAGAATATCTCTGTCAATAGATTTCTCTAGAAGAGACCATACAGTGAAAGAAAAAAGGAGACCAAGGTTAGGTGAATTATCAGTGCACAGTGTTTAAGAAAATCACCCTTTACTTGTGAATTTAAGAGATCAAACACCACATCTATATCTGTGTCTCTAAGGTGAAAATCCCAATCATTTAAACCCTGCTCTTCAGAAATAGTCTTCCCCTTTGAAAATATCACAGTCAACAATTCTTCAAAATGATATAATATAGTGAAAAGAAGGGCAGACTGCTAGAAGGAGTTTGCTGTGAGAAAGTGCTAAAATCACCCTGTTCCTGAAACTTTAGATGTCAACCAATACACCTTACTCCTTGCTCAAGGAGAATTTCAGTCATTAACAACTCTGCCCTGTATAAGTGTGCCAACAGTCCACTAATCTTGCATCTCTTGCAAACCACCATAGTCTCTCTATAACAAAATCTTCCTCTGCAGCTTCAAACTGTAAACTTCTGCCTGATCAAGAAACTTTTCTCTTACTAAACTTCACTGTTTCTTTATGTATGTCACTTCGTTTAAACAAAAACATGCTCATGAAGTTAACCTTGGTGTGTTTATTCAATCAAATTTACAGTTTGAGTAGAGGTAATAGGGTTTTAAAGCTCTAGAAGTTTGAGCAAAGGCTGTAGGAGTTTGCTCTTCAGAAAGTAATCAGGGCTTCTTTCACTATGGAAATATCAGTTTTTTGGAGGAATATCTTTATGCCCTCTGGAAAACAATTTGAAAACGATCTTTTGAAGAACAGACTGTTTCAAAAGATATGCTTATGCAAAACCCACCCTTATCACCTTGGCAAATTTCGAAGATTTCAAAGGCAAATTTCAAAATACCTCTTTGAAATCGTTGGAAGATCCTTGGAGAGGCTTTGAGTAGCACCGGAGGTCCTCCAATTTGTGCGCGGCACTCTTAAATGTCAGCACGACGCGCAAAATTATACCCGGGTGGCCTGTCGGGTCGGCCTGTCGGGTGGTCGGGCGCCCTGTACAGGCGCGTCGCGCCACTGTACAGGCGCATCGCGCGTAAACTGACCGACAGTGTAAACACGCTCCCAGGCGCGTCGCGCGGGTTTCCAGGCGCGTCGCTCGGCCTTTAACAGTGCAAAACTCTGAAAATCGACTCGATTTTCTTGTTTCAATGCTGGGGAGGCATGGAACTTTGTTTGCAGTTTTGAAAATGATAAACTCACTCTCGACCTTCACCCTTATGTCATTCCAAATTTTCCAACAGTCACTTGGTCTTTAAATGTAAAGTGACAATTTTGTTTGGCCTTTTTGCAGGGTTTTCAGTCTTTTCGATCCTTTTTAAATAAGCTCGGTGCATTCCATATCTGCGTTGGAGATTTGCCACACTTTTGGACCGTGTCAATCACGGACCAATCTCTTTTATAAAAACAACAATGGCTTAAAAAGCCAGAACTTTGTCTCACTTTAGAAAGATGACTTCCATCTTTTGTTCTTTGGGTGATAAACACCGAAATTTAGACTTTGACAAATAACTCAATAACTTCCACATCACCTCTGCCACTGTTTTAAAGATGCTGGTGATATTTATGAGGCAAAGTAACCCTTCTTTTTAAAACTGTCAAGAGAATACCTGAGTTCTGACTTGTTTCTGAGAGGGCAGGGTTTTGTAAACCTGTTTTGACAGTCTCAGTTTTTTTTTAACAGCTGCCTCAACCTTTTCTCTAATGAAGGTGTCAAGTTTACTGACATAATTCGGATTTGGTTATGGTTTCTTGATTTCAAGAAGGCGCCCCCTTTTCCCAAAATAATTTCCTGCCTGTAGGTACATTACCTATGATATATCTGTCTTTTTTGAATAATGAGAAAGATGCATTTGTTTCAAACTCCCAAAACACTGATAACCTATCAAAACCACTTCTTTGTCTATTCATAACTGGTATGCCTATTCACCATGTCCCTCATGGGCATATATCTGAAAGGATAAGCTTGTGAAGCAGGAAAAACAGGGTTCTTTGATACACAGCTATCATTTTTCTTTGACCAGTGTATTGACCTTTTTGTAATACAATAATTCCATAGCTCACCTCTTTTCACTGTTTTACTTTCTTGGTGATAGTTTAAAAGAGAAAACCACACAAGGTCTGTTGAAGGGCTTTGAAAGCCATTTTTTCATTTTTAAAAGGAGATGGTCTGTCTTCTACCAATTGCTTGATAATTGCTGCTTCCAAGCGATTTATGAGCTTCTTCCTGGACTATAAGTGCCATCTTTTGGGTTGCATGCTTTCTCACTATATTTCTCTATTTACTCAAAAGGAGTTCCCTTTAACCTTCTTGGCATGTGACAGTGAAGTGACTGTGTGGCCTCTTCTCCTAAGAAAACTGCCCTTTTTGGTATCAATGCATACATATTCATATTGTTTCCTATCCATCATGATGTATTTCTTGAAAGACATTTTCCTATGTGTAATGCATTTTGAAATATAAACACCATCTTTCACCTGTGTACAGTCTTCTATTTACTTCCTTTGTATCCTTCCACTGCAAATTTTGACCAAATCAGTTTTCAACAATATGCAATGCTTTGGCCATCTGCTCATAAATGGAGGAGGCATTTCACTGAGCAAAGTATCTGGAGATTATTTGATAATGCTGCATGACAAGGATTTTCTTGGATTATGATGGTAAGCAACCAACTTTAAAAAGAACATCAATACTGTCACCTCTGCTTGCAATCACCACTATGCTTCAGAAAAACCCTAGTCAAAATGTCATTGTCTCACTGTACTGTTCTGAGGGTGACTGAAATGTCATCATTTGTTTTGGTCATCTCATGACAAATTATTTGAAGGATAGTCTCTGTGACTATGGAGGTCAGTGCCTTTTGAAAAACAAAACACCTTTCCTTCTGCCTGTGTAATGACATGTTTTGTCAGCACCTCTTCAATTTGATCTTGTGGACAAGCAGGCTGCTTATGATTGGAATTTTTACTAATGACATGCCTTTCTAAATTTTAACAATTCACATAATTTGAAAACTTCAAATGACTTCCTTTATCAGACCAAACTCTGTTTTCCTTTGAACTTGCATACTGCATACTCTATTCTCTGTTATGATCATCATTCACACTCAGAAAAACCTGGAGTCTGTGTTTCACTTGTTCAGTAAAAGGCAAACGTGGACTTCTGCAACCTTTAAAGTCAATACTAGCCAGCGCCCTCTGCTTGTATATGAAGGAGGCGCCCTAACCCTCTGCTTGTAAATGAAGGAGGTTCTGGGCCATGACAATTTACCAGTTTGCTGAGACAGTGGTGTCCTTTTCTTACTGTGACTTTCATGCTGGAAGGAGAATGCAAGGTCTGGATGAGTAGCTTTCTGTTTTGCAGACATATCTCAGGCTCAGGTTACATTTAGAAGCAGCTGTTCTTCTAACTGTAGATTCAAGCATTTCCTCCTGAGATGAAGTTATATTTCCTGCCTTTGTAGAAACCATCAAACACTGTGAAACACCTAATAGTCAGCTTGAGATTGGGGTTTATGCAGTGCTGAGATCTAGGGGGTGTGAGTGGCGCGACTTAGAGCTGTTTGTCAATTTCATTTGCAGAGTGGGAGGTCAGTAATGGTTGGTCTGTAGCAGATGGAGGCTTTTTGGCTTTTTGATGATTGCCAAGGGTAAACTGTCTCAAAGCGCCACTTCCTAACATAGGGGAGACTTTTGAAACAGACTTGGATTTGTCTTTTAAAGATGATGGGCAGACCAGTAGGGCTGAAGCTAGGTAGGATAGTGATAATGAGGTTTTGATTTCGACATGGGTGGACTGAAAAGTAGAAGGGAGAAAAAGGTTTTAGGAGGGTTTTCTAGATGACATATTGACATAAGGAAATCAGCTTCTAGAAAACTCAGCTATGGATATAGTCATCACTAACATGTAAAAAATACTGATGGCTAACAGTGGCTCCATTTGGGGAGGGCAGCTCCTCGTCAGGAGGTGTCCAGAATTCAGATCTTTGGCTTATGAAGACCAGTGCCTTATCCATTGGCGTAAAATTTACCCTTCTCTTGATGTTATTTCTGAAAAGCGACAGCATGGTTAACATCAATGATACTTCTACCTACCCCACTATCTTTCCTAACATTTTTTCTTCTCTTTAGCGCATTTGAACTAGCAGCCTTTTGACAATGTATATTTTTCTTTTTTCAAAATGAGCCTATCTATTTCTACTCGTATATCTGTCGGGAGTTCAGATTAAACTGATGAACTCCTTCACTAATCTACCTATGCTAGATCAACTGTCAAGATTAAGCAGTTTGAAAGGATTTCATTCTCTAATCTACAACATCAAATTCAAAAAATGACCAAATCAGGATTAGGTAGTCTGATTTGTCATGCATTTGCGGCATAAAAGACAAGCTGCACACAAATGTTATTTTGCAACAAAAGGAAACTAGACAAGCGGGGCTAAGATGTACAATGTGTTTTTCATCCCTCGCTTCTCTCTTTGGTTCTGTTTTAGGCATGTGGAACCAGAATCTCTCCCTAATCTAAGCTTTGTGATAAGTCAATCTTACACAATGTTGACTATATTTGCACTCACTAACTTATCAGCAAATAAATTTAAACATGCTCAGCTATGATTAGGCTAGATAGCTGAAAAAGACATTGAAGCACTAGTAGCGGCATTTAGACTTGCTCGCTTTCTGAAAGACTGTCTTTTGGAACATGGGGCCTTTGTTCTATCTTCACTTGCCCTCTTTTCTGCTTTTTAGTGTTTTTGACTTTCTTATCTTTTACTGAATTTCAAACAATGGTATGTACAGTGAATGAAAGTGTTTCAAACTCAAAAATGGAGCTCCTGACAAAAATAATGTTTTAATGTCCTGCCATTTACAGGACCCCCAAAAATTTCAGTCCCATCAGGTTCTTGTAAGAAGAAAGCATTGTTTCCACTGACTGAGCTGATGATGTAAGGTCCTTTCCATAAATTTTCAAACTTGCCATGTTTACCCTTATCTTCCCTTCTAGAATCCCATTTTAAAACTTTATCTCCAATCTGAAAATCATTTTCCTTAGTTCTCTTGTCAAAAATCTGTTTTATTTTGTCTTGTGCTAACTGAGCCCTTTGGTAAACTTCTTCTCTGGTTTGTTGTAAATGGATATTCTGATTTACTCTCCTTTGCATGTCATTTTCTTCTATTTGGACTTCTTGTAATAGTTTCATTACTGGAACCCCTAGAGATGTTGGGAAAATGGCATCTAGACCATAAACTAGCTGGTAAGGAGACATACCTATGGATTTCTTGGTGGTTAATCTATCAGCCCATAAGGCGTGTACTAGTTTCCCATGCCATGCTTTTTGATTTTGTTCAAGAAGTTTTTTGATAATGTTGACTAGGCTTTTGTTAGAAGACTCGGCTAAACCATTACCTTGAGGGTAATAGGCTGTGGAATGTCCTAATGAAATATGATATTTGTGACAGAAGTCTATCATTTTCTTGGAGGAGAAGGCAGCGGCGTTATCTGTAATGATCTTCTTGGGACAGCCAAATCTGGATAGGATATTAGTTTCTAGGAACGAAATGATGACTGAATCAGTAGCGTTCCGGGAAGGTATGGCTTATATCCATTTGGTAAAGTAATCAGTGGCTGTGAGGATCCATTTATGTTGAGCAGAAGAGGAGGGTTGAATTTCTCCAATGAAATCTAAACCCCATTGCTGGAAAGGTCCTTCAACTATAATGGGATGTAAGAGCAAAGGTAAAAGCTTTTTCTTGCCATAAAAAATTTGACATTTATGGCATGTCATAACTAGTTTGTGAGTATCAGGGAATAAGGTAGGCCAATAATAACTGGCTCTAAGGATTTTGTTTGCAGTGGTTTTCCAGTAGAGATGGCCCCCACATTCCCCTTCGTGCATTTCGTGCATAATTTTCTCTGCATCAGACTCAAGCAAACATTTAAGCAGCATACCAGTGGGATTTTTCCAATACAAAAAACTATCTATAATGCAAAACTTTAAAGATTTTTGTTTGAGGAATCTTGCTTTTGTTTTTGATAAAGTCGGAGGAGCATTCATATAAGTTAATACATAAAGAATGTCTGCATACCAAGGTGAATCCAAAAATGTTTGATTGATAGGGGGACGTGTGCACTCTTCCTGTTCTTCTAAGGTATCGACAAAATTTATATCTAAAGCTTGGAGGTTGGTTTCAGCCATTAGTCTGGCAAGCCCTTGTCCTTTAACTAGTTTGGTAGGCCGGATTTCTAAGTCATACTCTAGGATGATAGCAATCCACTTTCCCCTTTTACCATCGGGATCTTGGTTCAGAATGTCCTTGACGACAGTATTAGGGACAAAAGCTATGACATGAGAATGCAAGATGTAAACTCGGAAATCTTTTAGTGCTTTTACCAATGCGAATGCCTGTTTTTACATGATGTTATATTTCAAGGGAGCATCTCTTAGGGATTTGCTAAAAAAGGCAATGGGTTGCTCCTGCCCAGCTGCATTTTTTTGCAACAACACTGCAGCTATTGTATGTTCTGAGGCAAATGAAAAAATGTAAAAATTTTCGGTGAAGTCAGGGCTTATCAATACTGGTGTTTCAGTTAAGGCCCTTTTAATTAGTTCAAAAGATTTTTTGGCTTCTATAGTCCATTTAACCCCGACCTCCTTTCTTAACATATTTGTGATCTCTTTCAGGAGCTCAGCAAGGTTTGGGATGAATCTTCTCAAGAAATTTATCTTGCCGATAAAGGACTGTAACTCCTTTATGTTTCTGGGGTGACTTATCTGTAGGATTCCTTCGATTCTTTGGGGGTCTATTTTAATTCCTTCTTCTGAAAGAATGTGACCTAGGAGTTTCCCTTCTTCTAGACCGAAAAGAGTTTTCTTGGGGTTTAGGGATAACCCATACTTTCTGCATTTGTTGAAAAATTTTCTTAAGTGTACTAGGTGTTCTTCATCTGATTTAGAATATATTGTTATATCGTCAAGATATATGACTATAAAAACACCTATGTCTTCTGAGAAGGCTATGTCCATGGCTCTTTGAAACGTGGCGCCAGCATTCATAAGTCCAAAAGGAATTTTAACGTACATAAAAGTGCCCCAAGGGGTGGTGAAAGCTGTCTTATGTTGATCGGTAGGATAAACCAATACTTGGTTATAACCAGAAAAACCATCAAGCAATGAGATTCTTTTAGCACCTACTACCTTCTGAAGTATGTGGTCCATTTTGGGCAAAGGGTAGTTATCTTTCAGACATGCCCTATTCAGGTTTCGGAAATCGATGCAGAGTCTGATTTCACCAGTCTTTTTCCTAACTGATACTATATTTGAGACCCACTCGGAGTATCGGAGAGATACTATTATTCCGGCATCATACATCTTTTTAATTTCCTTTTCAACCAACGGTAGCAATACTGGGTTTATCCTTCTTAACTTCTGTTTAAAAGGTTTTTGGTTTTCTTTGAGGGGGATTTTATGTTGGATGATGCTGGTATCATATGATTTCAAATCTTGGTACCCCCATGCAAACACATCTTTAAATTCCTTGAATAGATTTATGTACCTATGTTTTATGTTAGGTGGGAGGGTTTTGGATAGTTTGATGTTTTTTGGCTCTTCTGGGCTTCCTATGTTGTATTCCTCTATGTCATCCTCTGTAGATTCCATTTTAGGCTTTTTGGCCACATCATTAAAGTCAAACAATTCTTCTAAAGGTGCGAGCCCTCTGGGTATGGTGTCATTCTCGCAGTGTAAGACTTCGAGTTCCCTTTGGTCAATATCTTCTTCTATCTCCTTGTCACATGGATGGTCTACCAGGTTTAGATTGGTCCACAAAGGTGGATTTATCTCTTGGTCTTGACTTAGGCTGGGTTTCCTTTCTTCATCTCCTGAGTCTGTTTTGGTTATTTTAAACTCATTCCTAGATTGTAGGAAATCATCAATTTGATCATCATCTTGGAATATTTGCCAATGGTCAAGGTTATCTGGTACAGTAGGGCGGTGTTTCACTTGAATGTCATATTGCTCACTCATACATGGTATTTGGCTATTGCTTGCAGCAAAAGCGAGCTCATTTGCCAGACTGTTTTGAATCCTAGGGATATAGGTGAGCTCATATTTTTCAAAAGTTTTAAGGATATCCAAAGCTGCATTCCTATATTCTCTCAGTCTTGGGTTCTTTGCAGAATATTCACCTTCGATTTGCCTGATTACAAGCTCTGAGTCTCCTTGAGCTCATATTCTATTGGCGCCTAAGTCTCTAAGCATGTGTAGACCGATGAGAAGGGCTTCATATTCCGCAATGTTATTTGTACATTGGAATTCTAATATAAAAGAATGACCTTCTTTAGTATTGTGTATCCAGATGCCTGCTCCTGAACCTGTCTTGCCACAAGAACCATCAAAGCTTATACTCCAAAGAGTCTCCTTTTCATACATGATACTAAGCTGTTTCTCAGGTTTCTGGGGGCTTTGGTCATCAATTTCTTCACTCAGTAATGGTTTGGACATGTCTTCATTTTCTTTTATCTGCTTGTTTATATTACCTTCATTGTATAAGATAAAAGAATCTAAATTGGAATGAATGGAATAAATGGGGGTATTGTTTGGCTTATCTCTGTTGCTAACCATGTATTTCATGCGAGTCTCTCGGTATAACCTCCTAGTTTGGTTGAAAACTGCGATAGTAGCGAATGACAAATCCATTTGAAGGCTACCTTGTATTTTGGCAGCCCATGCTCTTGATAGTAGCATTCCATACTTGGTTGTGATATCAGCCACTACTACATCCATGACTAAGTTTTTGGTTGGTAGTTGTGTTAGGGAAAAATCTAGAATTTTTATCAGACCTAAACATCTGACCTGACTCGAGTCAAAAGAATACAGGTTTTTGTAAGGTTGGGTCACTTCCAGTCCTAGGTTTTCCATGACTACTTTAGGCATGAGGTTATGGGAAGCACCAGAATCTAACATGGCATTATGTAATATTTTGTCCCGTATGTTTAAGCTTATGTAGAAAGGAGAAATAGATCCTTCTTGGTATTCACCTTCTACTTTAGGGCCGAATAAAAGCTCGGGTTTGTCGTCAGTTAGATTCAAGGTATCTGCCTTGCTCTCTAGGTCAAAGACTTTGAAGATTTTAGATCTATACCTATCTATAGTTATTAGCTCTGTAAGGGGTATGGTAATTTTTATTTTGGAAATTTCCCCTTCGAAGCTAAAAGGAGTAGGCAGCTTGGACAGATTTGTTTCAGCTTTCTCAGACATAACCTTTTCTGTGTTCTTAATTTGCTGACTTTGGCTTGGGACTTCCTTTGATACAGTCAACTTTGGGGTTTCTGTAGAGGTACTAGGAGTATCTAAGCTAGTACTTGTCTGAATGGCCTTACCTTTGTTTTGGTCAGTCTTTTGGGCCCTAATTTTGCTACTATCCATGGTCTCATTTAGGATTTTATCAGAGTTTTTGGTATGGTCAGGGCTATTCTTTTTGGAATGGTTTTGGTTTTTTCTGCTTCTAAGATTATACTGTCGGTGAGCTTCTATTATGGCATTTTGAAAGTCTAAGGCAGGATCGTCGAGATCCTCATAGTTGGTCTCATCCTGATTAGGAGAAAAGAACGCTTGTTCTTCTTCTGTGAGGTACACCTCACTCTCATTATCAGATCCTATGAGGTTTAAATGATGTTCATCAAGAGGTTCTGTATCCCTGTCATCCTCTTCCACATAGTTTTCATTGAAGGGTGGCCTAATCTGTTGGTCATTTTCCCTAGGTCTGTTTTGGGGCTGTTCCCTCCTAAAGTTTTGGTTTCGGCTTCTGTTTGGAGGGTTTGGCTGATTGTCCCTAATAGGAGCCTTTTCATTTATCTTTTCCCACATTTTGGCCATGGATTTGACTAAGTCATATATTCTGGGATCTAGGGAAGGTGATGAAGTGGAGACCTCATCCTTGTATGTGACCTTTCTTTCTGATCTAGTCCTGGCCCTTTTTTCTGCTAAGTTGGCATCTGCTTTTATGGCTATTTGTTGCATTTCCTCTAAGGTAGGGGGATCTTTATCTCTTAGATGATATGTCATGTCAGGATCAAACCCCTCGGGGAATTTTGCCAAGGCTAGACCAAGTGGGGGTTTGAAATGAGGTGGTAGGGAGTTATATACACTGTTGAACCTAGTGCAGTAAGCCTGGACACTTTCCCCATTTTCCCGTTTTAGGTTGTTATATTCTGACAGGATTTGAATGGGGTTTCTTCGGATTTCCCACCTATTTCTGAAGACTTGATGTAGTTCTGGGATATCATGGATACTGTTTGGAGTTAAGCTTTTGAACCATGCTTTTGGTTCACCACCAAGACTTTGAGCAAATATTCTCATTCTGACAGTCTCGTCTTGTACTTCCAGGTATTCATAAGCATCAGTCATCCTACTTATATGCTGTTGAGGTGTAGTGGTGTCTTCTCCAGTAAAGTGTGGGATTTTGTCTTGATATTTGTTTGGGAGAGGAGCCAAAGGTGGTGGCAACACCAAAGGGGCGTACCAGGCTGCCATGATGGGAGCTAATGGATGATGTACAAGATGGGGACTAGTAGGCTGAGATGAGGTGGTTTGAACAGTGGTGTTTTGACCAGGTGTGATGGATGAACTTGGACTAGTGATCTGGTTTTGAGCAGATCTGGGATGATAGAAGCCAAATTGATAAAGAAGCTGGAAATCAGGAGGAGTGGTAGGTGAAGCTTCTCTATTAGGACTTTGTGGTGGGTTTAGGGGTTCAAGATCGTCAAAGTTTATCTTACTATATGATTTGCTTCTGGGAAGAGTTTGTGATGACCCTAGTTCCAAAGGTGAATCTAGTAGGATAGTGCGATGTTTAGGTACAGATCTTGTTCTACGGATGGATCTACCAGTAGCTAGATGATCAGTTTCAGAAGCTTGCCACAGAATCTTCTCTGGGTCATCTACTATGATAGGGGGATTTGGGTCTGGATGAGCTCTGGTATTGATTCTTCGTGAAGCCAGATTTTAGATCCAGAGTTTAAAGAGAATGGTATTGGTGAATGTTTCTGGAAGAGTGATTTTTTCTAAAGTTATACTAAGGCGAAGGATGGTCAAAAAAGGGATGGATTAGTGGATTCGCCAGGTGGAAATGGGTTGTTTTTGTGAAGATAGCTATGGTCCACCACCAGTAACTAATCTGAGAATGTTTTTGGATTTTCTGAGTTTTATGCGTAGCCTATGGTTTAAAGTATCCTAGACTTGTTTCAACACTTTGCTAGGGTGATGAGAAAAAAAAGAGTTTAATCTAAAAATAGTTCTATGGGCTGCTTGCTTGTTTATGGTACCTAAAGGACCAAAGAGTCTATAAGAGTTTGCTGGACTATTATGTACTCAGTGTCCCACCATCTCTCGCTATGTTAGTGAGCGATGGGATAGGTTTATCGTAAAATAACCTAGAGTTTGGTCAAAACTAAGGCCTACTAGAGGTTAGTGGAGTCACCAGGTGGAAAGTCTATTTTTTTGAGATATACTTGTATGGTCCACCACCAATAATGTCAAAAACCAATCTAACGGAGTGTTTTGGGGTTTTTTGAGTTTTATGTGCCTACAAGGTTTGGAGGATTTTTCTATAACTGACTCATCATTTTGCTAAGATGGTGAAGGAGCTATTTTCTACTCTTCAGACAATATCTAAGTTTACTAAGCTTGATTGAGACTTCAGGAGTTACTAAGGTGTACTTAGATTGTCACTAACTCAGAAGGTCCTACTGTGAGTGTCACTATGTTAGTGAGCAGTGGGATAAGTCAATCAGATAGTATTCTCAAAAGTCTCTAAAGATGAGGGAAACTAAGTTTTTTAATCACTCAGAGTCCCACCGTGATCGCCATTATGTTAGGTTGGCGATGAGGTGGCTAAATCGGATGGAATTCTAAAATTTGGCAAGGTTGTAAGGCCTACTGGAGGCTAGTGGAGTCGCCAGGTGGAGTTTTAGTTGTTTTTGAGGTATATGTGTATGGTCCACCACCAATACTTGCAAAAACCAATCTAAGGGAGTTTTTTGGGATTTTTCTGAGTTTTATGTGCAGCCTAGTCTGTGAGAGTGTTATAAACCTGATTCATCACTTTGCTAAGATGGTGAAACAGAGATTTTACTCTAAATGATCCTACAGGCTTATGGTCTGAGTTTAGGATTTGAAGGACTAAAGAGTCTATAAGAGTTTGCTAGACTGTAATGTACTCAGTAAGTCCCACCGTGATCGCCATTATGTTAGGGTCCCGTGATTTGGCCGATTGGCGAGCCAAATGACGATGTAACATCAAACCAAGCTTTGGAGCCCAAGGACCTAGCCTTCCTGGACTCAGAGAGGGCTCTCTCTATATGTGTAAAAGATGTCGGTGTGTTTGCTTATGGTATTCTGATATTAGGCTAGTTATGAAGTGAGTTTTTTGATTTTTGGTTTTTTAAGTTTGTGAGGGATAAAAATGATCAAAGATATAAAAATGGATAACAAGAAGTCAGATCAATTGGGCTATGGGGTCAAACAGGTCAAGGAAGCTATGAGATGATGATGCAAGGTTGCTGTAGGGCCGATTTGATTCACGGTAGAAGGGATCTTTGGGAAGAATGGAGTAAATGGACATCAAGCTTGTGAAAGACGAGGGATTTCAAGTGTAATTAGTTGATAGCAGACATAAACATGTTATAGCAAGCCATTAATCATGCTAAGTGTAACTATGAGCTAATTAATACATAGAAATCAAACATTCCAGCCATACATAGAAGTATAAGACCCTCTAACTTTGGGAAATGGCTATCAGATTTTGGGGAAAACACATAAGAAGGACTAACAACTCAGAAAACTATGCCGGAACGCCTAAACACAGTCTCTAAGTTATTGGGCACTTGGACAAACAAGCTTTCATAGTTTTAGGCAAAGGGCTAGATCGGGACTAGGCCTCCTTGGTTCAACAAGATGATAAACTAATCAGTCAAAGAGATAGTTTCATGGACAGAACTATGGGCAGCTTATAGGTAGGCAGGGCACACCATACATCCTACTCAACATACATAGAACTTGTGAATAAAACTAGCAACAATACCTTAAGTTACTAAAGAGCAGCTAAGAATTCTTTAGCATAACTAAGGAAGAAGAAAACATCAAGCTATGAAGATTCAGGAATTTTGAGGTGCCTCCATGGGCATATCTCAAAATCAATCTCTACTGATCTATAGCAGCAAGAAATATGTATTATGAATGAAAACTAGAAGACAAAAACATATCAGGAAACACTATACCATTCTACCATGTCATGGAATCCATCAACAATCCTTCATCATTCCTCAAAAGCATCCAAGAGGCGGTCCAAAAATCATAACACAAGTGTATTCTTCAAAGCTCATATGACCAATGTATTAATTCTTCTCTCAAGTTCAGCCTCTGATTTACAATGAAACCCATGGAATAAATAGGCTTGAGGGAGGAAAACCTCATGGAGCAACTAGCTATCCCATTGGCCAAGTTAAAATATCTAAACTTGTCCTTGAGGCTTTGCAAAGCCCAAGGCACAAAATATCCCATAAAATATCTAAAAAAATGCTAAAAACGGAACTTATATTGACTTTACATCATTTCCCAAGTATAAAAATAGCTTAACGCACATTTGGGAAAAGCAGATTTTTAAGGTTCAAAAATTACAAAAATACTTCATATTTATGCCTGAAAAAGGTCCCCTGACTTGCTGGAGGCAATTGGCAGCCTTCCCGATGTCGAAACGAGGCTCATGATAGCTCGTTGGAAATCTCTCTGTGTCTACTTTCCGGCGCAACTGAAATCATCTCAATCTGATGCCTGGAAGTTCCCCAAAACTGTACCTGTGTGCAAAAACCCAGAAAATAGCAGACTGCTGATATGGCGGGCAGAATGTGCAAAAAGAGGGCGTTTTTCGCCAATTTGAGGGGGCGAATGATCTCCAAATGCCCTGAAAATCGCTGGGGACCTGCTCATAGAATTATGGCATCCATCGGTATCATCCTCCTCCCTTGACAACTCATCAAACTGAAATGGCGAAATTATGAGTTTTCGGCCAAAAACCCAAAAAATGCCAAAAAACAAAAAGTTGCCGAAATAGGCCCAAAATTGGCATGCATGACCCTCAAGGGTCCATAGCAACATGCTCTGAAGCTGATGCCAAAATATCAAGGGCTGATATGCTTTTCCCTTCTTTTCGTGCCTGGCGCTTTCCCTTTGCCTTCTTCAATTTCTCTTGAGCTACCTTTAATTTTCGCCTGGCAAACTGATTTAGCTTCTGAAAGTGATGAGTCCTCTTTCTTTGCAGCTCAAGATCCCTGTTCGCCCTCAGAATATCTCTGTCAATAGATTTCTCTAGAAGAGACCATACAGTGAAAGAAAAAAGGAGACCAAGGTTAGGTGAATTATCAGTGCACAGTGTTTAAGAAAATCACCCTTTACTTGTGAATTTAAGAGATCAAACACCACATCTATATATGTGTCTCTAAGGTGAAAATCCCAATCATTTAAACCCTGCTCTTCAGAAATAGTCTTCCTCTTTGAAAATATCACAGTCAACAATTCTTCAAAATGATATAATATAGTGAAAAGAAGGGCAGACTGCTAGAAGGAGTTTGCTGTGCGAAAGTGCTAAAATCACCCTGTTCCTGAAACTTTAGATGTCAACCAATACACCTTACTCCTTGCTCAAGGAGAATTTCAGTCATTAACAAATCTGCCCTGTATAAGTGTGCCAACAGTCCACTAATCTTGCATCTCTTGCAAACCACCATAGTCTCTCTATAACAAAATCTTCCTCTGCAGCTTCAAACTGTAAACTTATGGCTGATCAAGAAACTTTTCTCTTACTAAACTTCACTGTTTCTTTATGTATGTCACTTCGTTTAAACAAAAACATGCTCATGAAGTTAACCTTGGTGTGTTTATTAGGTCAAATTTACAGTTTGAGTAGAGGTAATAGGGTTTTAAAGCTCTAGAAGTTTGAGCAAAGGCTGTAGGAGTTTTCTCTTCAGAAAGTAATCAGGGCTTCTTTCACTATGGAAATATCAGTTTTTTGGAGGAATATCTTTATGCCCTCTGGAAAACAATTTGAAAATGATCCTTTGAAGAACAGACTGTTTCAAAAGATATGCTTATGCAAAAACCACCCTTATCACCTTGGCAAATTTCGAAGATTTCAAAGGCAAATTTCAAAATACCTCTTTGAAATCGTTGGAAGATCCTTGGAGAGGCTTTGAGTAGCACCGGAGGTCCTCCAATTTGTGCGCGGCACTCTTAAATGTCAGCACGGTGCGCAAAATTATACCCGGGTGGCTTGTCGGGTCGGCCTGTCGGGTGGTCGGGCGCCCTGTACAGGCGCGTCGCGCCACTGTACAGGCGCATCGCGCGTAAACTGACCGACAGTGTAAACACGCTCCCAGGCGCGTCGCACGGGTTTCCAGGCGCGTCGCTCGGCCTTTAACAGTGCAAAACTCTGAAAATCGACCCGATTTTCTTGTTTCAATGCTGGGGAGGCATGGAACTTTGTTTGCAGTTTTGAAAATGATAAACTCACTCTCGACCTTCACCCTTATGTCATTCCAAATTTTCCAACGGTCACTTGGTCTTTAAATGTAAAGTGACAATTTTGTTTGGCCTTTTTGCAGGGTTTTCAGTCTTTTTGATCCTTTTTAAATAAGCTCGGTGCATTCCATATCTGCGTTGGAGATTTGCCACACTTTTGGACCGTGTCAATCATGGACCAATATCTTTTATAAAAACAACAATGGCTTAAAAAGCCAGAACTTTGTCTCACTTTAGAAAGATGACTTCCAGCTTTTGTTCTTTGGGTGATAAACACCGAACTTCAGACTTTGACAAATAACTCAATAAATTCCACATCACCTCTGCCACTGTTTTAAAGATGCTGGTGATATTTATGAGGCAAAGTAACCCTTCTTTTTAAAACTGTCAAGAGAATACCTAAGTTCTGACTTGTTTCTGAGAGGGCAGGGTTTTGTAAACCTGTTTTGACAGTCTCAGTTTTTTTTTAACAGCTGCCTCAACCTTTTCTCTAATGTAGGTGTCAAGTTTACTGACATAATTCGGATTTGGTTATGGTTTCTTGATTTCAAGAAGGCGCCCCCTTTTCCCAAAATAATTTCCTGCCTGTAGGTACATTACCTATGATATATCTGTCTTTTTTGAATAATGAGAAAGATGCATTTGTTTCAAACTCCCAAAACATTGATAACCTATCAAAACCACTTCTTTGTCTATTCATAACTGGTATGCCTATTCACCATGTCCCTCCTGGGCATATATCTAAAAGGATAAGCTTGTGAAGCAGGAAAAACAGGGTTCTTTGATACACAGCTATCATTTTGCTTTGACCAGTGTATTGACCTTTTTGTAATACAATGATTCCATAGCTCAACTCTTTTCACTGTTTTACTTTCTTGGTGATAGTTTAAAAGAGAAAACCACACAAGGTCTGTTGAAGGGCTTTGAAAGCCATTTTGTCATTTTTAAAAGGAGATGGTCTGTCTTCTACCAATTGTTTGATAATTGCTGCTTCCAAGCGATTTATGAGCTTCTTCCTGGACTATAAGTGCCATCTTTTGGGTTGCATGCTTTCTCACTATATTTCTCTGTTTACTCAAAAGGAGTTCCCTTTAACCTTCTTGGCATGTGACAGTGAAGTGACTGTGTGGCCTCTTCTCCTAAGAAAACTGCCCTTTTTGGTATCAATGCATACATATTCATATTGTTTCTTATCCATCATGATGTATTTCTTGAAAGACATTTTCCTATGTGTAATGCATTTTGAAATATAAACACCATCTTTCACCTGTGTATAGTCTTCTATTTACTTCCTTTGTATCCTTCCACTGCAACTTTTGACCAAATCAGTTTTCAACAATATGCAATGCTTTGGCCATCTGCTCATAAATGGAGGAGGCCTTTCACTGAGCAAAGTATCTGGAGATTATTTGATAATGCTGCATGACAAGGATTTGCTTGGATTATGATGGTAAGCAACCAACTTAAAAAAGAACATCAATACTGTCACCTCTGCTTGCAATCACCACTATGCTTCAGAAAAACCCTAGCCAAAATGTCATTGTCTCACTGTACTGCTCTGAGGGTGACTGAAATGTCATCATTTGTTTTGGTCATCTAATGACAAATTATTTGAAGGATAGTCTCTGTGATTATGGAGGTCAGTGCCTTTTGAAAAACAAAACACCTTTCCTTCTGCCTGTGTAATGACATGTTTTGTCAGCACCTCTTCAATTTGATCTTGTGGACAAGCAGGCTGCTTATGATTGGAATTTTTACTAATGACATGCCTTTCTAAAGTTTAACAATTCACATAATTTGAAAACTTCAAATGACTTCCTTTATCAGACCAAACTCTGTTTTCCTTTGAACTTGCATACTGCAGACTCTATTCTCTGTTATGATCATCATTCACACTCAGAAAAAACTGGAGTCTCTGTTTCACTTGTTCAGTAAAAGGCAAACCTGGACTTCTGCAACCTTTAAAGTCAATACTGGCCAGCGCCCTCTGCTTGTATATGAAGGAGGTTCCCTAACCCTGTGCTTGTAAATGAAGGAGGTTTTGGGCCATGACAATTTACCAGTTTGCTGAGACAGTGGTGTCCTTTTCTTACTGTGACTTTCATGCTGGAAGGAGAATGCAAGGTCTGGATGAGTAGCTTTCTGTTTTGCAGGCATATCTCAGGCTCAGGTTACATTTAGAAGCAACTGTTCTTCTAACTGTAGATTCAAGCATTTCCTCCTGAGATGAAGTTATATTTCCTGCCTTTGTAGAATCCATAAAACACTGTGAAACACCTAATAGTCAGCTTGAGACTGTGGTTTGTGCAGTGCTGAGACCTAGGGGTGTAAGTGGCGCGACTTAGAGCTGTTTGTCAATTTCATTTGCAGAGTGGGAGGTCAGTCATGGTTGGTCTGTAGCAGATGGAGGCTTTTTGGCTTTTTGATGATTGCCAAGGGTAAAATGTCTTAAAGCGCCACTTCCTAACATAGGGGAGACTTTTGAAACAGATTTGGATTTGCCTTTTAAAGCTGATGGGCAGACCAGTAGGGCTGAAGCTAGGTAGGATAGTGATAATGAGGCACTAACATGTAAAAAAAAAATACTGATGGCTAACAGTAGCATAAGACATGTCAAATTGTAGAGATTCCTGTAACTTTTCTCCCCACCAGCAAGATAATAACATTCCATATTTGGGTGGGATATCAGCTACTACAATTTCCATTAGTATACTTTTACCAAGATATTGAACTAATGTTACACACAAATCTTTGATTAAACCAAGGCATTTTATTTTGCTTGAATCAAACGAAAATAAATATTTGTAGGGCCTTGTAATGTCTAAGTTTAGGGTTTCCATTATAGCTTTTGGCATTAGATTATGTGAAGCTCCTGAATTTAACATTGTGTTGTGTAAGATTTGATCATGAATATTTAAACTGATGTAAAATGGAGGAATTGATCCATCTTGATGCTTTCCATTTACATCAGGGCCAAAAATCAACTCTGGTTGATAATCATTCAATTTTATAGAGTCTTTTCCATCATTTATATTTAATGTTTCAGTGATAGTTGATTTATACAAGTTATGTTTTACCAATTCTCTCAGAGGAATCAGTATTTTTAGCTTTGGAATTTCAGCTTGTATGTTGAATGAAGGTTGTGATTTACTAATTTGAAACAATTCTTCTTTAGTAACTGTAGTTTGGGTTGGTTTATCTTGTTTTTCTACAATTATATTTTCATGTTCAGTTTGAGTTTCTTGTGTCTTACTGCTCTTTTTTTTCTTTTCAGGGATGGTTTGTGATGTAGTAGATGTTTTCTCAGATTTTGAATTGCCATAAGTTGTTTTTGCAGTGGCAGCTTTTGGATCTATTGATTTTGGATCAGCATTGGGTATTTTAGGATCTAAATGTGTTGTTTTAGCAAAATTAGATGCTTTAACAATAGAATAATTTTGTGAATGTTTTGTAGCTTGGGAAACTTCATCTGTTATGTCAAAAATCCTAGGGCTTGGTGAAATTTTAGGATTGGAAACTTTTTGGGAAGAGCTAGAGTTTTGCTTAGTTTCCCTAGGGAGAATTTGCAGAACTTTTGTTGTTGGAGCTTCTACTATTTTCTTATTTTCAATTTTCTCCATTTTCTTAGTAGAAGGTTCAATATTTTTCTTACTCGTAAGGCTATATTTCTTATGTACTTCGTTTATGGAAAAATCGTAACCTTGTTTGTAATCAAAGGATTCACCTGAATCTAATTGGAGTTGTTGGAGTTCAAATAACTCTTGATCATCCTATGTGAGAAAGATAGTGTTATTATCATCTATTCCCATTAGATTTATGGTATCCTCATCATCATCATTGTTTTGAGAACTCTTAGCATAGTTCTCTTGAAAGGGAGGTCTTATTGTCTGATCTGGGGTTGATTCTTTTGATTTTCCTGAATTTGTGTTTTTCCTAAAGTTGGGATTTTTGATTTACTGTTGATTATCTCATTGAGGTCTTATTTCTATGTTGTCTAATATATCCATCATTCTCTCTAAATTCTTAGCTAACATGTCTATTTTTGTGTCTAAACTAGAGGCTTCTTCTTTCATGGTTACTCTCCTCTCATTTCTTAATCTGGCCTTTTTGGCTAAAATGTTTACTTCTACACCTACATAATCTGTTTGCATTCTTTCCAAAGTTTCTACATTTCTCTCTCTTAAATGATATGCCATGTTTTTGTCAAATCCATCTAGGAATTTAAGTAAGATAGAGTCAGGAGTGGGTTTGAGATTTGCAGGAATTGAATTGTAAACATTTTTATATCTAGTGCAGTAGTCTTGTACTAATTCATTGGGAGCTCTTTTCATAGCATCAAATTCAGACAGTATTTGAAGTGGATTTTTATTTTTTCTTCATTTATTTAAAAATAATCTATGAAAAACAACTAAATCATCTATACTACCAGCAGCAAGACCTTTAAACCATTTTTTAACTTCCCATGTTAATGTTTGTGGAAAGAGCCTCATTTGTACATCAGAATCGTCTATCTCATGGAGTTCAAATTAATCTGTCATTTTATTAATATGTTTTTGAGTTGTGTAATGATTAGTAGCATCAAATTGTGGTATCTTACTTTGGTAATCCTGAGGCATATCATGAAGTTGTGCTGGAAGAACAAGGGGAGCATACCTGGCAGCCATAGCTTGAATTCTAGCTTGGCCAGGAGGTGAAATTAAAGTGCTTGGGGCTGAATTGGAAGTAGTGGCTGATGAAACTGGATTCTAAGATGTTGAACTAGAAAAAGCAATGGATGAACTATAGGATGAAGTTGAGGTACTAGTAAGTGAAACTGAAATATATAAGGAACTACTAGAAAATGAGAATGATGTGCTTGAAAAAGTAGAAGGTAAACTAGTGGATGAAGTGGATGTAGGAGATGAAGGAAATAATATTCTAGGTTATAAGGGTAATATAGGGATAAATGAATCTATAGATTGGATGGTGGAGGAAACTATAGATGATGTAGTGGTATCTAAATGGGGAATCGAAGGCTTAGATGTATATGCTAACAGTTGAGCCAATTCAATGGCTTCATCAATTTCCTTAAGGATAGTAGCATTAATCTCTTCAAGTTTGTCTGGATTTCTAACTTTCTTTAATTCATAATCTACTGCAATATTTTTTTGTTTTATTTCCAAAAATGAAATGAAAACAGGGTCGAAAACAATAGTTTTTAAATCAGATTCAGATTTGCTCTTGAATAAAGAATGTTCACATTTAAGATCAAACTCTATATCTTGTAGACTTACTCACTCTTGTGGTAATGAATTGACACGTATTAATGAAACTTTTGCATCTAAATATTCTATCTGTTTTTTATTTTTCCTAATTCTGTCTGGATTTTCTACTATAACAGCAGGTTTAGGATCCGGGTTAGACCTGGTATAGTAATTTTCCTAAAAGCCAGAATTACAGTTTTTTATACTCACAACTTGTCAAACAGTCTTAAAGGTAAAAGGATGATAAAAATTATTTCCTTTAGGATCTATTTTACAACTAAGGATTGGTTAAGTCCCCAGTGGAGTCACCAGTATGTTATCACTCTAGTAATTCTCTAAGTTGTGAGATTTTGATTTACAGTTGAAAGAACTCTAGAGGTAACTACAGACCAACTTTTAAACTCTAGGATCTAGCCTTCCTAGGGTTCAGAGAGGGTTCTCTCTATAAAATTTAACTTTGTTTTGATTTATAAAATAATAGGCTAGTTATGATTGTGCAATTTGGTTTTGGTTTGTTTGATTTGGTGGGAAAAATCACTTAATGAGATGGATAGTGGGAAATCTATTTTTCCATTGGGCTAAGGAGTCAAAATTCAAGCAGATGGAACTAGGATCAAGACCAAAAAGTCAAATTTTTTAACGGAAAGATAGATAATCCTTTGAAGATCTAGGAAGGCTATTTGGTGAGGTGATATAATCGAGATAAAGAGAAATGAAGGGTTCTTTGATCTGGAAAAAGGAAGTAGTAGGCAGAGGTCAAACGAAAGAGGGACCAATTAAGGGTTCCCTACTCTTGAAATCATTAGAAAACATAGAAGATAAACAATGACAAGTAGAAAATACTCCTGAATTAATACTCCTGAATTATCATTCAAATTTGGAACACATATATGGATGTATGAAACAAAGAAGATAAACAATGACAAGTAGAAAATACTTCACTTCAATAGCTCATCACATGAATCCTGAAATATGATGCTAATTGGTTCAATCTAGTCTGCTACTCGAATTTGAAACACAAAAGCCTTCAAGTATAACAAAAATGACTATAGAAATATTCAACAATTTATTCTACAATAATACTTCAAATAGTGAAGTATTTATACAAAAATGTTTACAAAATATCCTAGAATGCTTCTAGGAATTATCTAAGGAAAATAGGAATATCTTTACAACAAAATAGTGACAGCTGCTTAAAAAATCAGCAAGTTGTCCTATTTATTCAAATAAAATAGAAACTAATTGTGGATTAGGTGCAGCTGGCTGCCTTGGTGTCCTCTTTGCTAGCTCAGATATTTCAAATCTGTTTTGAAATTAGATCTTCTTTATCTTATAATATTTCACTCTGATTCCCTTTAACCTGATACTCTTTAACTCAGAAACTCTTTAATCTCTGTAAAAACTGTTTTACTGCTGTAAATAAATTTTGTTTTTACTGTGAAAAAATCAGCCAACTGTTTTATCCTTTTATCTACCTTTTAACTTTCACAGTAAATCAGCAAGTGATGCCAAGCTTCATCATCTGGAATTTGTATCTTTTTCATCTTCTTGAAGTTTTCATCGGCCTCAGTATATCTGGAAAAATTTGGTTTTATGAAAAACAAACGTCTTATCTCATGCTGAAAATAAAATAAATCTTCAAAACTTCTGAGTAAGACTTTTCCTGTACGGATACCTTGTCCATATGTCTTCTTCACTTGCTCTTTTGCATATTCTCTGATATTTTTATTGTAATCTTCCTGAGGCATAAGCTTATCATTTATGACCAAAGTGATAGGCAAACTTCTTTGCCTCAAATTTTCAAAGCTAACCATAAACTTGGTTATGGTTATGTTCATATTCTCACATTTCTCTTCAAGCGATTTCATCAGGTTCTTCTTAGTGATGACTTTCCTTATTTCAAGGATTGTTTCAGTCCTATCAGTGATCTCAATTTCTTCTAATTCCTCTCTGTATTTATTTTCGAGAAACTTAATCAATTCTATGGCTTGCTCAGTTCTGTTACCTAGCTCATCTTTAGTCTTATGAATTTCTGCTAGTGCTGACTTTAGTAAATCTCTTTGTTCAAAGATCACCTGAATTAAGGGCCACACATTATTGATGCCTTCAATGATTTTGTTCCATAATTGGTTTTTCACATACTATATTGGCTCCTTTAAGGTTAAATCCTTTTGAAGTTTCTTGAGTTCTTCATTTAACCTATTAGCCCTTTTCTCATGAGTTTTGGCATTGGTTTGGGATAATTTCTTTGTATCTTCAAGATTGTCTATCACTTTCTTTAATCTGTTAATTTCACTTGTTTGAAGTGACATTTCTTCCATGGCTTTTACTAGTTTACTGGCCTCATTTGTGATGGTTGTAGCAGCATCTGTATTTGTTATTGGGACATATGTATCTTCAATTTCAATAGTTACTTTCTCTATGTAAACTGAGTTTAACTTAGGCTTCTTATTGTACCTTAACTTGAACCTAATCTCAGTAGTGGTTTTAGCAACATAAGAACCTTCTTCTCTGACTCTTTTGGTGGCTTTCTTTGCTTGATTTGCAGTTTGTAAAGTGTAACTAGTATCACCTTGCTTTACTGCATCTACTAAAGTGTTTTCTATCCACTCAATATGACTAACATATTTCTCAATCTCTGGTTTTTTCTCGTGAATGTAGGGTGTTAGCTTGCACTTAACCCTCATTTTACTTAATATTCCTTGTGGATCATAGTTCCAAGAGAAACTCTCTTCAAATCTGTACTCTAGTAACTATTTGGCTGCTTTTGTCTCTGCATCTCTTTGATTACAAATGAAGGGTCCCACTTGATTCTTCAACTTAAATTGTGTTTTCTTTTTTGCTGCTAGGAAGTTGATTGAATCAAAATCTAAGATTTTTCTGATGTATTCCAAGGCAAAAACCCTCATTGGTACATATTTGGGTAATTTTTAGGGCAACAGATTAGACTTAAAAACTCTGATTTCTATGTGTTTTTCATACAAATACCAATCTCCAGTTTTGGTCTATTCTGATAGTTGTAAAACCTTCTTCATTTAATCATTGATCCTTGGATGTTCAGTATTTGTTAACATATTTATCAATGGATGGATAAAGAAGTCTAAAAACTTTGTATAAGTAAACTCTGTGGACTCTTCTTTGATCAAAGATGTCCAAAAAATGACTGAAAGAGGATTTCCTTCTATGTCAAGCTTCTGGAGGGTTACTGGAAACTTATCCGCTTGAAAATACAAAAACGTATGGAAGAGAAAATATTTGTATCTAAACACTCCTTCAGTTAGAAATTTAACCAGTTGTTCATGGATATTGTCAGCAATGTACTCAGCATAACTAAAGATAACAGATGGAGGTTGTCCTGGTGTAAAAGTAGATAGGAAACCTAGGATGGATTCATCTATACGCTCATCAGTAAAATACCCTAGGATGAATTATAGCATGGAAATGACATTCCTTAAACATTCTGGAAATTTTGAAGTGGAATATGGAGGATTGATTTGAGGAATTTCCACATGTAAGGGCATGAATACTTGAAAGATATAGAATCTTTTGGGAAAATTAAGGCCAATGTACAACTTGGTAAAATCTTCTATTGACAAAGGAACTAGTTTGGGATCCTATTTCAGTTGTAACATCTGGTTTATGGACTCAGCAGTAATTGTAAACAGTAATTCTTTGTTTGAATTTATTATTTCTCTTTGTTCAGGCACTTAATAGTGCTAACACAATCTGATAATCTCTGGACATGGATGAGTGACTGGAACAACATATTTTGGCAAGTTTGATTCCCAAATTTGAACTTCTTCCACCTGATCTAAAGAATTTTCAAAGCTCTAGTTGTGAAGTTCTAATAGATGGAATTCTACAATTGGGTCTGCTATTTTGTAGTCCACATCTGCTAATGGGGTGTGCTCAATGTCTACAACAGGATGTTGTAGAGGATTCACAAAGATGGTAGTCTTGGAGGACATAGCTAGAGTAGATTTAGGCATTTTAGGGTTTTAGGACTACAATAACTCTGTTTTTAGGCTTTCTGGTTCTTCCGTAAGATTAAATATTTTACAGAAGTATTCTTGACTTTTACAGGGGTTTTTGGATGAAAATAAGTAGAATATGGTTCTATCCTTGAATTTATCCTTCAATTTCAATCTTCAAAATGTTTTATAGATTCTCATTGGTTATGAAATAAGAAACAAGGGTTTCTTAGGCTTTTCAGTGGATAATTGGGTTAAATATTGTTTGAAATCAAGCACAGAGGGTCAAGTTACCTTCAGAGGATTTCTAGGCTTTAATTGGAGTTTTATACATTCTGTAAAATTAGAAAAAAATCAATATTTTCCTTCTAAAACTAAGCGCAGTATAAAACAAGGTTTTATAAAAACATTTACATGGTGTAGCCTCATTTTTGGACAATTTTAAAGGATTTCTTGGAGTGAATATTCTTATACAGGTTTCAAATGTGCTTTTTAAATTGATAACAAGCTAGATTTCTTTGAAAAATACATGTTTTACGTAGGTATGGGTCTTTGAAATAAGTTCTGATGCGTTTGACAAGTCCGCGGTATATTCTGGAAGCAATTCTCGACTTCCAGCTATCTTCAACAGCAATAGGCGAGTTTTTCACTGGTTCTGGGCATACAAACTATGAAAATGCTTCGCTTTGTGAGGCGGTAGGGCAAATATAGTGATATAAAGCAAAAGAGGGGAATAATGGTGTTTTTCAGAGTTTATTAGGCTTTTTAGGTTTAAATTGGTCTGCAATACCTGGTGGTCATGTCGGGAAATAAGCGGTTTTCGGGCTTCAAAGGCTAGAAACCGCGAGTGGTTATCGTGTGCGTTTAAGGTGGTAAGTGGTTTCAACTGAATCGGATGTGATCCAATCAAAATGGGCCATGTGGAGAACAGAGAAAAGGCTAAAACAACCTATTTCGCGTGGAAAGGAAATTTATTTTAGTCGCGCAACTTAAATTGCGATATGGGCTTTCAATCGTCGGATTTGGGAGCTTGAGTGCGAATGGCGGAGATTTGATATGGAGATGCTCGGCATTTGGAGGTGGGTCCGAGGTTTCGTAATATGGTGGGATAGGTTTTTAACTTTCTAAATATAAATTTATAACGTTAAAACCTTGTGTTATATGATTGGCGGAGGGGTAAAATCATATGTTTTTAATTAAAACATTAATCGAATGTTTCAACCAATAGTGATGGCGTGGGTATTATTATATGATAATTAAACCTTTTGACAAGTGTTTTAATACCATAGGGGCGGTGTATTTTTGTATTTGATATGTTTAAACCTATGGGAATAAAGGACGGGGATTTATTTTCAGCACATGGGATATATAACATAGGTTTAAACTTTAAATAAATGGGTTTTGGGGGTTATTTACTTATAAAGGATTTAATAATATAAGTTAGAAATTAATATGAAATGAATGTGTAATGTATGAAACGAATTAAAATACATAATTTAAAACTAAGTAAAGTGTAAAAATAGGCAATAAAGCATAGTTTTTTCCCATTTTTGTTTTTTACACATGAACTTAGGATAAATGTATTTTGTAGGTTTTTGAGGGTTTCTGAATGAAGATGAAATTAATTATGTAGGGTTTTTACTTTTACTAAGAAAAAGGGTATTTTACTTAGGAAAAGGGATTATGACTTTGGAAAAGGGTAAATATGCTGATGAAATGGGTTTTATGTAGGAAATCCAATATTTTTAACCAATCAGTTATCAAGCCTTGGGTCTGGTCCTAACAGAAGTCAGAGAAATACTCTGAGCCTCTTTAACTGAAGGTTTAGAATACTGAATCATTGTGGGGGAGGGGAATTAGTAATTTTTGTCCGATGATGCTTTATTACATGTTTTGCACAACTGTTTTCTACCTACCCATCATTATTTCTAACATTTTTACTTCATTTTTATGGGTGCATTTAAGCTTGCAACCCTAAATCAATTTTTTTTTCAAACATAAAAAATATCTAAGTCTAACCTTATTTCATCCAAGAGTTCAGATTAAATTGTTGAGCTTCTCATTTATTCTCTAACTATCTACTGATTTGTCAAGTTTATACAGTTTGACATATCTTTATTCTCTATCTAAAACATGAAATTCAATGCATGAAAAGTTAAGATTAAGTTGTTTAACTGATCATGGATTATGGTATTTATTGACAATCTACACATAATCTTTATTCTTGCAGTAAAAGTAAATAGTAGTGGCATTTTGACTTTCTCACTTTCATGTCTTATTTTTCTCTTTTTTCTTTTGGGTCTATCATTTTCTAAGTCCTTTGATACTTCTTTTAGGACTTTTACACTCTTTTCATTTTTCATTTTTTTTTCATTTTCAAAATATGGGAAAACAACTTGCAGAAAGAAAGGTATGTACATATTTACAAGACTATCAAAGTCAATTCAAAAATTACGAACCCTATTATTATAGGACCCTAACACAACTTACCAAGATTAAACCGTTTGGTAAGTCTTTATTCTCTAACCTATTCAACAAAAATTTAAAATTGTTCATTATTATTCCTTTTTTTGTGTTTTCTTTCTTTTCTTTTTTCTTTATATCTTTTTTCAATATACCCTCTTTTCTTTTTCTTTTTTCATATTTTTTTTGGAAATCATTTGAGTATTGAAAATCATGTACAATATGAAATTTCAACTATGAAATATTGAATCACCTTGAGATCCTATAATTTATAGGACCTAACAATGGCTCTAGCTGGGGATGGCACTTCTCCAACTGAAGTATCAAGAACACAAGATCAATAGCCTTGAGTACTCCATTTTTTGCAAAGTCTTCATCTGATTTCATTTTTTGTTTTATGACTACTAATTAAACAAGGCTTAGGGCCTTCTTCACAGGCTTCAACCTTTGTTAATGAATTATCCAAATCACAAACTGTAAAATTGTGGTATTTACAATGATGAAAGACCAAACTGTATTCTTAAGAGAAGTAATGCTTCAGCATCCTTCCAATGACAGGACCTCCAAGTATCTTTGTTCCATATAGTTACTTAAGTAAATATGCAATGTTTCCTCTGAAAGCATCAATAATGTATGTCCCTTGCAAAAGGTTGTCAAATTTTTCATGTTTACCTTTGTCTTCTCTTCTGGAATACCATTTCAAAACTTTGTCTCCTAGATTAAAATCATCAGCCTTTGTTCCTTTTATCAAAAATATTCTTTATATTTTCTTGAATAACTTGGGTTCTATTGTAGACCTCTTCTCTGGACTACTGTAATTGGATAATTTGATTGATTCTTCTTTGTACATCATTTGGTTCAGCTTGAATTTCCCGAATGATCTTCATGACTGGAACTCCTAAAGAAGGAGGAAAAACTGCATTTATTCCATAAACCAATTGGTATGGAGACATGCCAATTGATTTTTTGGTAGTAAGTCTATCATCCCAAAGCGCATTGACCAAATTGTTATGCCATGATTTCTTTTTGTCTTCCAAGAGATTTTTGATGATATTCACCAAACTTGTGTTTGAAGATTCAACCAATCCATTACTCTGAGGGTAGTAGGCTATTGAATTCCCCAAAGTTATATGCTAATTATGACAGAAATCAACCATTTTCTTGGACTTGAAAGATGCAACATTATTAGTGATGATTTTTCTAGGAAAACCAAATATAGAAAGGATATTTGTTTCAAGGAATTTAATAATGACATAATCAGTGGCATTTCTAGAAGGAGTGGCTTCTATCCATTTGGTAAAATAGTCTATGGTAGTGAGAATCCACTTATGTTGGGCAGATGATGGAGGATGGATTTCTCCAATGAAATCTGAACCCCATTATTGAAAGGGGCTCTCAACAGAAATGGGCGTTAAGGGCAAGGGTAACAATTTTCTCTTTCCTTCAAAAATTTGGCACTTGTGGCAAGTAGTTACCATCTTATGGATGTCAGGAAAAAGGGTAGGCGAGTAGAAATCATCACTAAGGATATTATTGGAAGTGGTTTTCCAATAAATATGGCCACCACGGTCACCTTCGTGGAATTCATGCATAACTTTATCTACATCATCTTTTAGCAAAAATTTGAGTAAAATTCCTCTAGCATCTTTCCAATATAAGACATTTTCTAGAATGCATAATTTGACGGCTTTCAATTTTTGTAGATCTTAATTTAGTTTTGGAAAAACCAAGAGGAGCATTCAAATCAAAATATATATATAAGATATCTACACACCAGGGAGAATTTAGGAATGCTTCATCAATTAGTGTAGTCGCCAATTACTCTTGATCATCCAATGACTAAACCATGTTAATATCTAGTGCATGAAAGTTTGATTCAACCATCAATTTGGCTAATCCTTTCCCTTTGATCAATTTGGTAGGTCTGATTTCCAAATCGTATTGTAGAATAAAAAAAATCCATTTTCCTCTCGTTCCATCAAGACCATTCTGTGTTAAGATGTCTTTGACTACTACATTAGGCACATAAGTAATAATATGTGAATGGAAAATGTAAACTCTGAAATCCTTTAGTGCTTTGACCAAAGAAAAAGCCTTATTTTCCATGATGTTGTATTTTAAAGACGCATCTCTCAAGGCTTTGCTAAAAAACGCTATTGGATGTTCATGCCCTTCACTGTTTTTCTGCAATAATGCAACAACAATAGTATGTTCGGATGCAAAAGAAAACATTATGAAGTCTTTGGTAAAATTTGGGCTGGTTAGAACTGGAGCTTTGTCAATGCTTGCTTGAATATATCAAAATATTGTTTAGATTCGATGTTCCACTTTATTTATGAAAATTTTTTAAGCATGTTGGTTATATTTCTCAAACGTTCTACAAGATTGGGTATGAATCTCCTCAGAAAATTGATTCTACCAATGAAGGATTGAAGTTCTTTGATATTCCCGGGGTGACTAATTTTGAGTATGCCTTCAATCCTGCTAGGGTCAATTCTAATTCCATATTCAGAAATAATGTGACCAAGAATCTTTCCTTCTTCAAGACCAAACAGTGTTTTCTTGGTATTTAGGGAAATTCCAAACCTTCTACATCTTTCAAAAACTCTTCTTAGATGTGCCAAGTGTTCTTCATTAGTTTTTGAATATACAGTAATGTCATCAAGATAGATCATAATTAAATGGCCAATTTCATTTGAAAAAGAAAGTTCCATAGCTCTGAAAAGTGGCACCAACATTCATTAATCAAAAGGGCAATTTCACATACATGAAAGTCCCCCAAGGAGTAGTAAAGCCTATTTTGTCTTGATCATCAAGATGCACTAAGACTTTATTATACCCTGAAAATCCATCTAACAAAGAAATCCTACTGGAGCCCACTACCCTCTGCAATATGTGGTCCATTTTTGGTAAGGGGTGGTTGTCCTTAAGGGATACTTTGCTCAAATTCCTGAAGTCAATGCAAAGTATGATTTCACATGTTTTCTTTCTTGTAGGCACAATGTTGGATACCCATTTAGAATATCTAAGTGGAACTATGGTTTTTTCCTCGTACATTTTCTTGATTGCTTTCTCCACCAAAGGCATTAGGACAGGATTTATCCTACGTAGTTTTTGTTTAAAATGTTTTTTATCCTCCTTGATTGGAATTTTGTGTTGTATAATGCTAGTATCATAAGATTTTATCACCTTATAGATCCAAGAAAATACATCTATGAATTCCTTAAACATAGCTATATAACTTTGTTTTGTAACAATAGGCAGTGATTTTGACAGTTTTATCATTTTGGGGCTTTGTTCACTGCCTATGTTACAGTCTTCAATGTTTGTCCCTGTTGGTTCTATTTTTGGTTTCTTGGCCACGTCATTAAAGTCAAACCATTCTTCTAAAGGGCCAAGCCCTCTAGGCGGAATATTATCCTTGAGTTGAAGTACTTCAAATTCCTCCTTTTCTGGGTCTTTATGTATTTCTGTCTCACGTACAGTTTTATTTGCTAAAATATTTACATCAGAAACAACAGACTGTTTATCTTCACTAATTTTTACCTCAGTGTGACTATCTTCTTCACAATCTAAGTCTATATTTCTATCCTCAAATTCATACTTTGATTGTAAGAGACTCTCAATTTGTTTGTCATTACCGAATACTTTCCAGTATCTCATGTTATCAGGCACAATTGGATGATGTTTAACATCTACAGTGTATTGTTTGTTTGGGTGAGGCAATTGTCATGTGCTTGCTGAAAAGACTAAACTATTTGCTAGGACATTTTGATTTCTTGGAATAACATCCAAATCACATTCTTCAAATGTTCTTAAGAAATCAAGCACATCATTTATGTATGCTCTCAATCTAGGGTGTTTTGTAGAATATTGT
This sequence comes from Pinus albicaulis, assembly GCA_034641835.2. Classification (NCBI taxonomy): domain Eukaryota; kingdom Viridiplantae; phylum Streptophyta; class Pinopsida; order Pinales; family Pinaceae; genus Pinus; species Pinus albicaulis. The sequence goes on along the minus strand of CM076578.1, from coordinate 146,679,090 downwards.
CCTTTAATTTGTTTTATGATTAGTTCACAATCACCATGGACATAAATCCTCTTAGCTCCTAATATTTTCAGCAATTGTAATCCTAAGAGTAGGGCTTCATATTCTTCTATATTGTTTATGCACTGAAAATTGACTTTGTAGGGGTGACCTTCTACATAATTTTTCCTTGCATTATATACCCAAATACCTACTCCTGAGCATGCTTTGCCACATGAGCCATCAAAACTCATATTCCAAAGAGGTTCATTTTTAGGGTCTTGTTGTACAATTTGTATTTGGTTGTCATGTTTTTCATTAAGATCATTTTCTACATGGGTAACTTGTGTGTCGATGTCTCCATCATTATAAATAATAAAGGTTTCAAGGTCGGTATGGACAGAGTACATAGGATAGTTATGTGGTTTTTATTGACTACTCACCATGTACTTCATTAATGTTTCCCTATACATCCTTCTTTGTTTACCAAACACTCATATTGTGGCATAATTCATGTCCATTTGAAGGGTCCCTTGCAACTTCGCTCCCCATGAGTGTGATAAAAGCATGCATACTTAGGAGGGATATAAGCTACTACTATATCCATCACTAAACGTTTTGTTGGCATCTGAGCTAAAGTGACACAAATATCTTTGATAATACCTAGACATCTAATTCTAGAATCAAATGAGTACAAATATTTGTGGGGTCTAGTAATTTCAAGGCCAAGCTTTTCCATAACATCCTTTGGCATAAGACTATGTGATGCACCTGAATCCAACATGGCATTATGGAGAATTTTATCATGAACATTAATACTGACATAAAAGGGAGGGACACCTCCTTCTTGAGGTTTACCATCAACTTCTCACCCAAACAAGAGTTCAGGCTAATCATCATTTAAATTAGCATTATCAGTAATTTACCCTATGTTTAGTACCTTAGGACCTGGGACCTATACACATTCTTGTTTATCAATTCAGTGAGAGGAATATAAATTTTCAGTTTAGCAAGTTCGTTCTCAATGTTGAATGGTGTTTGAACTTTGAGCAGATTTGAAAAATCAGTTCTTTCAGCCACTACTTTTTTGGTAAGTTCAGTTTGTTGACTTGTACTAGGGATATTAGTTTGGGAATTTTTGGCAAGGGTATCAACTGTTCTCCTAGTAATTTTTTTTATGTTCTTCTTTTCTAAACTGTTTACACTTTTCTTTGAATTTTTTGATATCTTTTTGAGATCACATTCAAAGGCCTTTTTGGCAGAGTTTTCAGAATTCTTTTTATTGGAATTATCATATTTTTTCTTGCTTATAAGGTTATACCATCTATGAGCTTCCATGATAGCATTCTCAAATCCCTGTTTATAGTCATCAAATTCTTTAGATTCTAACTCTGTTTGAGTTAATGAAAATAATTCTTGTTCTTCTTCAGTGAGAAAAATAGGTTCATCTTCATTAATTCCCATTAAGTTTATCTAATTTTATTCTAATTCTTCAACTACTCCTTCATCCTCATCAGCATAATTCTCTTGGAATGGAGGCCTAATTTTTTGATCATGACCTATTTGCTCTCTCTGTCTTATCTGAGGAGGGCTTCTTCTAGGATTTTGATTTCTGTTTTGAGGAGCTGGTTGATTTCTCTAAGAATAGCCCTCTCATTTAGATTAATCCTCTCCATCATTCTCTCCATAGTCCTAACCAATGAGTCAATTTTAGCATCATATGTGGAAGTTGAAGGTTCTTCTCTTATATTAACTCTTCTCTCAGTTCTCATTCTAGCTCTCTTTGCTAATAGGTTGGCTTCTATGCTCACTCCATCCCTCTGCATTTCCTCTAATGTGGTTGAGTTTCTTTTCCTTAGCTGATAAGACATTTCTGGTTCAAAACCATCTGGGAATTTGACTAAGGCTAAACCTTGTGGTGGTTTTATATGAGCATGTTTTGCATTATATAAACGATTGAATCTAGTGCAATAATCCTAAACACTTTCAGCTGGGGCCCTTCTAATGTTTTCATATTCAGACAAAATCTGAAAAGGGTTCTTTTTTACTTCCCACCTATTGAGGAATGTTTGATGACATGCATGGATGTCATTGATACTATTTTCAGGTAAAGATTTGAACCATTTTTTAACTTCTCCACTAAGACTTTGAGCAAACATTATTAACTTAACACTTTCTTCATCTACCTCTTGAAGGTCAAAACAATTATTCATTTTGTCAACATGCTGTTGGGCAGTTACAGGACCAATTCCATCATATACTATAATTTTAGACTCGTAATCCTAGGACATAGTTACCAATGTTGTTGGAAACACCAATGGAGCATACCTGGCTTCCATGATTGGTTGAGGTGGTGGAGGTGGATTGACAGTGAATGAAGGCGAAATATTGAGTGGGGGATGGTAGAAAGTGGATGAAATAGGATAGATGATGGGAGGATATGTGTGTGTGGAGGTTTGGATACTCTTATGAGGAAGGATAAAAGAAGTGGTGGGGATTATAGAAGCAGTAGGACTAGCTGACTTAAGATGGGCAGAATGAGAAGTAACAAAAGAAGAAAAAATGGTTAATGCAGTTAATTCTATAGATTGTTGAAGGTAAGAATTATCAACGGTTGAAGTGAACTCTGTTACCAAATCTTGGAGGGTGTCAAAATCTTGGAGAAGATGAATATCATATTGAATTTGTGAATAAGGTTCTTTCACTAGACTTTGTTGTAGAATAGATGGATCAAATATTGTTTGGTCTGTCCAATTCTCAAATTTAGTCCTAAATAAACCTTGTTCAAAGTGTAAATCAAACTAGATGTCCTGTACGATGACAAAATTTTCACGCAGGGAATTTTCTCTGTGAAGAAATCTGTTACTTGTTTGACTCTCGGTTCTAGGAGTTTTTCTTAAAAAAAATTTAGGATTGTCCACTATAGTTGGAGGATTTGGATCAGGATGGGATCTAGTAGAGATTCTTTTAGGAGCCAAAATTCAGATCTGAAGCACAGTAAAACTGATTATTTACACAAACTGAAGGAAAACCAATATTAGACAATACTTCTACCATATAATGTTTTTTAACCAGGATTTCTGAATTCGAATGAAATGTTCAGTTTTTCAGTATATTCCCCAGTATTGTCGCCACTATGTTATTGTTCTATAATTTTAACATTTTCAAGAATAATTATATGGGACAGCATCAAAACCACTTTGGAGCCTAGGATCTAGCCCTCTTAGATTGAGAGAGGGATTTCTCTTTTAGATTTAGCATTGTTTTATGAATCTGATACTAGGCTAGTTATAATGATTGTAGGGATTGATTTTTGATTAATTGTTTGGTTGGATTAGTAGATCTGTTTAAACTAATTTTATTGGGATATGGAGTCGTAAAAGGATGGGTTTTTGTATCAAATTTTCAACAAGGCAAGCTAATTATACTTACTGGATCTTAAAACATAATGAATTATGAGATGAAAGAAAAAGTGAGTTAAGTAATGGTTAAAAACCAATTAAGAATTTCTTAGCCAGACTTCAGAAGAAAGACATGTATATTGTAAACACAACCAAAAATAAGGTGATCTGACAACAAATCTTAATCTTCAAATTTATGTTTTACAATCAGAATTAAATGATGCACTGTGAGAAAAAATAATGAAAAAAATTAACACAGAAAAGAAACAACATCACCAGAAAAACATAGCTCAAGTATCTTGTAAAAGGTCTTTTATTATTGATGCTCCAACTCCAAGAAAATACAATGCACCAATAGAAAGCTTTTACAATCTAGGGTCCAACCCTCGATATTCAAAATGTATGAAGTATTTAACTTAATTCTATAATAATTTTCGTATCTACATAGAAATCTGTTATTAATTAACACAGAAAATAAACAACATCACCAAACAAACATAGCTCAAGTATCATGTAAAAGGTCTTTTATTATTGATGCTCGAACTCTAAAAAAATACAATGCACCAATAGAAAGCTTTTACAATCTAGGGTCCAACCCTCGATATTCAAAATGTATGAAGTATTTAACTTAATTCTATAATAATTGTCGTATCTACATAGAAATCAGTTATTAATTAAAAAATAAGAAAAATTTGACTAGTGTGACCACGAAGTGGACACGATGAACTTAATTTGACATTTGGCCTTATTTTCAGAGGACCGTTGCTGCATGATCGGATCGGGTGATGTGCTGGCCAATTTGGATGATCTAGTACTGTGCTGATCTGGTACGGTGTTGATCTGGCTGATATGATGGCCTTGGCTACTTTTCAGTCAACCTGGTAGTCACACATCTTGTCCCACCTGTCTTCATCCAAAATCAATATTTTAATGGCTCTTCGATAAATTTTATCCACCTCTGTGTATTGAGAAAATGTGGGTTTAACCACAAAAATGTGCTTAATCTCGTGTTGAATGAAGATATCATTTCTTATAATATCTAGAAAAGCCTTTCCTATCATGGTATTTTTGATATTTGAATGCTTGGCTATATCTTTTGAAATTTCCCTGAGCTTCTTCACATAATCATCTCTAGACATTAGTCTATCATTTATAACAAATAGAGAAGGTAAACCCCTTTTTGTTAATGGCTCGATCATGTTGAAGAATCTATTGACTCCAATTTCTAATCCATTACACTTCCCTTCAAGTTGATGTAACAAATTCCTTAATGTAAGGACTTTCTTCACCTCTAGAATGGTTTCATTTTTGTCCTGCACTCCTAGTTCTTCCAGCTCATATTTGTTTTTGGCATTCAAAAACTTGATGATATTATTAGTTGTATCAGGCATGTCTCCTAGATCTTTAGTGATATCTGAAATGACTTTGTTAGCTTTTTCAATAAAATCCTTCTTCTCAAAAATGATCTAGATGGATGGCCAGATCTCATTCATAGATTCAGTGATGCTGGTCCATATGATCTCCTTGACTCTACTGACCATGCTACCAATAGAATATTCTTGAAGAGACTTCTGTAATCCTTCCATCAACCTTTGATTTCTCTATATTTTTGTCACATGGGTTGTCTCACTTCTTGTTATTTTATCTTGAAAAACATTGATCTGAGCCTGTAGTCTTTTAATCTCCTATGTTTGCAAATACATATTCTCCACTAATTTAGCAAGTTGGCATGCTGCCTCTCATATGGTAGCTGTTGAAACTCTTTGTGTTGGAATGGCTGCAAGGGGTACAACCTCTAAAGGAACAATAGTTTTTTGTGTGGCTTTCTCTTTCTCTTTAACCACCTTTTCCATTTCTTCCTCCATATTTTTCAGTTGTTCAGTCTGCTCCATGATTAGCTTCATCATATCAGATTTTTCTGTCTCTGTCTCTTCTATCTCCTTAGTAAGAGGATCCTCTATAGCTTTCATCTTCAATTGTTTCTTCAAGTTTTCTATATCTGCATTCTTCTTTTTAATAATATCCTCCATATCCTGCAAGTTTGATGGATCATATCGAATTTTCAGGACCAAGTCTTCCAAGGATTTTATCCATGTATCCTTGGACATTGAGGAGATCTTATCCATCTTGAGTTGAGATTTCACATTTACCAAGGAGACTTGTAACTTAGATGAATTCATAGGAGTATTTGTTAAGGTGGAAGATATCATTTCACCTTTTTTTTTATACATTTCCATATGATCGATGGAGTGGATTTCCTTGATGCTGAATTCAAAGGAATTTTTTTTTTCATCTGTCATCTTGGGCTTTATAATCTGGGCTTATAAAAATGCCATGTGCATCTTCCCCTTCTCTAAATCAAATGCAGATAACAATATTTTTGTTGAAATGGAGGTCTGCTTCCAAAATTCAGTGTAAGTGTTATTTTTCAAGATCTCATTTTTTAGTTTGATCTCCCTGAAAGTATCAAATACAATCTTTTCTTTATCTCCTATAACAGTACTAGAAGTGGATTTTTGGAGAGCCTGTTGCTGATCCAGGACAATAATTGAAGTAGTTAGGGGAGTGATAGGATGTTTTCCTCCCACTGGAGATGATCCTAGAGTATCCAGGATGTTGATAATAGTTTCCTGCTCTGATTCTTTGTCTTGGTCAACAACCATGTGTATTTTGGCCCTTTTTATGTACTTCATCTTGAATTCTTTGTTAGAAATATCAGACACTGAAGGTGAATTATATTCTCTTTGCCTTTTTCCTGTAGTTTCTTGTTTATCTTCTTTACTCTATTTTTGTTGTGGTATAGGTGTTTGCAAACCTAAAGTAGGAATGGCTTGCTCCTCAGCCTCCTGCAAAGTATTTTTTGTCCATTCTGTTTGGCTTCTAAACTGCTCTAAGTCTCGTCTTTGTGTATGAAGGTAGGATGTAGATTTATTCTCCACCCTCAATTTAGAAATGACCCCAAAGGGATGATAAGACCAGGTGAAACTAGGAGAAAACTTCATATGTTTCAATATTTTATCTTCTTCTTCTACAGCTACCCTACTGTTGCACACAAATGTTCCTATCTCTGACTTTATCTTGAACTGTGACTACTTTTTTGCTGAGACAAAATGTACCTCATCTGCATTCGACATCTTTCTTATGTATTCGAGGGAAAAAAATCCTCATTGGAAAGAATTTTGGCCACGTATAGGGAGGCAACTCACACCCATAGACGCTCAAATATGTATAATTTGGGTATAAATACCAATCTTCTATTTTAGCTTGGTCTGAGAGCTGCATAATCCTTTTAATCTCTTCACTAATCCTGGGCTCAGTTGTACTCTTTAGAATACTCATTTCAGGGTGTAAAAACAGCTCAACAAACTGTTTGTAACTGAATTCCTCTTGGTCCAAAAAATGATAGATTGTGGATGTCCATCTTCATCCAATTTTGTCATTGAAAACTGAAATTTCTCTGCTTGAAAATATAGAAACAAATAGATAATGATAGAAGTATATTTAAATACTCCTTCTGTATGAAAATTCACAAACTGATCATGAATGTTATCAGCCAATAACTAGCTAAAATCAAACATGATAGAGGGCTTAGAATATGAGGAAAATTTATTCAAAAAGACTATAATTTACTTATCAATCCATTCATCAAAGTAATATCCTAGGATGTATGCAAGGACTGTGGCAATTTGTTTGGCTCTCTCGGGGAATAAAGATGAGGGATATGGCAGATTTTTCTTAGGTAGAGGGGTCTTCTTAGTTAGGAATAGCTCAAGGGTTTGGGCTCTATTATCAAAATATAGCTTTTGGTACAGGTCTATGAGGGCTTCTCGGGAAAAAGGAGTGGGATTTTCTACTTTAGGTGCTTGCATCCTTTTATTAATAGATTGGATAGTAACAATGAATAAAACCTCACCAGTGGGGAAATTACAGCTCAATGGTTTGGGATGTGACAAGCACAACATCTCCTAATGAGCTCGGGGGCACTATGGGTCTTGGAGAAAATTTAAAAAGGCAGGTCGGTGTCCCACAGAGAAATATCATCAACCCCATCTACTAATTTTTCTTCCAACCTAAAATAGACATCAAATAAATCGAACTCAAAGGTTGTTTCATGGATCTTAAAGTCTTTATCAGCCAATATGACATGATCTAAATCGATTGGAGGATGAATCATGGGATTAAAGGGAGGTTCCTGACCTTTATTTTTAGGAGGCATGGTGAATTTTGATTAGAGAAAGGGTTGGATCGGATGATGATATTGTTAGCAGAACACACAAGCAGAATGGTAGTGTAAAAACTTGAAGAATCACCGTGATTCATTGTGGGAGACCTATAAGACTCAAAAAGAAGGTAACAGTACTGAAATGGTAAAGTTTGAATGAGGCGGGAAGGTTTCATCTTATGGGGTTTCCTGGTTTCTCGTTATGCATGGCCCGGGTTCGTTGATTAACAGTTAAGCCATTAATTAACTTAACAGGTTGATTCTGGTTGGAGAGGAGGATATTGGACATGCAACGGATAATTGAGGTTTCGTTTTGTGAATGGATGAGGGATAACGGTCAGGAGAGAGGTTTACGGTATGGGGAAACAACTTTTCTGAGGGGGCAGCAAACAATGAGCGGGTTTGGTGAGCGGGGGTACGAAAGCCTCTGTGCCCACCACGTAAGGGGTAGAGACTACTCAAAAACCATTGATTTCAGACCCCCCCCCCCCCACACGAAGATAACGTTCGGATGGTGCAGGGGGTCGAAGTATCAAATTAATCGTCAAATCAAACAATGTGAGGAGGTGATGGAGTGGAAGGCGACAAGAGTTTAACAATGATGAGATGGGTGAGCAGACAGTGGGGTCAAGTAGATTAAATGAAATTTGGGGAGTGTAAATTTAGGGACTTTGGAATATGACATACAATATGTCAAGTAAATTAAAAATAAATTAATCCTCGAACCTTAGGATCTCCTTTGTTTTTTATTTTTTCTCCATACATGAAAATACATGAATTCTTTAGGATGAAGCCTTAGAATAAATTTCATGTTTCTCCATATTTATTTTCTTCTTTCATTCTACCTACCCTTTCACTAATCTAACATTTTTAAGCATTCTTTTGCAGGGTGAATTTAGGCTTGCAGACCCAAATCTCTTTTTTTATAATCCAATCTATTCTACTTTATCCATTATTCATTCCATTGACTCATATTAAACTGTTGAGTCAATTTTATTTCTACCTATTTTCTGACTTACCAAGATTAAACTGTTTGGTAAGTCTTTATTCTCTAACCCATTCAAAAAAAATTTAAAATCATTCAATCATGCTTAAACTGTATGAATTGAGCAAACTAACTTAATCAGCAGTGGCATTTTGACTTGCAGCACTTTCAGTATTATTTTTTTTCTTTGGGTTTTCTTTCTTTTCTTTTTTCTTTATATCTTTCTTCAGTATACCCTCTTTTATTTTTCTTTTTTCATATTTTTTTTGGAAATCATTTGAATATTGAAAAGCATGTACAATATGAAATTGCAACTATGAAATACTCAATCACCTTGAGATCCTATAATTTATAGGAGCTAACAGGTGGCACACCCACCGAACTAGGCTCGCAGGCCGATATATTTTCATCAAATTTTACATCTCTTCTAATGATTACATTTTTTGATTTGGGTTGAAGTATATATCCTTTGACATCTTCAGAATATCCAACAAAATTGAATTTTCACCCTTAGGTTCTAAGGCTTTATATTTCTCATTGAGAATATGGGCCCAAGTTTCACTTCCAAAAACACGAAAGTGACTTACATATAGTTTGATTGAGCTCCAGGCTTGCTCTGGAGCGATATTCCTTAAAACCTTAGTGGTTGTGTGATTTACTATGTAATTGGCATATTTAATTGCTTCTACCCAAAAATTAAGACTAAGTCCTTTAGATTGAAGCATAGAATTAGCCATTTCTTTTAGAGTGTGATTCTTCATTTTAGCTACACCATTTTATTGTGGAATATACGAAACAATATGTTGCAATTTAATGCCATGCTCAGTGAAAAAGTTGATAATTTTTTTGCTAACATATTCTCCTTCATTGTCATATCTTAACTTAAGAATTGATGTCCAGATTGTCTCTCTACAAAGGCATTAAAGGCCAAGAACATGTTAAAAACTCCACTCTTTAGTTTTAAGAAGTATACCCAAGTGCGTCTCCAAAAATCATCGTTGAAAGTTAAGAAGTACTTGTAGCCAAAGAAAGAAACAACTGGAAGTGGACCACATAAATCACTGTGCACAAGCTACAAAGGGGTTGAAGCGTGCCAAAAGGCACATTTGTCAAAACTATCTCGATGATTTTTTCCGAGTACACAACCGAAAAAAACACTGTCTTGGAAAGATACCATAGGAAGACCTCTCACCATATTTTCTTGACGTAGAGTTTGAAGAGAGCGATAGTTTAAGTGACCAAATCGCTCATGCCAAAGTTTTCTCACTTCATCATTATGAGGAATAAAAACGGAGGGAAGACATGATGACCCAAAATTGTCAAACTTATACAACCTTTTGGAATCATCAGCAATTCCAGTAGCTAAAATATGTCTATGATCTCTTAGGTCCTTAATTACAACATCATGAGGTGAAAATTCTACAGTTTTCCCTTCACCTGAATGAGTAATCTGATAAACAGATAGAAGGTTGTAGGACAAGGTCGGAACACATAATACATCATTAAATTGACCATTATCTAGATGAATGATTCCAGACCCTACAACACGAAGAGATATATCATCACTAACATCAATATTTTTTGGTGTTACATTATTTAAAGAAAAACACATGGCTTTATTTTTTTCCATGTGGTAAGAGGCTCCAAGATCAATGAGCGACTCATGAGAATGAGAAGAAGAAGATACATTCAATGCATAACCAGATCTTGATGCTTGACAACCACATGTAGAAAGTACCTTCCCAAAGATGAAGTTGAAGAGTTCCCCAAACGAATGTTGTGCTTCTCCATTTCTACTTCTAAGGTGTCCATATTCTTAAAACATTTTGACTCTATGTGGCCATCACGATTACAAAAGTTGCAATGTCTATATGTCTTCTTTCCTTTGTTTTTATTTTCCTTATCAGTTTTTTGAGTTGCCTTTTCAGTTTGCGGCTAAGATTGCTTAAGACCCTTGTTTGGTTTAGGACCATTCTTTTTAGGATGTTGCTTCTTAGGATTCTTTGGATTTTGTTGTTGTTGGGCTACTAAGGCTTTCTTAGAAGAGTTTCCAGTATTAATAATACCAAGGTTTAAGAGCTTTTCTAGTTCTTTATCAAATAATCGCAGAAGGCATTAAAAGAGGGGGACTTGTAGGCTGCTCCCATAGAAATGAGGGCTTCTCTAGTGGAATGGAAGGTGGAAACAATATAGAGTATGAAAGGCCTAGTTTAGCAAGAATTGAATAGATAAGATGACCATCTTCCTTTTTCACCTTACAACCTTGTAAAATAAGTCTAAGGGTCTTGAATTTGGACAAAAAATCTTCAATAGAGGATAAATTATTGGGTTCCAAAGTAAGAAACTCGTTTTCAAGTTGGTGGGCTCTAATTTCATTTTGAATGCCAAAAACAGTATTTATATTTTTCATAGCTTCATAAGGGGAGTCAATTTCTTGGATATGAAATGTAAGATCTTAAGCAATGGACATTCCTATCAACCCTCATGTTTGATCATGTTTATTCTCTCATTTAGCATGTTTATCTTCATAAGTAGGTTTAGATTCTAGTCCTGAGGCTATTTTATAAATCCCTTTACTTCTAAGTAAGTCTACCATGTAGGATAGCCATTGGAAATAATTTTTGTTATTAAGAATAACTGGGCATTACCTTTCCATTTTTAAAAACTGAAGCTATAAAGGTTGAAACTAACTTCTCCAATGGAAAGATCTCGAAAAATGAAGCTGGTTTAAAAAAAACAGCTTTGAAAACAACTTCCGGATGAAGAAGTTATGTATTTTTTAAGAAAAGTTGTAGTAGATGTCGAGTAGTCACGCGATAGGTTGAAAGTTGATGATGAAGTTGTACCTTTTTTTTTAATTTTTTTAAGTAATCCCCCCTTTTCAAACTTAATATAATAAGCTCACTCTTTTTTTTTATAAATACTCCTTTATGTGAAAACTTTTATAAATAAGTGGGAGTCACTTTTACAATGTTACTTTATGAACTAATAACCAAGTAGACTGGAACTTAAATAAAATATAAAGTGAATTTAAATGGTAAGTGACTCACTTTTTATAATGGGTGAGTAACATTATTACATAAAGTAACTTTAAAGCATAAGTTACATGTGTTTTTAAAAAAACTTGACAAAAAACTTTTAAGAAAAAAGTAACTTGACAAAAGCATTTTTAGAGAAATTAACTTGACAAAAATACTTTAACCGGAGACATCTATTCTCATAAAGTAACTTTAGACCAAGTGAGCTAGCAAAAAAGATTTCATAATTTTTGGAAAAGAGGAAGGTTTTTTTTTTTTTTCTCTTTGGGTGCGTTCTTTTTTCTTGCAAAAAACAACCACACAAACAAAAAGAAAAGAAAAAATACAACCCTTCCAGCTTGCTGTTAGATTTTCGGTTAGTCCGCTCAATAATTATGTATTTTTCTCACTATTTCTCATTTACCGAGATCGCACAAAGTCGTCGGGAAAGAGCATATGTAGGAGAAAAATCTCGTCTTTCTATTTCTGGTTTGCCAGATCGCTCATACCACAGAGAAAAGAGCATACATAGAGAAGAGGATATATATCTGGTAATAAAAAAAAGGCTATAAATTGAAATAAACAGAGGGATAATTAAATATAACTGCAAAAAAAAATACATTATACCTCCAGATCTAAAATGGCATAACTAGGGCACCCATAAACCTTTTCGCATGAAACGAAAGGGGTTCCTCACTGGAACATAGGCTACGAACACAACAGAGCAATTATCTCAACCCGTAAGCGATTAGAAACAATAGATCTAGAAAATGGTAGTCACATGCAGTCAAAACTAGCCTCAGATTTGGATCAACAATGGATGCGACCCTCAAACAACTCTGATACCATGTAGGAATTTACAGGGTAAGTTCCTTAGGTCAAACACCAAAGGTCACTGCTCACAATCAGATCACAAATTAGTAAACCAATATTTGACATGGTTAAAACCCTAAAAGAGGGAAATAGTCCACGGCGTGAGACAACGTAGTCACTTCAAGAAATTTATTAATATAAAGAAAGAAAATTTACATAAGCTTCTCTCATAAACGATCACCAGACAAATGACCCTCCTTGCTCTTCAAATAGAGATCATGGACCAATCGGGTGTTAAGCCACGGATCAAGTGTTGGTAATACTGAGGAGAGAATGAACCGTCGGATCACTACATATCGTGACTGTCAAATTATAAGTTACAAAAGTACATAGGAAAGAAACACACATAGCCTAACTCTATGCTAGACTAGGTTATACTTAACTATTTTCTCTGTGTCTTTATATCCTATCAGAAAGATCGTGGTGCATTCTGAACAACTTGCAATAAAAACTTTGCTTGAAGATCAATCATAGTCAATTTTGGTATGTGTGTGATCTTCCTCTTCATGGTGTCAGTTTTCCAAAGGTGGCTCATGGTTGTTGTAGAGAGTCACAATACAAGTAAGTCTTACAAAAAAAATTCATGTAATTGAATTTAATATAAGTTACAAGTTAAGTAATATGCACACACTTATTTGTCATTTAACTGGTGTTAAGTCAGCAAAAAGCCATGGCTTTTTTATTTTCTATGATTTGAGTTTATTTCTAGGTTTTTTATCAATGTCTTCATACAATTCCTTTCTTATTTTAAGAATCTCTAGATACTTGGGTTGTAACCCAGGAGCAAGATACAGAGGCAGAGCCCCTCTATATCTGAAATGAAGAACCGTTGATTCAACTACATATTCACAAAGGAATTATTGCCAATCAACAATAGATACAAATGAGCATACATTATTAGAATTTTTTTCTATCAATGAAGCCAATTCCAATTATTTGAAGGGTATTGAAATAGTGGAGCTAACCACTGGTTGCTTTATATTTTAAAGGTTGCTTTCGAGAATTGTTAAGTTTTGGAAATTATTTTTTCATTAAGATTTAAAAAGATCACTTTATTGTTGGCTTAAAAATATTATTAGAATTTTTTTCTTTTTTCTATAAGATCAAATATTTAAGGTATTTAAAATCACTATCTAAGAACTTCCAATTTTGAAACCACCTTAGAATAACATTTAAAATAATTTGTTTATTTCTTAATATATTTTTTCATATTGTCTGCATTAAGGACATACAATATGTTTTTAATCTCAGCTATTGTGTCTAGAGAGACAAATGAAATTGTCTCTTAACAGACAATAATAATGTGTGTGTTCTATATTGTCTTTATTGAGACAATAATTTGAGATTGTCTCTTAAATACAATATTTAAGATAATGCACAAGTTTCTTTTTGTCTAGAGTTAAGGTAACTGACTCAAAAATTGTCTTCACGCTCCCATCCCCCCTCACACACACATGTATTAGTGAGGTCTAAATATTAGAATTAGATCTATACATGAAAATTAATAGTTTTAAGCAATATCATAGAAATGAGTAGCTATGTCACTAAAAAAGTAGAAATGACATATAAATCAATATAAAAATAAAAATTAACATAGAAATAGAAATTTATTTTAGTGTACATACAATGATAGAGTACTCTCAAGAAGAATAAGAGACATTTATGTATGCAAACCATCGAATGGACTCTAATTCATGACAAGGCAAATTAGAATGAAAAAGTGTTATTCTTGTAAACATAATTTTCCAAAAAGATTCACTTTTCTACACATATTAACAACATTGTTATTGACAAAGAGAGAGATAAGTACCATTTGGATCACAATCCTATCAAAGCTCATGAATAATAGTTAATGTATTAACTTTATAAATTATTATGTATGTCTCTTTCACAATAAAAATAAGTAGACATATAAATTAATTCATTGAGTATTTTTAATTCTAAGAAAAGTTTATTTTAGTGTACATGCATTGATTTCGCATGAAATGAAAGGGGTTCCTCACTAGAATAGAGGCTCCGGACATAATAGAGCATTTCTCTCGGGCCGAAAGTGGTCAGAAATAGTAGATCTGGAAAACAGTAGTCGAATGCAGTCAAAACCGGCTTTATATTTTGATCAACAACGGATGCGGACCTCAAACAACTCTGATACCATGTAGGAATTTACACGGTAAGTTACTTAGATCAAACATCAAATGTTACCATTCACAAACAAATCATAGATTAGTATGCCAATATTTGACGTGGTTAAAACCCTCAAAGAGGGTAAGTTACTTAGATCAAACACCAAAGGTAAATTTAATTTTCCACCATTTACTGTTATTCAAGATTTTGGATTTATATGTTAGAGAGTAAATATTGTTGTAGGATGGAGAAATCTTGAACATTTTTCTTTTGCTTCATTATATGTCATGAAATGAAGTTCCAATCAAGGATCTTGCATGTTCATATTTAATGACATGAATGTATTTTCAGCAAATATAATTTTGATGATTTACATTTTCAAGGTTGCTTTTGAGAATTCTTAAGTTTTGGAAACTATTTTTTCATTAAGATTTAAAAATACTTTATTGTTAGCTTAAAAATATTATTAGAATTTCTTCTTTTTTCTATAAGATCAAATATTTAAGGTATTTAAAATCACTATATGAGAACTTTCAATGTTGAAGCCACCTTAAAATAACATTTAAAATAATTTGTTTATTTTTTAATATATTTTTTCATATCGCCTGAATTAAGGACATACAATATGTTTTTTAATCTCAGCTATTATGTCTAGAGAGACAAATGAAATTGTCTCTTAATAGACAATATTAATGTTTGTGTCCTATACTGTCTTTATTGAGACAATAATTTGAGACTCTCTCTTAAATACAATATTTAAGATAAAGCACAAGTTTCTTTTTGTCTAGAGTTAAGGTGATTGACTCAAAAATTGTCTTCACTCCCCCATCCCCCCTCACACACACATGTATTAGTGAGGGTCTAAATATTAGAATTAGCTCTATACATGAAAATTAATAATTTTAAGCAATATCGTAGAAATGAGTAGCCATGTCACTAAAAAAATATAAATGACATATAACTCAATATAAAAATTAAAAATGAACATAGAAATTGATTTTAGTGTACATACAATGATAGAGTACTCTCAAGAAGAATAAGAGACATTTATGTATGCAAACCATCGAATGGACTCTAATTCATGACAAGACAAATTAGAATGAAAAAGTGTCATTCTTATAAACATAATTTTCCAGAAAGATTCATTTTGCTACACATATTAACAACACTGTTATTGACAAAAAGAGAGAAAAAACTAAGATAAATACCATTTGGAATCACAATCCTATCAAATCTCATGAATAATAGTTAATATATTAACTTTAGAAATTATTATTTATGTCTCTTTCACAATAAAAATAAGTAGACATATAAATTAATTCATTGAGTATTTTTAATTCTAAGAAAAGTTTATTTTAGTGTACATTCATTGATTTCAACTCATAATTTTCATCATTAATATAAATTGAAATTAACATCTGCACTAAAATCAATACATTGACTTGAGTGTACATTTTTCATCATTAATATAAATTGAAATTAACATGTGCGCTAGAATCAATACATTGATTTGATTTGAGTGTACATTTTTCATCATTTGTATGTCAATGCATCTAGAAACTGATATGTAAGTAAATGTGGTACAATTAAAAAAGAATTTGAACATGAAATTGAAATTAACATGTACACTAGAATCAATATATTTGAAATTAACATGTACATTGAAATCAATGTATTTATGTGTACATGCATTGATTTCAATGTAATTTTTTCATCATTCAACATTGTTACTTTATTTCTATTCAACAAATTCCTCATGTAAATATTGAAACTTACTTCTTAATAAAACTCTCTATATTATTAAAAACAAGAGGAAAATAAGGAAAATAGGTAAATTTAAATTAAACATATTCATGTTAGAGATAAACAGTCATTTTTATTTTTACCAATTGTGCCTACACTGAAAACTAAAGAAAATAGATTGCGGTCTGTTTTTAGTATATTGAAAATCATCCATTATATTAATCATTTCATTTTTCTATTATTTAATGTCTTCCTCACTAAACATCATTACTTTTCTATTATTTGGATTCATAATGATGTAACTTTCAAATGATCACATTCATACATATATACATATATGCATTCCAGGTTGTTGTTCACAATTGAAACTAGTGTACATGCATCTTAACTCTAGATTTGAGGAGGAATCAAATATCTCTTAGTGCAAACATTTTCTCAAGTTGTGCACTCTAAAAGTAGTTTTTCTTCCTCTCACATCATAGATCTAAATTTACCTTCAGCCATTTAAAGTGATATGTTCATATAAAAGGAGATTTTCAATCCTGAATTATTAATTTGTTCCATTTAGCTTAAAAAAAATAACTTTATATTTAAAACTAATAAAAAATCAAATTATTAAATAGAGTTTTAAATTTAATTTAGAAAATAAAACTAAAATAGTTAACCTAATCACCCTTATAATATAATTTCCCTCATTCTCCAACCCAATATAATAGAGATGTTATAATGTTTAACATTTAGACTTGATAAATAATAATAATAATAATTACGAATAAAACATTTTAACTATGTCAAATTACATAATACTAAAACTAAAAATAAAATAAAACATAAAACATAAAATTTATAATTATGTGTAAGTCAATTTTAACTTATGATCTACACTATGAAAGAGATGAAATCTCATCTCTTGACATGTAAATTCAGATTTGATACTTCAACGTTATGAATAAATCCAGAAATAAGATAAATCCACACTAATTTAATATAGTTAAAATAATGAAAATTTAAAAATATAAATCATCAAAAATAAAAAGTATTCTTAAATTACTTATTCACTAATCACTCCATGCTGTATACAGAGTGTAATTTTTTTTTTAAATATCATTCATTAATTTTTTTTTCAACTGAAAAATCAATTCACAAATCACAATAGCTCACAGACATACATAGTTTTGCTCGGGATTGAACCATAAGGCATAAATAGTCTTTCCCATGATTGAACCACAAGAGCTCACATGCATACATAGTCTTGCCCAACATTGGACCACAAGACAAGTGGAAACAAATTTTCCCACCTAACTTGAACAACTCACAAGCATACATAGTCTTGCCGACGATACCTATGGAAATTATTTTTCCCACCTAACCATTGGACCACATCCTTGGGACTAGTACATAAAGTGAAAATACCTTTTTTTTAAATACAAGTCCCGCTATTGCATATTGCTCAATAGTAAAAATCACCAATAACGTTTGAAATATGGGTATGAATTGCGTGATTAGGTGATGCTATTAAGGGAATTAGTTGAGTTTTCATGGCCAAGAAACTTTATATATATGCAAGGGTTGTGGCAAGGCCTCTACCACATAATTTCCAGTTCACCATCTGTCCACCATATGTCATTTACAATAGCAACATCAAAAAGAGCAATCTAGCGATGTGGATACATTCAGCAGTCGAAGTCCATTCAGAGGTGAAAAAGAAATCACACAGGACAAAATTGAGGCAAGTCCGCTATCAAGGAGATCAGGATGACAACCTCACTTATGGGCAAGGTACAACTATTATTCTCTTATGACTAGTATTTTAAATGTCTTAGAACCAATGAATTATAATGAAGAAAATTGGTATGATAAATGAATTTCAACTACAAAATAAGAGTATGAGTCTAAAACTAAAAAGAAAACCCGAGAATTAGTTGAATTTCCAAAAGGAAAAGATCCCATAGGTTGTAAATTGTTATATAAACCTAAGTTCAAAGGATATGGTGGTGTAGACAAGTATAAAGCTAGGTTGGTGGCCAAAGGGTATTCACAGAAAGAAGGGATTGATTATGATGAAAAATTTTCTCATGTATCTAAGTTAAATACTATTAGGATGTTAATAGCTCTAGCTACAAAGTACCATTGGAGCTTACACCAGCTACATGTAAAATCTGCATTTCTAAATGGATAATTGAAGGAAAATTTGGGAACTTTCAATGTTGAAAGCTCCTCAAAAGAAAATTTAATATATTTGTTTATTTTTTAATATATTTTTCATATCGTATTTAAGGATAAAATTGTTGAAATTAAGGACATATATTCTATATACATACAATATGTTTTTAATCTCAGCTATTTTCTCTAGAGAAACAAATGAAATTGTATTTTAATAGACAATAACATTATGTGTGTTATATATTGAGACAACTTTTTGAGACAATAATTTGAGATACTCTCTTAAAGACAATATTTAAGATAATACACAAGTTTCATTTTGTCTATAGTTAAGGTAACTAAAAAAGTGCCTTAACTCCCTCAACCCCCTCCCACTTACACACATGTATTAGTGAGAGTCAAAATATGAGAATGGGATATAAATATGAAAATTAATATTTTTAAACAACATCATAGTAATGGGTAGCCATGTCACTAGAAAATATAAAAATTACATATATACAAGTATAAAAATAAAATTAAATATATAAATTGAAATTGATTTTAGTGTACATATAATGATAGAGTATTCTCAAGAAGCATAAGAGACATTTATATATGCAAACCATTGAATGGAATCTAATTAATGACAAGAAAAATTAGAATGAAAAAGTGTCATTCTTAGAAACATAAACATAATTTTTCAATAATATTCACTTGGATACACATATGAACAACACTTCTATTGACAAAGAGAGAACAAAAACGAACATAAATTCCAATTAGAATCACAATCCTATCAAAGCTCATGAATAATAATAGTTAATATATGAACCTTAAATATTATTATTTATGTCTCTTTGACAACCAAAATAAGTAGAGATAGACATTAATTCATTGGGTATTTTAAATTCCAAGAAAATTTTATTTTAGTGTACATGCATTGATTTTAGCTCATAACTTTCATCATTATAATTTTTAGATCAATGCATATAGAAATTGATATTGAAATATAAATATAAATTGAAATTAACATGTACACTAGAATCAATATATTGATTTTTATGTACATTTTCATTTCTATGTCAATGCATCTAGTGCACCAAAATCAATGTGTTACAAAATCAATATACATTTACACTAAAATCAATATATTTGAAATTAACATGTACATTGAAATAAATCACTCCATGAAGTACATAGAGTGTAAATACTTTTTGAAATATGAGGCCTGCTATTGTGTACTGTTTGCTGAATAGTACAAATCACTAATGATGTTTGAAATATGAGTAGGAATTGCCCAATTAGGTGTTGCTATTAAGGGAGTTAGTTGAGTTGTCATGGCCAAGAAACTCTATATATATGCAAGGGCCAGGGCAAGGCCTCTACCACATAATTTTTATTTCATTATTTTGATTTCTCTCATAGGAGCAAGCAGGAATGGCTCGTGTTAATGTCATATCGTTGCCTTACAAATTCAGGCTACCTGGATCGTTGATCATCTCTTCTAATGAAATAAATCATCTCCGTAGAACAATCCCAACTCTTAGATTGTGTAGGTGGGGGAAATCCGTGACACTCATCTCTTCTCATGAAATAAAGCCTCTCCGTAGAACAATCCCAACCTCTTCACGAACTCTGCTAAAATGAATTTCCCTTGGCTCCCACTGTCGACAATGAATTGTATCGGGGAACCTTTTCCCCACATATGGGACTGGAAGAGACGCTCCTCCTCCTTTGGATCTTCCAGTTCCTCCTTTTGGATATTCATGGTGGAAACAATGGCGTTGGGCTCCTCAATGATAATCTTCTTCCCTTTTCAATTCCCCTTGTCGGGTTATGATTCAGAGTTGGAGCATGCATCTAATTCAAAATCATTCATCTCAACCACTAGTGACTGTTGGCCCGACACTCACTTTTGTTGTGAGTGGAGCTCTTATGTAACTCACACCACTTTCCCGTGTCCTTCTTTGGCTTCGTGGTATTGTTATTTTATTGCGGCTTTGGCAGGTTGTCTTGGGCTGCCATGCCTTGGCTTTTTCCTTTTTTCTGCAGTTTTGGGAGCGACTTTCCCTTTCTTTTGATTCACAAATCCAAAGTATCGCTTCTTCTATTTGAATTTTTGCTCAATTTGGAAGCATACCGGTATGTCATACCAAGGTAGGAGATTTCGAGGAACTTCATTTCCTCTTGAATGTATCTGTGCAGACAAATACGGTACTTTAGCACCAAATGTTTCTTTGAATCTTTGATACCCAACTTTGTTTGTAGGGTATGGAACATATTCGCTAGCCCTTGCACATCTTGATCCCTTTGCTTCCGCAATGTATTCCGTTGTATGTAATTGTCCTCATAGCTCTCCACGGGATAATATTGTTCCTTGATGGCGTCTCAGAAATAATTCCAAGTGGGTATAGATGAGAACATAGACGGTTCCCCCTCATCCTTTTTCTGGAAATAGGTTTCCCACCAGTCCTTGACATGGGGGACGACATTGAGGAGTGTAAAAATAATCTTCTCCTGGTTGAAAAATTCATGAACCTAGAAATATCCTTCTAATAGAATCAACCATATATCTACTGCGCTTGCATCTATTTGGCCCTCAAATATGGAAAGGTCAAATTTTTCTTGTACCTTAAAAGGAGTGGCACTCCAGAGTGACTGTTAGATGTAGATGTGTCGTTGGTGGGCAGTCGTTGAAGGATCTGGGAAGTGTTTTCCATCATCGCCTTCCTTTGTTTCTCGAGGGCCTCCTCGAGCAATATTTTGATAGGATCTCCTGCTCCCTCATATTTCTTTTCTTCCCCCTTGGGTGGTCATCGGGGTATGTGAGGCTAATCTTGCAAAGGTTAAACCAGATCGAACCCTAACTCCTTATAACCCGACCTCGCTGGGGACATGCAAAGAACGATCGAGAAAGAGTGGACCACTATCATACCACGGATCCGTATTTATGTAGGAACACAATGAAATATAGGAGCTGAAGCATCAAAACTATGGGCCTTGTTTGGGTAAATCGATACATCAATCTTCTTGAGGACATAACTTTGGCATAATATCTTCGTTTGACGTGCACGATACCTCGTTATAAATATCAATCCGAGGAATACAACTTTTGATGTGAGAAACATCAAAGGAACTTCCAAGTTGCTCTCGGTGTTTCCAAAAAAAGTCATTTAGGGCCTCAAAACAGCTCCGGAAGTTGAAGACCTGAAAAAATGCTAAAAATAGTAAACTTTGTAACAACTAAGGAAACTGAAAAATGGAAAGAAACTTTGCTATTGAAAAAGAGAGAGAAAAAACTAAGATAAATATCATTTGGAATCACAATCCTATGAAAGCTCATGAATAATAGTTAATATATTAACCTTAAATATTATTATTTATGTCTCTTTAACAATAAAAATAAGTAGAGATAGACATTAATTCATTGAGTATTTTAAATTCTAAGAAAACTTTATTTTAGTGTATATGCATTGAATTCATCTCGTAATTTTCATCATTATCATTTTTAGATTAATGCATATAGAAATTGATATTGAAATATAAATATAAATTGAAATTAACA
This sequence comes from Pinus albicaulis, assembly GCA_034641835.2. NCBI lineage: Eukaryota > Viridiplantae > Streptophyta > Pinopsida > Pinales > Pinaceae > Pinus > Pinus albicaulis. Next base: position 146,657,039 of record CM076578.1, on the reverse strand, counting down.
TGTACACTAGAATCAATATATTGATTTTAGTGTACATTTTCATTTCTATGTCAATGCATCTAGTACAACAAAATCAATGTGTTACAAAATCAATATACAAGTACACTAAAATCAATATATTTGAAATTAACATGTACATTGAAATCCATCACTGAATCACTCCATGGAGTACATAGAGTGTAAATACTTATTGAAATATGATGCCTACTATTGCTGTAATATTCCTAAATTAGCATGCAGCTAATAGGAATATTGATTTTTACTTTTAGCACCTAGTAGATGAATAAATGGGGAAAGAGACCCATACTTATATTGAATAAGCATAAAATCCCTCTTGATGTGAAAAGGGATCATAATAATAACTGGAACTAGCACTTTCATGTGTGAACAAGGCATAATGGATGTGGACAATGTCAAGTTTGACAAAGTCCACAGCATTAATGTGGGAGGAGTGGATCATCAATAAAAACAACTCAAATTGAATGAGTATCAGTTTGGACAACTATATAAGAGCTGGATTGAATACCCTTAGGTGTGAAAAGGGCTAGAGCAGGTTGAAGAAGTCAACCTTGACCAAATCAAACAAAGTTGTTATGGAGGAGTGGCATTGATGAAGGAACACAACAATTTTGGAGGGAGATTGATTGTGTGATCATGGAAACCCTAATGAGTGGGACCCAAGGTGAGAAGGCTAACATTGTTTATAAGGAAGAGGATGGTAGCCATATGGGGTTAGCTTATGAAATATATTTTTTTATGTCTGTTTAGACCATTTCTCTCTTCAGTTGTTTAGCTAAGATTGATGGTGTAGTTTAGCACTAGGTATTCCTGTTTAGGAATTCCATCTCTTCCCTTTGAGTAGCTCTTGGGAGAGACTTGATCTATCATTCCACACATCTAGAATTGGGGCCAAGCTTCAGTCTTCAGCTACATCGCATTTTCTGCAGAATATTGTGTTGTGTTGCAGGGTGTTGCGGTGGAGGGTTGAGAAACCCACTTTCTGAGTTGGTTTTGCATAGGAGGAAGGATTCCTTATTTTGGGAGATCAGTTCAGAGGGTTCTAGAGCTCATTTTATATATTTGGAAGCAGGCCAATATATTTCCATCACCTATAGCATAATTTCAGTCTGGAATTGCGTTATTTTGGAGGGCAGCTTCAGTAGGGGATCTTGTGGTTCTTTTGGAGAGTTTTCCTATGATTGAAGGGTTCATCCTTTCATGGGGGGAGACCTTTGAGCAGATCCGAATCAGATCTACATTATTTCAGATTTCTATACTCCTATGCTTTATTTTGTAGTGATTATTAATTCTTAGGGTTGTACATCACCATTTGTATTTGGGTGTATTCCTAGAAACCCTTCCCGGGTTCTCTTGGATTTGTATAAATGAGACTAGATCTCAGTTTTTGTGCCATATTGATTAATATAATATCAAATATATTTGTCTCTACCATTTCTATGTATAAACCCTCATTAGACTGCGATGTCTCTTTATGCAGTAATTTTATATTGTAGTAGTTTTGAGGTTTCAGTGTTTTTGAGCTATACTAGGTGTGGGAGGTTTGTTTACCCCACCTAATATGATGTGTTTCTGATATCCTCTTGGATTTAGGTGTTATATGGTCATATCTAATGGATCCAAGGGTTTATTTTGATTTCTATAGCATATATTTCTGAAAATACATTTTTCATGCATGTGTTGCTGAGTTTTCCCATTTGGGAATATTACAGTGGTATCAGAGCATGACCTTTGGCTCAGCCTGTTAATTTCAAGCCAATATGCTATAAGAATGAGAATAGATCTAGAATGGTGAAAGGAATGAGTTTGGTCTCATCATTTTTCAACTCTATGAAGAACCTCCCCAAGGAGGTTAAACAGAAATAAGAAAAGATATGCAGTGAAACTTCTAGATGGTTTCAAGAACAGGAAAGGCCATGTACTTCCTATTCTCAAAAGGAAGAGCCAATGTTGCAGAAAGCTCCAAATAATTACACCTTGCCCTTTGCTTTTGAGGAAGAATACATGAGGCATGGAGATGGAGGGCACTTGGAACATGATATCCTAAGTGGATACCTTGCAGAATACAAGTCTCAACCTAGGGCTTTCAAGGAGACTCTACCTTTTCCTTAGTTTGTTCAGCTTGAAGAAGAAAGGAGGCCCTATAGCAATAGGAGAATAAGGGGAAATAGATTAATATTGTCTACTTTTGATGGATCATCCACATGTATAGCAAAGGCTTGGGTGATGAAGCTATATGCATTATTCCTGCCACATCCAGTGGTAGAAAGTGAGGCTATTGAGATCTCAGTGCTGCACCTTGAGGGTAAGGCAAGCACTTGGTGGTTCAGCCATTTGAGTCATGCAAGAGTGACTAATTTTGCAGATTTGACTCAAAGGGTGATCAAAATATTTGACAAGAAGAAATCAAAAGGGGAGGAACCTTCACCACCACTTGATGAGAATTGTACCAATGCTAGCACAACTATGGAGGAGTAGCCATCATCCTCAACAGTTGGGGAAGCCAGCACATTGGAAGGAGGAACCCTTGTAGCCATACAATATTTTCCCAAGCTTCACCAAGGTATGCATGAATTTCCACTTTTTCTTATTTCAACAAACATTATGGAGGATTGTGGAAATCTGTCTTTGCATGACTAAGGATCAAAACATATTGCTGATTTGGAGCAGCAGACTTGCACTGTGCTGTGCAACCTTGAGTTGATCAAGGAAGGGATAAATAATCATCTTAATGAGTCATTATTGAGCTGCACACAACACTTGGGGTTGGGTTGTGTACTTGTGGAGGATAGGATGAGATTTGTCCTAAACAATCCAATGCAGAACGTTTTGTTCAACATTGAGCTTGAGCATGAGACAAAAAATACACCTTTGAGGAGGAGGTTGATAGCATTGTCATTAGGCAGCACTGAGGAGTTGGTGGCCCAACTATGATTAGAACATTCTGATGACCATTACACTTGTATGACACTGGATGAGCAGATGATCAATGAGAGACATTTTGTCTTTCATCATTGTGATGGATATATTGGGATGAGCATTGTGCAGGCCTATGAGGAATTTTTTCCTTCAGCATACTGTTGGGTGCAGGGATTACACTTAAGCAAACTCCTAAACACTTAATTTTTCAACCTGGGGGGATCTATAAACTTAGAGACGAAGCACAGGCAATGTCAGAGATGGTATGAATCTTCCTAATATAAATCCCTACTTTCTTTAAAGGAAATATTGCATAATCAAATTAAAAAGAGAGAAAAAAAGCAACTTGAACCATCAAAATAATCTAACACTGGAACAAGAAAGAATGCATTTGCAAGAGGAAATTAAAGATAAAAGGAAATCACTCCAGCTAATTATTGGTTAACTACTGAGTGTGTGTTTTTCTTTAGTAGAGACACTAGCAATCTCACCAGATGGGCCCTTAAACCTACTCCTTTAGAGATTTCCTTCTTGCGCTAATCTGTCCTGCACTATCGCGGTCTGCTTGCACTAGTGCAGGAACAGAGATTTATGCAGAAGGTATAAATGGTGTCTTTACTAAATGATTTTTACTTCATGCAAGAGCTTGAACTTTTCCAGGTTCGAAGCACTCAGATCCCATGGAAGGAAACTATTTCTTGCACCGGATCAGAGCTTCCTGCACTTAGCATTTAATTCTTAAAATGAGTGTTTAATTATTGCAAGTGCTATTATACTGTTAATTCAAATTGCACACATAAAAAGTGAATGTTTCTGATCTTAAAAAAGTGCAGGAATAAAGAAATAATCAATATACATTTATCCTGTCATAAGAATTTAATGAAAGAAAGAAGATTGCGGGAAGTAGACTAAGAAGGTTTGCTGCATCACACCAACATGCACTGGTGTAGGTTCATTCATCCTACTTGGACCAGGTGGGGAAAATCAATCAAACAGAATTGCAGAAAAAGAGATATCACACCAACGTGCACTGGTGCAGGGTTATCTCTCCTACTTGGACCAGGCAGGGAAAACCAATCTGAAATCAAGTGCAGGAAAGGAAATTGCAGGAAAAGGAAATTTATCTACTTCACACAACAGATCCGCTTTCACTCAGACAAGAATGCATGTGATTAAAGTTAAATCACACTTGACAACGTAAACACAAATTACAGGAAAACAGGAAATGGGGTAAACGTGTTGGGTTGGTTGGGCCCTAGCCAACCAGCACGTTTCCCTTGAAATAAAAACATTGCTCAGTACCTTAATCAATTCATCCGCTCAAATACAGAAACGCAATCTGTGAAACATGAGTCAGAGCTCCCTTTTATTAATTCACTAAGGTAAGTACATACAGTAATACATCATCCAGCCCAGATTCGGGCAATAACAAAATACAGCAACCTGTTACTGCCTCTCTGGCTGTGTCTCTGTTCTCTTCTACTATCAAAACTTAGCCTCCTTCTTCCTATTTACATTCTACATTATATAGATCTTTGGCCAAAGGCCAAAATAAATCATTCAACGAATTATATAACCAATGCATAATTTAGCTTTTTAGCCTTCAAAATTAGATAGTTTAACAAAACTGGCCGTAGCCAATCTCCAGCTTTCGTCCTTCACAAATTCGTCCTTCACAAATTCGGTCTCAGAACAAGGCAGTGATCAAGGAGGTTCGAATCTGCTGCAAGGATTTGTTGTGCTAGCAACGGTGCAAGATCCGATCCTGCACTAGGATCAGCGATCACGGTAAGTACTTTAAATACCAAATAAAAATTAGAGATATCGATAAGTTACAAAGAGTGATTAAAAGTAAGAAATCATGTAATAAATAATTAATTAATTCTAAGTTGAATTAAAAGTATGAAAAATAAATTTCATACGAAATATGTCACCATGCTTAGACTGGTGCAAGATGAGGGTGCATAAAAGAGGTAAAACTGAGGTAAATGGTTATGATTTAGGAAGGGGAAAATGGAAAAAAGAGAGAAAATTAGGGGGCTAACATCCTCCCATCCCTAAGCTGTTGTGTGTCCTCACACAACTCTTTACCTTTGCAAAAAACCTTCAAAAATCTGAGCATTCTAACTCAATCCTGCTCTGACTTACTGACATCAGCCTGTAATGTTTCATACTTCTTCTTTTTGATGTTCTTTAGTTTCTTTGTCACCTATTTAAGTCACTTGAAACATTGCGCAGCTCGGTACTTCCAAACTCTAACTTCTCCTTTCTTTTCTGGATCTCCGCAGTTAATTCTTCTTTACTCTATTCTTTATCCTCCTGAGCTTTAGCTATGAGCTGTTCTAAGTTCTACACTTGGAGCTCTAGTTCAACTATTTGAGCATCAGGAGTTACCAAATCTCCTCCTTTTTATGTCTCGACAGGGGCTGTGTCTTCCTCGGGGACCTCAATATCCCTCATGGTTTCATCAAACATTTCTTCCTCTTCTTATTCTTCTTCTTCTGGTTCTTCTTATTTTTCTTGTTCTTCTTCTTCTTTTGGTTCTTCTTCTTCTTCTTGTTCTTCTTCTTCTTCTGGCACTGATTCTTCTTCTTCTTCTTGCACTGGTGCATGAGGGGATTCAATGTCCTGTGGGGACTGTGGTTCTTTGCCTGCACTAGATTCTTCATTCTTTTTCCAAGCCTTTTTAATGAAATCGGCCAAAAGAGTGTCATCTTCAACCTCTACATATTTTGCTGCATCCACAAGGACTGACAGGTTGTCTTCTTCGGGGTTCTATTCCTATACTGGTGTCGTAGAAGGAGTCTCTTCAACAAGTGCACTAGATCTCTTCTTATTTGCAGATGGGGCCCTTTCTTCTGTTGATTTTTCAGGTCGTTTCCTTTTTGCACTGGTGCAAGAAGGACTCCCATTTACATTCTTACTCGGACCCTTGCTTGTGTTGGTGGGGTCCTCTGTCTCCTTTCCAACAGCTGTCTTTTTATGTAGCTGTTTTAACAGTGCCTCCTAGGTCATACCTTTAACTTCTAATTTTTTCTGGACCAAAACCTTTATCAGACCGTGGTGATATAACTTCTTGTTGGACTGGTCTGCCTGTCCGTCCTGCACACCCTTGGCCATTCTTTCCAAGCTCTTAAGCAAAAAATGGGGGAAATCAATCCTCCACCGGATGTGTCAGCTGGCTTCGAAATTCTGCAACATTCTAAAATGGTACACAAAAGTGAGGGAGTACCTTCCCTCACAGGTTACGAATTTTTGTATGATGAAAAGGAGGCCCTGCCACTGTCCTAGTAGGGCACTGCACGGAATTCATTTCTTCCAATCTACCTTCATATTCTTGTCGACGAAGAACAACTACCATCGCTTCCTTTCTAGTTTCTAATTTTTAAACCACTGCTCACCAGTATTTTCCAAGCCTCTCGCTGCTGCTATAAACTCTTCCGTAACCTCAAATTTTAGAGGCCCAATTTTTACTCGACCATTTTTGAAACTTCTGGAAAACTGTAGGGCCACTTCACGGCTATGCCCGTAAAAATTTTGCAAGAATTGAAGAAAGCCTGAGTCTCGCAATAGTGCAAGACTATTACGATACTCAGCAATCTGTTCTACCTTACTAAGAGATGAAGGTTTGCTTTGAACAGGTAGCAGCATTGCTTAACAGTTATGAACAGTCAAGAATTTACATGCAACACCAAGAAATTTTTTTCTTATAGATAGGGATCCAACCATCCACCATCCCTTCCATCTTATCACCCATTCATTCCACTGAAATAGCCGTGGATGCGTAGCATCTTTGAGGTCGTGCTGGATTGGTACTTGTGGCGGCGCTTTAACGACTAGGTGAGGTAATCATTACGAGTGAAGGACATCTAGGATTATGGCGGAAAGGGGAAATTATATCCAAGCAATGGTTAAACATTTCCACACTCCTTCATAATTCAAAAAAAGAACTTTAGCATTCATTAAAAAATGATCATGATTCTTAACTTAAAAACACCTTGTACTTTAAATAGTTTTCTCCTAGTTAATATGATAGCAAAAGTACTCATCGATTAAGTGAAAGGACTTCTTATAAACTTTCATGATGATCACTTTCCTATGATGTATGCTATGAAAAGAATAAATTGTACTATGTTTCTGACAGGGTGCATGCTTGGACCGGTCTGCTTGCACTGCTTAAACTATGTTATTCTGTTGGTACCATTTTGCTTGCACTTATTATATAGGACGACATGCTTGCACTAGTGCAAGAATAATATCTAAAAAAAGAGAACAAGGAATTTAAGTAAAATATAGGTTGGACTTCCAACATGACTTTCTCAACTTATACTGGAAATTTGCTTCGCCCTTTCTTGATGCTTCAGAGCATATCCTTTTGCTCTTTGTGCGTGAGATCCTACAATTCATGAGGGAATAAAGAAGTGGGAAAAGGGAAATTTCAGAATGGGAAGGAATTCTGTTACAGGGATTCCAGGAATAGTACCACAAGAGGGGATAAATAGAAGTGGGATAGGGAAGAAATTCAAGAGTAAAGTGGGGTTTTTACGAAACGAACAGGGTAAAGTCAAAAGAATATGGGAAGGTTAATCATTCTAGGATTGAAGGAGAAAACTGGGGGAATATTATGAAAGTGGATTATGAAGAAAGGCGGAAAATTTTCTGGAAGGTCTGCCTGCACTGGTGCAAGAAAAATAACTGCAGCGAGAATTAAGCGTTACTTGAATAAACATATCCATGCTAATTACCCCAATTGTATAAAGGTTGGTTCTGTTGAATCTGATTTTACTTGGTGGTCGCTAGCATATCTAAAGATCAAGCAACATTCTCTTTTTATTAGAAATTTTTTATCTTCCTGCCAGCAAGCCGGTTTTTAGGTTGGTCCTTCTGCAATCATGTCAGCGAACTGATTTTCATAATTACAGGAAAATATTTTTTCTTTACTTTTTATTAAAAAAAAAAAAAAATTGTATTTTAAAGAAAAAAATTTAAGAAGAAGAAGAATTCATGTTTTCAAAAGGTTGGTATTACCATTCACCACTACCGTCCCGAATTACTGTTGGACTTGCTGTGTAAAATCTTTCCTCGCAAGTGCCTGAAAATACTTCTTTAATCTGTGTCCATTTACCAAGAATACTGAATTTTTTCCATCAATAGTTTTAACTTCTACTGCTCCATTCTCGAATACTTAGATCACTTCATAAGGTCCCATCCAACGTGAATGGAATTTCCCTTTAAAAATTTTAAATCTGAAATCATAAAGGAGCACCCAATCACCTGGTTGGAATTGTTTTTTCTGAATAGACTTGTCATGCCACCTTTTACGTTGCTGCTGAATTAGTATGTTCTACTGAATAGCATCCCTATGAAATTCATCTAACTCATTTAATTGGAGAAGATGATGTCTTTGTGCCTCAGAGAGATCTAGTCCTAACTGAACTACAGTTCTAAAAGTTTTGATCTGGAATTCAAATGGTAATAGAACCTGTTTGCCATATACCAGCTCATATGGTGTATGTCCCGTGCTATTTCTCAAAGTGGTTCTATATGCCCACAAATCTTCTAGTAATCTTTCAGCCTAGTCTTTCTGATGCATATATATTGTCTTTGTAAGAATGGACTCGATCACTTTGTTTTTTTATTACACCTGGCCATTTTCTTGCGGGTGATATGGCATGGATTTCCTGTGCCGGATCTTGTATTGCTCCATCACACCCTGTACCAGATTAGAAATAAACTGCGGACCATTGTCAGAAACAATTTCTCTAGGCACACCAAATCTAGTAAATATTTCAGTAAAAAGAAAATCAACAAGTTTTTCTATAGCAAAAGAAATAGCTTTAGCTTCTACCCATTTTGTAAAAAAATCTGTACAAACCAAAATATGCTTTTTACTTAATGACGTTGGATTTATTGGCCCTATAAAATCAATAGCCCATTTTTCAAACGGCTCAATCATAACTTGGGGGAATAAAGGCATTTCATTGGTTTGATTAGGCTCGCCCATTCGTTGAGAGCTATCACATCGCCTGACATACTGTTTGGCATCCTTAAACAAGGAAGGCCAAAAGTAACCAGCACGCAATACTTTATATGCAGTCCACTTATCAGTGAAGTGGCCTCCACAAGGTTCATCATGAGCAGATTTTAGTATGTCAAACACTTCCTCCTCTCTTACACATCTACCTATAATCAGATCTGGACCAGTGTAAAAGAGATATCCTTGAATCCAGGAGTATGCAGCACTTTTCTGAATAATATTCCGCTTTTCACGAGCAGACAAGTGGGGTGGTGTTTTCCCAGTAACCAAGTAATTATCAATGTCAGCAAACCACGGAGAATTTGTTGACATAGCAAAAATATGTTCATCCGGAAAATCATCATTAATAGGAGTTTCTTCACCAAGATTATCTAATCTAGAAAGAAAATCTGCTACAACATTAGATTTTCCTGGTCTATCAACAATAGTAACATTAAATTCCTGCAACAATAGCAACCACCTAGTCACTCTACCACTAGTCAATGGTTTATTCATCAAATATTTAATCGTGGAATGATCAGTATGTACAAATACTTCATATCCTGTAATATAGTGCCTGAACTTATTAATTGCAAAAATTACAGCTGAAAACTCTTTCTCTGTAACTGTATAATTCAATTCAGCGGAAGACAAATTCTTACTAATATAATAAATAGCATAGGATTTCTTATTTTCCTCTTGTCCTAAAGCTGCGCCAATAGCCAAATTTGAAGCATCAGAGGAAATGTGAAAAGGTAGTGACTAGTTAGGACTTCTCAAAACTGGTGCATGTACCAACTTTTCCTTCAATGTTTCAAAAGACTGTTGGCAAGCTGTGGACCAAGAAAATTCACTATCTTTAGCTAAAAGTCAGAAAACAGGGGCAACGATCTTAGAAAAAATTTGAATGAATCTTCTATAGTAACTAGCATGTCCTAAAAAACCTCTTACTTCCCTTTGAGTTTTGGGTGCAGGAATATGCAAAATGGTTTCAATCTTTGCTGGATCAACCTGGATACCTTTACCATAAATCAAATGGCCAAGTACCACTCTTGCTTTGCACATTAATCTACATTTCTTGTCACTCAAGGTGATATGGGCTTCTTGACAATGGAGAATTACTTTCTCCAAATTTTTGAGAGCTCCCTGAAAAGAATCACCAAACACAGAAAAGTCATCCATATAAATTTCTACAAATTCTAGATCAGTAAAAATGGCCAGGACTACCCTTTGAAAGGTATCCGGAGCATTACATAAACCAAAGGGAAGCACTTTATAAGCAAATGTACCCCATGGACATGTAAAAGTTGTTTTATCCTGATCTTCGGGTGCAATCTGTATCTGGTTATAGCCACTGAATCCATCCAAGAAGGAAAAATATTTCTTTCCTGAAAGGGTATCAAGCACCTGGTCAATGAAAGGGAGATGGAAGTAATATTTGAGAGTGGATTTGTTTAATTCTTGATAATCAATACAAATATGCCATCTTCCATATTTCTTAGGTATTAGCACTAATGGAGAGATCCACTGACTGTCGAAAATAGGATAGATAAAACCAACATCCAAGAGTTTTTGTACTTCTTCCTTCACAATATCTCTTAGAGCTGGATTCATTCGCCTTTGGGGTTGTCGGACAGGTCGGGTTCCTTCCTGAATATAGATATGATGTGTACAAGTTTCAGGAGGAATACCCTTCATATCTTCATAGTCCCAATCAAAGGCACTAAGATGGTTTTGCAACAAATTCACAAGCTGCTCCTGCTGAGATGAGTCCAAATCTGAACTAATATGCAAGGATTTACCAGGGCTAATCTCAACAAGAGTAGTATCAGGCTCAAGAGTACTCAAGGGAGTGGTCAGATGCAGCGGTACAGAAGAATGAGAATCATGATTATCTTGAAAATCTAGGCTGAAAACTCTAGCTCAATGGCTCAAAATTAGGCATAGTGTCTAGATTATTCAGGAAATATTGAATCTCATCTTCTTGTGAAGACCCAGTATAATGATGAATAAGGGAAATGGGCTGAGTATCCTAATCACTGCTTTGATCCAACCATAAAGTATCTCGAAGGTCCTTAATGGATCTGGAAGGGGGGTATAAGGTAACTTTCTTCATAGAATCTCCATGTGAAATATACATATCACCGGAACGACATCCAATATATGCATCGGCCGTAGCAAGCCATGGTCGACCCAAGATCAAGGGATTTCCTCCTACTGGGTTCTTTGGCTGAAGCACAATGAAATCAGTAGGATATTCCCAAGAATCTAATGAGATGATCACATCATCCAATACTCCTTCTGGCTTAATTTTAGATATATCTGCTAATTCAAGCACAGTGGGAGTAGGGTGAAGATGAGATAACCGAAGTTGATCCATGGTTTGCTTAGTCATGACATTAATGGCTGCCCCCAGGTCTATAAGAACATTAGAGACAAGTACATTACCAATCTGAACTGAGACAATAGGGTTTCTGGGATCAGTATATTTTTCCATATACACACATCCCATCATCAACTTTGCTACCCTACCAACAAATTGAATGGTTTGGGGTTCCAATATCTTCCTCCCTGGTTTCTTGAGACAGAGTTCCTTAATAATCTTGGTACAAATGGGGATCTCTTTAATGTCTTTAAGCAAAGGTATCTTAATGAAAAGATTCCGAAGCTCAGATGCCAAACTAGTCTCAGAAATAGGCTCACTTATTTCCATTACTAGCCTCTCTGGGAAGGGAGGCTGGTTGGAAGAAGATGGCAAGGATTCAGAGGGTAAGCGCTGCTTAGTGACAGCTTTCGGAGAATGGTTAAGAGTTTCCTCTTCTCCTTTCTCTTCAAAAATCACTATAGGTTGCTTCTGATTTTTTGATGTTACAATCCTTCCCGATCTTAATTGAATATCATGAACCCCAACTGGAATAGACTGGTACTTGAATGGTAAAGGTGGGTTTGTTACATAGATGTAATATTCCTAAATTAGCTTGCAGCTAATAGGAATATTAATTTTTCTTTTGAAATCTAGATGGATGAATAATTGAGCAAGGAGGCTCATAATTTTCTCAAGTATGAATAAAAATACCTCATGGTGTGAAAAGGGATCATGAAATAAACAGATCTAGCATCCACATGTGTGAACCATGTCTAGACTAAGTGGATGTTGGGTGTGGAGCCTGATTATCTTGTTTACTTTGTATCACAGCATTGGACCCTTGTACCTTAAAAGGGGCAACAACGCCGCCCGTAATTAATCGCTGCCATTGGGGGTCCAGGGGGGGTGGCAGTGCTTTTCGGAGCCCCCCCCCTAGCGGGGGGTTTCAGGGGCAGTGCCCCTGAAGCTAAAAATAGATGTAAAATTGCCTTGTAAACGTGTAGTAATTTCTATTCAATCTGGGCCGTTCATAGGAGGATGATCTGATAGTAGAAGTTATGTTTAGTTTAGGGTTTTTTCCCTAGAAGGTAACCCCTCGCTTTTATGAGGGTATTGTATTGTGGCTGTGTATTGTGTGTGTATTCTCAGAGCGAGAAACAGATAGGGAGACTGTGAGAGAGAACAGAGGATATTACAGCGGATTTGTTGTAGGTTTTGTCTCTTCAATTTTTTGCTGGATAATAGAAAGGAAGGACTGGCTATTCGGGGTGGACGTAGCCCAAACTGGGTGAACCACGTATATCTGTGTCTCTCTGGTTTTATGTGTTCTGTGTGCTTGTATTTTCTGCATATTTTATGTGTTGCTTTGCTCCATAATATATAATTTTCTAACAACTGGTATCAGAGCCGAAGGTCTATTTGGCTGATAAACTCGCAGGAAAGAAGGGTTCCTAGTTCAAGTGGGAGCAATGGCGGAAGATGGTAAATTTAGGGTCAAGAAATTTAACGGCCAAAACTTCCCGTTGTGGAAGATGCAGATGGAAGATTATCTATATCAGAAATATCTGTACCTACCATTGAGTAGAAAAACAAAGAAGCCGGCGGCCATGACAGACGCAGAATGGAACATTCTCGATAGAAAGGCACTCGGAACAATACGGTTGTGCCTTGCGGCGTCAGTCACCTTCAATATTTCGAAGGAAACAACAACAGAGGGTTTGATGCAGACATTGGCGAAACTATATGAAAAACCCTCAGCCTCAAACAAGGTATTTCTTATGAAACGATTATTTAATATGAAGATGTCGGAAGGTGGATCTGTTGCAGACCATTTAAATTATTTTAATACAGTTACCAGTCAGTTAACTTCTGTAGGGGTAAACTTTGATGATGAAGTTAGGGCTCTTTAATTTTTGTGCTCATTGCCAAAAAGCTGGAATGGTTTAGTTATGACCATTAGTAACTCTATATCTGGATCTAGTACTTTAAAGTTTGATGATGTTGTCAGTGCTATCCTTAGCGAGGAAATGCAACGGAAAAGCTCTGGTGAGACATCGGGTAATGCTTTGAGTGCAGAGTCTAGGGGAAGAAGAATGGAAAGAGGAAAGAGCTCAGGTTATCGCAGTAAATCAAGGAAAGGCAGATCCAAGTCCAGATCGGGGATAGTGTGCTGGAAATGCGGAAAGAGAGGACACCTAAAGAAAGATTGTAGATCTTGGAAGGGAAAAGAAGGAGACACACAACAAGAAAACAATCATGAAGCAAATGTGACAGGTGATGTGTTACAAGATGCTTTGATTCTTTCTTTCGAAAATGTTGCTGATTCTTGGGTTGTAGATTCAGGGGCTTCATTCCATGCCACACCTGATAAGAAATATTTTCATGACTATGTTCAAGGAGATTTTGGACAAGTTCGTTTGGGTGATGATAAACCCTATAAAATTGTTGGAATGGGTAAAGTTCTTGTAAAAAAACAGAATGGAAACCAATGGCTACTAAAGGAGGTAAGGCATGTCCCAGATCTGAAGAAAAATCTAATTTCAACAGGGCAGTTAGGCAGTGAAGGTTGTGTGACAACTTTCACAGATAAAACTTGGAAGGTCACCAAAGGAGCGTTGGTAATAGAAAAAGGTGAAAAGGTTGGTACATTGTATTTATGAAATGGTAATTCTAACTCTGTTAATGCTTTAACTTCCAAAGGAGCAAATGCAGGATTATGGCATCATAGGCTCGGACACATGAGTGAGAAGGGAATGAACATTCTTCACTCAAGAAATTTGTTGCCAGGTTTGAAGAATGTTGATTTGGATTTCTGTGAAAATTGCATTTATGGAAAACAAAAGAGAGTCAGATTTCTTAGAGTCGGGAAAGAAAAGAAGAGCGAAAAAGTGGAGCTTGTGCATACAGATGTATGGGGACCTGCTCAGGTATCATCTCTCGGTGACTCTCGTTATTATGTTACTTTTATTTATGATGCAACTAGAAAAACATGGATTTATTGTATTCAGAATAAATCTGATGTATTTGATACTTTCAAGAAATGGAAAGCTTTGGTTGAGATTGAGATAGGAAAGAAGTTGAAGTGTCTTAGATCAGAAAATGGAGGTGAATATTGCAGCAAAGAGTTTGATAGGTACTGTTCAGAGCATGGAATTCGCAGAGAGAAGACAGTTCCAAGAACACCACAAGAAAATGGTGTGTCAAAAAGAATGAACAGAACAATCATGGAGCGTGCAAGGTGCATGAGATTGCATGCAGGATTGCCTTTACAATTTTGGGCAGATGCTGTAGATACTGTTGTTTATCTAATAAACAGAGGGCCTTCAAGTTCCTTTGATGGTGGTATTCCAGAGGAAGCATGGACAGGTAAAAAGGTAAACTACTCTTTTTTAAAGCCTTTTGGTTGTGAGGCCTTTGTCCATATTAATAAAGAAAATAGAACAAAGCTTGAGGCAAAATCAAAGAAATGTACCTTTATTGGATATGGTGTTAATGATTTTGGATATCTCTTATATGATTATGAAAATCACAAAATCATTAGGAGCAGAGATGTAATATTCAATGAAAGGTCTTTTATAAGAATCAGTTGCAGGAAAAGAAACAGGAAAAAGAAAGCAAGGAATACACGGTTCTTGATGAGATAAATGAAAAAGTAAAGGTGCCTAAAAATAATAATAATCAACAACCACAGCAGCAACAACCACCACAACAGAAACAGGCACCTCAAACACCTGAAAGTGGTGTTAGAAGATCTACCAGGATAATTAGACCCCCTGAACGATACTCTCCTTCATTATATTATTTATTTTTGATTGATTCTGGTGAACCCGAATGTTATGAAGAAGCAATGCAGGTTGAAAGCAGGAAGAAGTGGGAGCTAGCCATGGAAAAAGAGATGGACTCCTTAATGCATAACCAGACTTGGGGCTTAGTCAGGTTGCCTGTAGGTAAAACTGCATTGCAGAATAAATGGGTTTACAGGCTAAAGGAAGAAGATGGAGGAAAACAAAGGCACAACGCTAGACTTGTGGTGAAGGGGTTTGAACAGAAGAAAGGTATTGATTTTGATGAAATATTTTCTCTTGTTGTTAAAATGACTTCAATCAAAACTATTTTAAGTCTTGTAGCAGCAAAAGATTTACATCTTGAACAGTTAGATTTAAAGACAGTATTTCTCCATGGAGATCTGGAGGAAGAGATATATATGGAGCAACCAGAAGGATATGAGGTCAAAGGGAAAGAAAAATTAGTGTGCAGGCTAAAGAAGAGCTTGTATGACTTAAAATAGGCTCCAAGGTAGTGGTATCTAAAATTTGACAAGTTTATGTCTAAACAAGGTTATACTAGATCTCACTCTGATCATTGTGTTTATCTAAAAAGGCAAAATGATGGTAGCTATATTATATTGTTATTGTATGTAGATGACATGCTTATTGCAGGGTCTAACATGCAGGAAATAAATTTGCTCAAAAGAAAATTGGCAAATTCATTTGCAATGAAGGATTTGGGAGCTGCAAAACAAATCCTTGGTATGAGGATAGCTAGAGACAGGAAAAATCGCAAATTAACACTGTCTCAGAATGAGTACATAGAAAAGGTGTTGAAAAGATTTAATATGCAGAATGAAAAACTAGTTAGTACACCTTTTTCTAGCCATTTCAAACTTAGTAAGGAGATGTTCCCCAAGACCCAAGAAGACATGGATTATATGTCTAAAGTTCCATATGCATCAGCAGTTGGAAGCTTAATGTATGCAATGGTCTCCACAAGGCCTGATATTGCACATGCAGTGGGAGTTGTAAGCAGGTACATGAATAATCCAGGAAAAGAACATTGGATGGCAGTAAAATGGATTCTCAGATATTTCAGAGGTACCACAAATCAAGCATTATGCTTTGGTGGTTCAAACAATGATCTACAGGGATATGTTGATGCAGATATGGCAGGTGACAGAGATAACAGGAGGAGCACTACAGGATATATACTTACTATAGGTGGAACAACTATCAGTTGGGTTTCAAAAATCCAAAGTGTTGTTGCACTTTCAACAACAGAAGCAGAGTATGTTGCTACTACAGAGGCTAGTAAAGAAATAATTTGGTTACAAAGGTTTATGGATGAATTGGGTAAGAAGCATGATATGGGCATGTTATACAATGATAGCCAAAGTGCCATTCATCTTGAAAAGAACTCAGCATTTCATTCCAAGACTAAACACATACATCTGAAGTACCATTTCATAAGGTCAGTATTGGAAGATGGAGAGTTGAAGCTAGAAAAGATACACACTAGCCAAAATCTTGCAGATATGCTAACAAAAGTTGTAACCAGGGAGAAACTGAGAATGTGCTCAGTTTCAATTGGTCTTCAAGGATGACGATGAAGATGAGGAACAGCCAGGTCCAGAGAGGAGTCATTGTCCAGCAAATGAAGCAGCGGTGAAGTTGCTACAATCAGTCTCCAAGTGGGAGATTGTTGGGTGTGGAGCCCGATTATCTTGTTTACTTTGTATCACAGCATTGGACCCCTATACCTTAAAAGGGGCGGCAACATCACTCGTAATTAGTTGCTGCTGTGGGGGGTCCAGGGGGGGCGGTAGTGCTTTTTGGAGCCCCCCCCTGGCCGGGGGTTTCGGGGGCAGTGCCCCTGAAGCTAAAAATAGATGTAAAATTTCCTTGTAAAAGTATAGTAATTTCTAGTCAATCTGGGCCGTTCATAGGCGGATGATCTGACGGTAGAAGTGATGTTTAGTTTAGGGTTTTTTTCCCTAGAAGGCAACCCCTCGCTTTTATGAGGGTATTATATTGCGGCTGTGTATTGTGTGTGCATTCTCAGAGCGAGAAACAGATAGGGAGACTGTGAGAGAGAACAGAGGATATTACATCGGATCTGCTGTAGGTTTTGTCTCTTCAATTTTTTGATGGATAATAGAAAGGAAGCATTGGCTATTTGGGGTGAACGTAGCCCAAACTGGGTGAACCACGTATATTTGTGTCTCTCTGGTTTTATGTGTTTTGTGTGCTTGTATTTTCTGCATATTTTATGTGTTGCATTGCTCCATAATATATAATTTTCTAATAATGGACAAGGTCAAGTTTGACCAAGTCAACATCATTTATTCTCAGAGAATGGATTCTAAATAAAGACAGCCCATTGTGAATGGAAATCAAGCTAATCAGTTAAAATGAAGACACTTTGAGTGTGGAAGAGGTTTATCACTTGACCAACTCAACCATGACCATATCAATAGTGCAATCTAGATGCATTGAACCTCTTGGAGGGACAGTGTAGTTCTAGAAGGAGGTTTTACATGTGAAAGAGGCTAAACTAATGAAGTGGTTTAGGGTTTTGACAAGGCTCCAATCTTATAAAAGGAGGAGGAGAGCAACAAGAGAGGGTTGTTGAAGATTATTATTTCTGAAGGTATTGTCTTCTCAGACATCCCTTGTTGGGTCTTCCTGTTCAGGAATCCCACCTCCTTCCCTGAGAAGCTCTTGGAGGAGACTTGTGCTATCTTTCCACATCAGGTTTTTCAAGCCAAGCTTCACCTTACACCTACAACGCTGATCTTGTTTAGGGTTGGGTTGTCCTTGTGAGTTGCAACAGTGGAAGACACTAGATCTACTCAGATCTAGCCTATACTAGTGGCTCTTCTCAGTGACTGTGTCTTTTAACCTCCTAGAAGAGTTAATTAGCTGATTTTGATTCACTTATACATCTTGGAATCAGGCCAAATCATTCTCAGAGACTATAGCGTAGTTCCTCTTCCTGGACTGCGTTATTTGCAAAGGAGAATTTGCAGGGTGTTTTGTCTGCATTTTGGAGGAGAGATCTCCAGTGTTAGGAATCTTCCTCTCACTGTGGTGATCCATGGATTTTCCATCCAATCCACATTTGTTTCAGATCTGATCTTCTGTCCTATTGTATGCTTCAAAAATTTCTGAAGATTTCTGCAGATCTGCAACTTTAGATCTCAAATCTACTCTCTGTGCTTCATGTTTTTCACAAAACCCCAAGGGGAATGTATAGATCAACATTTCTTGTACACAGATCTGTATTATATCTAAATTTTTATGTAAATATATTCTCTAGATCTGAAGATTAATAAACTACTGCTTCAGCCCCTAGAAATAACGCTGTCATGGTTATGCAGTCTTTTCTTATGGTTGTAGCACCTCATTTCTAAGGATTTTTCCTGTAATGTCTCATTCTTTCTCTTGTACAATGTATGGGTTGTAATGTACATCTGATTTTCTATTATAAATATGATTTCTAAACCTCCATATCAGCCTCCTATTTTTCTTCAGTGGATCTGCGTTATTTCTGAAGCAGTCCTTTGCATATAGTTGCAGCCCCTCTCTTTGGGTGATTTTCAGCTAGACTAGTTTGTGGGAGATCTGTTTAACCCACCTAGTCTGATTTGTTTTTTCTCTCCTTTTTTATATAGATCTTAGATGAGCTGATCTAAGGGATCCAGGAGTTGCAACCTCATTTCTATGCACAGAATTATCATAAGTGCGTTATTTCAGCAGGCTTACTGAGCTATTCCAGATTTGGAATATTGCAGTGGTATCAGATCAAGATCTTTGGTTCAACCTGTGGGCTTCAAGACAAAGTGCTACAAATCAAGGAGGAAGGTCAGAATGATGAAGAAGATGATTTTACTCTCATCACTTTTCGGATCCAGGAAGAACCTCTCCAAGGAGGTTGAACAAGAAGAAGAAAGAAGGAGTAGTGAAACTCCTAGAGGGTTTCAAGAGCAGGAAGATCTTCCGATCAGATCTACAAGATCTATACATGAGGAAAATTCTAAATCCTCATCTCATGGATATGTTCACTCATCCATATCACCAAAGCTTCAACGTTCTGTCAGTAATTTCTTCATGAAGAGGAAGAAAGGAGGTGTACCCGAGAAGGAGACTCTTAGAGAGTATTTGCAGGAGTATGAAGCTCAATCTAATGAGTTCAAAGATAACTTGAACTTCCAAGGGTTCTGCAAGGTCAAGGAGAGCAAAGGCACAAAGGAGGAGTAGCATGGTATGGGTAGATTCTATCTATCTACCTTTGATGGATCACCTAAATGTCCAGTGAGGGTTTGGGTGGAGGAGCTAAACAGCTTTGTACAACAACATCAAGTTTCAGAGATTGAAGCCATCAAAGTGGCAGCACTGGACTTTGAAGTTAAAGCATATGCTTGGTGGTTGTTTGAATCTTTTTCCTTAAGGAATGCAAATACACCTATTTATGCAATGTTTATTGCAAGATTGATAGAGAGGTTTGATGAAGCTCCATGAGTAACATCTTCTGTTGACACTATCAAACCATATCAGACAAATATTTTGCATGAGTTGGAAGGGTATATGAATCCAAATCCATTTCTGAAGACCATGGAAGAAGGTGTAAGTTTTTTTGATGCCTTTCCAAGGGCAAGATCTCCTTTGGATGAAGGATTCTCTTCTCAAAAGGAAAGCATGAAGATTCCCCCTTCAATAGATGACCAAGATCTAAGGTCTCTTGTTGATGATGAGGTAATTTCAGTTATTGAAGAGGAGGAGAGGAAGGCAAGAGATAACGCATTCATGAGAATGGCACCTCAAGCACCTCATGAAGAGGAGGAAGGAGCACTTGCTCCAAGGAAAGAAACTCTTGCACACTTGAAAGGAGTTCCACAAGGTCTCACACAAAGAGCTCTTGGCATAACACATGAGCATCATGTAACATCATTGTCAAATGATGATATCTTGAAGGTAGAAGGAGGAAAGGAGGAGGAAGGGAATCACAAGATGAAGAGCATGGATCCTTCTCTATTTCAAAGCTTGGAAGCACGAAGAAGGCAAGAGGACCTATGCAATAAAGTTAAGGGAAAATTTATCTACCTACATCCACATTCTACTCTATGCCTTGACACCTCTTTGCAAGGAGGTATTTTACCAAGAGCACCTCCTGATGGGAGAAAACCTAAAGTTTTCTCTCAACTATGGGCAGCATATGCATACTTGGCCAAGGAGGGAGCCTTGGGAGAAGCCAACATAGTGCAGAGAATCTCTCATGAATTCAGAAGAGAGATGAGAAATTTCCTGAAAGGGGCATTGCTAACTCCCACTCAGCTATCTACGCTGAGAGAGGAGAAATCAGAAGTCTATGATGGCATGAGCATGAGGACACATGGAAACTCCATATCTTTGGGGCAGCCCATGATTAATTCATTCACAAAGAATATTTTTGAACATGGCAAGGGGATGCTAACCCTCTTGTATGCATGGGCCAAAATGAGGAAGTATTGGAAGACAAGAACTTTCTGAGGGGAAGTTGATTTCCATATGCTTCAATCTTGTCTTGAGCAGGATCAGCTGCAAATGGGGCAGCAAAGGGGCGATTATGAAGCTCCTACACGTGATGTTGACATCAATAATGTCAAAGGAGGGAGCCATGATATGACAAAGGCAGCATTTCAGACTTGTACAACACTGTCATTTTTGGGAAGCCTAGATCCTTATTGAGATTCCCAACTCATGATGGAATACTCCAAGGACCTTTTCACATGTGGGGTTCTTGATGGGGAAGTAGTGGATGAGAGGTTCAAGGTAGTTGATGGAGTCATCTATTTCTAAAATATTATTCTTTTGGTTAGTGACTCCAAGCTCAAAGAGAGACTACTAGATGCCACCTATGAGATCCTGCTTTCCAAACCCACTGGTTTCATTAGAGCATGTCATACTCTCTTGGGTGGAATCATATGGGAAGGTTTCAAGGAAGAGGTGCACTCTCATATGAAGATATGCAAGGATTACTTGGTAGAGGAGGAGGAACATAGCTCTTGGGAAGAGCCACCATTCACACCTCCTTACTCATTGAGTGTGAGAGGGAACTCATCCATGAGTTACCTCACTGATGTGAAACAAGTATATAGAGAGACTTGTCTTCCTAAAAATTTTAATGTATCTCCTATATGATTATATTTCTCTAACACTCATTTGCAGAACATCGCTCCAAAAGGGGGCACTATTTATGATAGGTTTCATGGGCTACTCAAGGCCATGAACTAGGTCGATGCAGGTCATTCCTCAGAGGATCTTGGAAAGCTATTCTATTCTTCATGGTGTGATTCTTTTACACCAACTATGATGCATTTTCTCCAAGCATTCAGAAGGGATGAGGCAGCAAAAAAATGTTGGGGAAGGTACTTGTCATATCCTATTCTATGGAAATTAAGGATAAAACTGCGCTGGTTGCACATGAGGGAACATCTTCCTTCTCATTTATCATACATGGCAGCTAGCATGATTCTAATCATGATTCCATATGTTGAGAATGTTCTTACTCTTGGGAACATGGTTGGAAGAGAGGCACATTGGTGGGATGTGTCCTTGGGGAGAGGAGTTCCCCACTCTTTTTGCACTACACGCTTCAATGGGAGCATGAGATATTGTATGGTCACTTTGATGAATCACTTGTCTCTTTGTAAAGTGAGCCATATGTTTGATGGGAACATACCTCTCATATGTGTTGGGGAGGATTTTTTCTATGGGTTGCCAATTTGGGAGGTGATCCACTTCATTTGGATGATAGCATGCAGATGGGAGTCTTTCATGAATCATGAAAATCCCCATGATTGTCATCACTTCTATCTTGAGGAGGCCATGGATTAGCAAGAAGGTTTCCATAACAACCTTCCATTCTTTCATGATGATAGCCATTGGGTTTATTCACCAAGGGCCCATTTGCACATCGAGGGAGGACCATTGGAAGACAAAACTATTGTAGAAAATTCAGAGCAATGGTGGAGACTATTGGATGAGGAGGCCACAAGAGAAGAAGGGGAGATTTTATAGCACTCTTGCAGTTGCTTGAGGACAAGCAACATTTGGGAGGGGGAGACTGTAATATTCCTAAATTAGCTTGCAGCTAATAGGAATATTAATTTTTCTTTTGAAATCTAGATGGATGAATAATTGAGCAAGGAGGCTCATAATTTTCTCAAGTATGAATAAAAATCCCTCATGGTGTGAAAAGGGATCATGAAATAAACAGATCTAGCATCCACATGTGTGAACCATGTCTAGACTAAGTGGAGAAGGTCAAGTTTGACCAAGTCAACATCATTTATTCTCAGAGAGTGGATCCTAAATACAGACAGCTCAATGTGAATGGAAATCAAGCTAATCAATTAAAATGAAGACACTTTGAGTGTGGAAGAGGTTGATCACTTAACCAAGTCAACCATGACCATATCAACAGCACAGTCTAGCTGCATTGAACCTCTTGGAGGCATAGCGCGGTTCTAGAAGGAGGTTTTACATGTGAAAGAGGCTAAACTAATGAAGTGGTTTAGGGTTTTGACAAGACTCCAATATTATAAAATGAGGAGGAGAGCAACAAGAGAGGTTTGTTGAAGATTATTATTTCTGAAGGTATTGTCTGCTAAGACATCCCTTGTTGGGTCTTCCTGTTCAGGAATCCCACCTCCTTCCTTGAGCAGCTCTTGGAGGGGACTTGTGCTATCTTTCCACATCAGGTTTTTTAGGCCAAGCTTCACCTTACACCTATAGTGTTGATCCTGTTCAGGGTTGGGTTCTCCTCGTGAGTTGCAGCAGTGGAAGACACTAGATCTGCTCAGATCTAGCCTATACTAGTGGCTCTTCTTAGTGAGTGTGTCTTTTAATCTCCTGGAAGAGTTCATTAGCTGATTGTGCTTCAGATCTACATCTTTGCATCAGGCCAAATCATTCTTAGAGGCTACAGTGCAGTTCCTCTCCCTGGACTGCGTTATTTACAAAGGAGGAGTTGCAGGGTGTTTTTTCTGCATTTTGGAGGAGAGATCTCCGAAGTTAGGAATATTCCTCTCACTGTGGTGATCCATGGATTTCCCATCCAATCCATGTTTGTTTTAGATCTGATCTGCTATCCTATTGTATGCTTCAGAAATTTCTAAATATTTCTGCATATCTGCAACTTTAGATCTCAGATCTACTCTCTGTGCTTCATGTTTTGCACAAAACCCCAAGGGGAATGTATAGATCAGCATTTCTTGTAAATAGATCTGTATTAGATCTAACGTTTTATGTACAGATCTGCTCTAGATCTGAAGATTAATAAACTATTTCTTCAACCCCTAGAAATAACGTTGTCATGGTTATGCAGTCTTTTCTTATGGTTGTAGCACCTCATTTCTAAGGATTTTTCCTGTAATGTCTCATTCTTTCTCTTGTACAATGTATGGGCTATAATGTACATCTGATTTTCTATTATACAACTAATTTTTGAACCTCCATATCAGCCTCCTATTGTGCTTCAGTGGACCTGCATTATTTCTGAAGCAGTCCTTTGCATATAGCTGCAGCCGCTCTCTTTGGGTGATTTTTAGCTAGACTAGTTTGTGGGAGATATGTTTAACCCACCTAGTCTGATTTGTTTTTTATCTCCTTTTGAATTTAGATCTTATATGAGCTTATCTAAGGGATCTAGGAGCTTCTAACTCATTTCTATGCACAGAATTCTCAGAAGTGTGTTATTTCAGCAGGCTTGCTGAGCTGTTCCAGATTTGGAATATTACAATACATCATTTGCACTGCTTTATTATTGTTAATATTGGGAATAGATTGAGAAGGAAACTGAGGAGGTCGAAAGGGTGGAGGTAAAGGTAATGGTGGAGTAGACTGACTCGGAAGTTGAGGCATTGAATAAGGTGTATGCGTAGATGGATATGACTGCATAGGTGGCTGGTGGGAGTATGGAGAATGAGTTGGCCCTTTCCATCCTTGTTGCTATGGTTGAGAAGGTTCCCCATGCTGATATTGATTCCCATAATTCCACTGCTGATTATTTTTAGGATAAGAATATGCATGTGAATTGTAACCAAAATAGTGTGGAGAAAATTCAGGAGCCATACCTGCACCTGCCTGAGGCCAATTTCTTCTTGCTCCCATAGCATACAGGTATTCAGCTTCAGGCTGTCCCCCTGTAAATACAACTTTAAGTCCTGGTATAGAGGGACATTTTTCTGTGACATGGTCTTCTACACAAATATCACACTTATTAGTTTCTTTCAAATTAAGAGGACACTCTTTAGGAGGATGCGTGTCTCTAAATTTAGGACAGAAAATACATAATGACTCTTGTTCCTTCATGAGTTTTTGCTGAAATTTTAAAGAATATAATTGTTTGGTAACAGTATTCATTATATCAATTTTCATGTTTTCCATTTTATTTTCTATTCCAATAATCATAGCATCAGTAGATTTAGTTTTTCTATTTCTATTTCGAGTTCCTCTACCAGATCTATACTGATTTCTTGAAAATTTCCTGCATAATTCACAATTTTTTTCAAAATTTTGCTGAGAAATATCACCTTGTCCTAACAAATTTAAATTATTTATAGCATTATCAATAAGTCCTCTTAAGAACAAGGTTCTAATAGTACTAGGATCAAACTTAAGTTTCGACCTTTGTAAAATATACAGAAAACTTTCTAGGTAATCTTCAAGAGTTTCATCATCATCTTGCATGATTGTAAAAATTTCATCCTACATGTCCCGAGTTTTGCAATGTTCTTGATATTTAGACAAAAACACTCTCTTCATCTAATCCGAATAGTTTATAGTGTTTCCTCCTATCCCCATAAACCAGCGTAGAGCTGAGTCCTTGAGAGTAACAGGAAATAATATTAACTTTTGAGTGTCAGTTGAATAATCATAACTTCTACACAAAATATCAAACTCGAATAGAAAAGAGTCAGGATCTTCATGAACTTTACCATGGAAATGAGGGAGATCTGATGGTGGAATATTCTTCTTTTGCGCCACAGTATCAGGATCCACAATTGGAAACACAAAAGTGGATTATTCTTTACTTACCTAGTTTTCACCAGTCCCTTCCAAATGATCTTCATGGTCCACCATTGTTTCCCTTTTACTTGTACCGCTCTCAAGAGGCTGATCCACACGTGAGCTGTTGTCACCAGAATCCAGGTGGATTGTTCCTGCGTGATGGGTTTGAATTGGATTGGGC
Organism: Pinus albicaulis; assembly: GCA_034641835.2. NCBI lineage: Eukaryota > Viridiplantae > Streptophyta > Pinopsida > Pinales > Pinaceae > Pinus > Pinus albicaulis. Next base: position 146,631,714 of record CM076578.1, on the reverse strand, counting down.
TTCCTGTTTACAGAAGGAGACCCAATATGAGAATTGTTTTCAAAATTATTTTGGCCCTTAGTGGGCTTCGAACCCTTAACTTTTCTAGGCATTCATTTCAAAAAAGAAAGAAAAATAACAAACAAATTCTAGTAAAAAATGCTGTCAGAAATTAATTAACACTAGAAAAATTCATTCAAAGAAGCTTTTCCAAACAATACTGCAAAAATAAAGAAAAAATTACCTCTATTGTATAATCAGAAAATTCTTACCAAATCAAATCGCCTCCCCGGCAACAGTGCCAAAATGTTGGGTGCAGGAATTACACTTAAGCAAACTCCTCAACACTTAATTTGTCAACCCGGGGGATCCGTAAACTTAGAGACAAATCACAGGCAATGCCAGATATGCTATGAATCTTCCTAATATAAATCCCTACTTTCTTTAAAGGAAAGATTGCAGAATCAAATTAAAAAGACAGAAAAAAAGAAACTTGAACCATCAAAATAATCTAAGACTGGAACAAGAAGGAATGCATTTGCAAGAGGGAATTAAAGATAAAAGGAAATCACTCCAGCTAATTATTGTTTAAATATTGAGTGTGTGTTTTTCTTTAGCAAAGACACTAGCAGTCTCATCAGATGGGCCCTTAAACCTACTCCTTTAGAGATTTCCTTCTTGCGCTAATCTGTCCTGCACTATCGCAGTCTGCTTGCACTAGTGCAGGAACATAGATTTATGCAAAAGGTATAAATGGTGTCTTTACTAAAGGATTTTTACTTCATGCAAGAGCTTGAAATTTTCTAGGTTCGAAGCACTCAGATCCTGTGGCAGGAAACTAGTTGTTGCACTGGATCAGAGCTTCCTGCACTTAGTATTTAATTCTTAAAATGAGTGCTTAATTATTGCAAGTGCTATTATACTATTAATTCAAATTGCACACAAAAAAAGTGAATGTTTCTGATCTTAACAGAGTGCAGGACTAAAGAAACAATCAATATACATTTATCCTGTCATAAGCATTTAATGAAAGAAAGAAGATTGTGGGAAGTAGACTAAGAAGGTTTGTTGCATCACACCAACGTGCACTGGTGCATGTTCATTCCTCCTGCTTGGACCAGGCGAGGAAAATCAATCAAACAGAATTGAAGAAAAAGAGATATCACACCAACGTGCACTGGTGCAGGGTTATTTCTCCTACTTGGACCAGGCAGGGAAAACCAATCTAAAATCAAGTGCAGGAAAGGAAATTGCAAGAAAAGGAAATTTATCTACTTCACACAACGGATCCGCTTTCACTCAGATAGGAATTCATGTGCTTAAATTTAAATCACACTTGACAACGTAAACACAAATTACAAGAAAACAAGAAATGGGGTAAACGTGTTGGGTTGGTTGGGCCCTAGCCAACCAGCATGTTTCCCTTTAAATAAAAATGTTGCTCAGTACCTTAATCAATTCATCAACTCAAATACAGAAACGCAATTTGTGAAACATGAGGCGGAGCTCCCTTTTATTAATTCACTGAGGCAAGTACATACATTAATACATTGTCCAGCCTAGATTTGGGCAATAACAAAATATAGCAACTTGTTACCACTTCTCTGGTTGTGTCTCTATTCTCTTCTGCTATCAAAACTTAGCCTCCTTAGTCCTATTTACATTCTACATTTAATAGATCTTTGGCCAAAGGCCAAAACAGATCATTCAAATAATTACATAACCAATGCAGAATTTAGCTTTTCGGCTTTCAAAATTAGATAGTTTAACAAAATTGGCCGTAGCCAATCTCCAGCTTTCATCCTTCACATATTCGGTCTCGACTGCCTTTGGATCGATCTTGTTGTCATGGCTGAAGCTACTCAAAACGAGGCAGTGATCAAGGAGGTTTGGATCTTCTGCAAGGATTTGTTGTGTTAGCAACGGTGCAAGATCCAATCCTGCACTAGGATCAGCAGTTACGGTAAGTACTCTAACTACCAAATAAACATTGGAGATATCGATAAGTTACAAAGAGTGATTAAAAGTAAGAAATCATGTAATAAATAATTAATTAATGCTAAGTTGAATTAAAAGTATGAAAAATAAATTTCATATGAAATATGTCACCATGCTTGGACTGGTGCAAGATGAGGGTGCATAAAAGAGGTAAAACAGAGGTAAATTTTTATGATTTAGGAAGGGGAAAATGGAAAAAGAGAGAAAATTTGGGGGCTAACACATACTTGGATCCTTATGGATTCAATATGATCATTGGTGTGGGATCTTCTCTAGGAGATCTCCAAGAGGTTGCATTTCAACATCCCATGAAATGCAAAGGTAGAAATCTAATTTGGGATGATGATAGTCTTCATTGTAGGAGTACCAAGGTGGAGCATGGTAGGAGACATCCACAGGTGGATGAATGGGTGTGGATGGTGAGCAAGAGGTTGGTGAGCCACTTGCATATTTATGACACTGGGCAGCAGTAGGAATGGCTACATTGGCTGCTCTTGAAAGAGTTTGGCCATCATGTGATATATCCTTCTCCAAAGGGTATGTTGGTGGAGGAAACTTGGCAGGACACTTGCATCATATGGTAGCAAAGAGTTTGGGTGAATTGTGTTGATATGATCTTCTTCATGTCAATCAACATATTTTCACCTCATGATTTGTATGATGGAGGTGTGAGGGGGCAGCAAGAGTTATTGTTTCTGTGACTACCCTTGTGAGAGTATGGGCAGAATTTTTCCCATACTTATCATGATATTTCCGGAGAAAGGGATGGACATTCAAGGTGCAAAGAAATAGTTGGATCTTCTGTCGGCGAGTGTTATTGATACAGTTGGATCTTCTGTCGACGAGTGTTATTGATTTGCATGTCCATGATATAGTCTATGGTGGCTTGTTCCATGCAGTCTGGGTTTAACTCTTTTGGTGTGAGTTCTTCTGCAATGTCAGAGGTGTCCAATAGAGGTGGGAAGTAGGGACGAAGGCGCTCTACATTGAATACTGGGTGCAGACCAAGGAATGGTGGAATACTAAGCTCGAAGGCATTGTTCCCTATAGCCTTGGTGATGGTGTACGGCCCATATCAGAGTGGAAAAATCTTGTGGTGGGGTCTAGTGAGGTGCTCCTTCTGCAAATGTAGCCACACTTTTTCGCCCACCTGGAAGTTGTGTGGCACCTGATGTTGATCATGTCATTGCTTGTACTTAGCATTGGCTCTGTACAATCTGTCATGAACCTATTGGCAAATGTTCTCAATGCACTCGATGAAGTTTTTTTCTTTGTCAGCTTCAGACTGGACATAAGCCGAATCGGCCTGAGTAGCTGCAAATGGCATGGCTACATCAATGGGACATAGTGGTTGGAATCCCAAGCCCACCTGAAAGGGGCTGTGGCCGGTTGAGCTGTGGAGAGCCCAGTTATAACTATGTTGTACATAGGGAAGGCTCTCATCCCATGTGCATGGATGCTTTAAATTTTACATGCGCAGAATGTGTACAATCATCCTGTTGACGACCTTTGTCTGGCCATCAGTTTGGGGATGGAAAGCTGTGGACTTGGTGAGCTTGGTGTCCAACATTGACCAGAGGCTGGACCAAAATGTGATGAGGAACCTGCTGTCACGATCTGATATGATAGACTGTGGGATCCCAAAGTGCACCCACACTCGTTCAAAGAAGAGTTTAGCAGTGGCTTCTACTGTGATATTCTTCTTACAGGCCGCCATAATGGCCATCTTTGAGAATTTGTCGACGACCATGAAAACACAGTCGTTTCCATGCTTATTAGAAGGAAGGCCTGACATGTAATCCATGGAGATGGATTCCCAAGGTTGACTCGGGGTAGGTAGTAGAGTATAGAGCCCTTGCTTCTTGATGGTCGATTTGGCAATGGCGCAAGCAGTGCAGGATCTGATGTACTTCCTGACATCCTGTCAAAGGTTCGGCCAATAGAAATATTTTTGTAGTACTACCACTGTTTTCTCGACCCCAAAATGCCCAGCAACTCGACTGTAGTGCACTTCCCATATCATCTTGGCACACTCACTTGAAGGAACACAAAGGTGTCCCAGGTGACATAATAGTGCATCTTGAAGGTGAAAATTTGGAACTTGCATACCCCCCAAGAGTGTCGTGTATGTGCAGCTGAATTCTAGATCGCTCTTGTAGAGAAGTGGCCAATCAGAAGTCTGATGCCCACAAGATTTGAGAACGGCGGTTATGGCCACGATCAGTGGTCAGCTGAGGTAGTCTGCAACATTATTGGTGCTACCCTTCTTGTACTTGATGTTTAAATGAAATTGTTGGAGATATGTGGACCATTTCTGATGAAAATCATTCTACAACTTCCCTTGTGTTTGTATGAACTATAGGGGTCGGTGGTCTGTGTGGATGATTGTCTCCTTCCCATAATGTAATGCTTCCATTTTCAACAAGCCTGCACAATGGAATACATTTCTTTGTCATAAATGGGATACTTTTGAACTGTGTTGGACAATGTCTCACTATGATATGCCACTGGATGCCCTTGTTGAGTAAGAATTTCCCCAATAGCATATTCAAAGGCATCTGTCTAGATCTCAAATGGTTGTTGCAAGTCTGGTAATGTGAGCACCGAGGCAGAACAGAGGCGTTGTTTCAATTATGAACGCCTTCTGTTGAGATTCCAACCAAAAGAATTTTTCTTTCGCTCCTCCCTTAGTAACTTGGCTCAAGGGCCAAGTGATATGAGAGAATCCCAACACGAACCTGCGGTAGAAATTAGTAAGACCTAGAAAGCTGCGAAGCTCTGTTAGCGTGGTTGGGGCTGGCCAATCCCGAATGACTTGGATCTTGGCTAGATCCACATGCACCCACCTTTCATCAATAATGTATCCCAGATATTGAACCTGTCTCATGCCAAAAGTGCACTTCTCCAAATTGGCACACAACTTGTGTTGCCACAGTGTTTGGAGAACTTCTCAGATGTGGTGCAGGTACTCTTCCCAAGTCTGGCTGAAGATCAGAATGTCATCCAAGTATACCACTACAAATGGGTTGGTGAATGGACGCAATATGTCATCCATCAACCTCATGAAGGTTGCAGGAGCATTTGTCAATCCGAAAGGCATGATGAGCCATTCGAAAAGGCCTTCCTTGGCTTTGAAGGCAGTCTTCCACACATTAGAGGGTTCAATTGGTACCTGGTGATACCCAGACTTCAAGTCGATCTTGCTGAAAAAATTTTCCCCTTTGAGCTGGTCGAGAAGGTCATCAATCTGTGGGATCAGGTACCTATTCTGGACAGTGATCTTGTTCGACGCCCGATAATCAATACAGAGTCTCCAAGTCCCATCCTTCTTCTGTAACAACACGATCGGGCTCTCACGGGGCAATGAACTTGGCCGGATGTGACCTTTCTACAGCAGCTCTTGAATCTGCCTCTTGATTTCATCATTTTCCAGAACATAGCACCTATAGATTGGTCCATTGGGTAGCGACGCACCTGGGGTCAGGTCAATGGGGTGCTTGACCTAACAGTGTAGAGGCACCCCTGTCGGTGAGGTGAATATGTCCTCGTACTCCTCCACAAGCTTGTCCGTTTGTTGTTGTCGTGCAGAGGAGCCATGTCTGGAGGTTGTGGCCACAGTCTTCTTCTTACCCTAGGGGCAGATCATCAGGAAAAAAAAAATTCCTGGTTTGGGAAATGATCTTACTGCATTTTTTTGCAGTAACCAAAGAGATAGTGGGAGGCGGTGGTACCTCTGGTATCCTATACAATTTATTTCCCAAAGTAACAATAACAGCACAAGGCCGGGACTCATACACAGCATGTTGCTTCCACAAGTATGGTTGGCCTAATAATACATCAGAAACATCAATAGAAGCAATGTCACACAATACCTCATCCGTGAAGGGCTTGATGCTATAGGGAAGGTGGCACTGCTAGCTGATGCAGAGATCCCGTCCTTGGTGAAGCCACCTGATGGTGTATGGTTGTGGGTGCGTTGTGGTCGGCAAGCCTGACCGCTTCATGACATCTGCTAAAATGAGGTTCTTTTGGCTCCCATTGTCGACAATGAACCGTACTGGGGAACCCTTTACCCACATCTGGGAGTGGAAGAGATGCTCTACCTCCTCTGGATCTTCTGGTTCCTCCTTCTGGATCTTTGTAGTGGCAACAGTGGCGTTGGGCTCCGCATCAATAATCTGCTTCTCTTTGTCATTCACCTAGTCAGGTTCTGATTAAGAGTCGGAGCATGCATCTGATTCAGAAGCCCTTATCTCAGCCACCAACGACTGCTTGGCCCAACACTCACTTGTGTTATGAGTGGAGCTCTTATGGAACTCATACAACTTTCCCGTGTCCTTCTTTGGCTTCGCGGTGTTGTTATTTGCTTGTGTCTTTGGCAGGTTGTCTTGGGCCACCATGCCTTGGCTTTGTCCTTTGTTATACGATTTGGGGGCACCTTTCCTTTGCTTTTGATTCACAGATCCAAAGTCTCGCTTCTTCTGTTTGAATTTTTGCTCCATCTTGGCAGCCTATTGGTATTCCATACCAAGCAAGGAGATGTCGAGGAACTCCATTTCCTCCTGAATGTATCTTTGCAGACAATCGCGATACTTTAGCACCAAATGTTTCTCTGAATCTTTGATACCCAAATTTGTGCACAGGGTATGGAACAGATTCATTAGCTCATGCACATCTTGATCCATTTGTTTCCGCAGCATGGTCCATTGTATGTACTTGTCCTCATAGCTCCCCACGAGATAGTATTGTTCCTTGATGGCATCTCAGAAAGAATTCCAAGTGGGTATGGCTGAGAACAGAGATGGTTCTGTCTCATTGTTATTCTCACAGTAGGTTTACCACTAGTCCTTGACATGGGGGGTAGCTTCGAGGAGTGCAAAAATAATCTTCTCCTGGTTGGAAAAGTCATGAACCAAGAAATATCCTTCTAATAGATTCAACCATCTATCTACGGCATCTGCATCTATTTGACCCTCAAATATGGGAATGTCAAAGTTTACTTGTACCTTAAAGGGATTTGCGCCTCTAGAGTGACTATTGGATGCAGATGTGCCACCAGTGGGCAGTCGTTGAAGGATCTGGGAAAAGTTATCCATCATCGCGTTCCTTTGTTTTTCGAGGGCCTCCTCGAGCAATATTTTGATAGGATCTCCTACTCTCTCATCTTTCTTTTCGTCCCCCATGGGTGTCCGTTGAGGTTTGTGAGGCTGATCTTGTAAAGGTTCCACCAAATCGAGCCCTAACTCCTTATACCCCGACCTCGTTGGGGACATGCAAAGAAGGATCGAGAAAAAGTAGATCGCTCTGATACCACTGATCCGAATTTATGCAGGAATGTAACAGAATACAAAAATAACCATAAACATAGAAATACAACGGAAATAAAGCTTCATTTCATTAATATCAAATCACATAAATATGCTTACAAACATGATGGAAATAAAATAGCGAGGGTGCTGGTAGTGAATCTCTCAGAAGATGTAACATTCCAAAATTTGCAAACAAGCAAATTGGAATATTAGATTTTGATGCTTTCACTTAGGAGAGGAATAAATGGGAAAGGAGGCCCATGAACAATCAAAATATGAATAAATTCCACTTTAGTAAGGAAGGAGATCACTCTAGGAGCTGGTTTTACGCTTCCAAGTGTGAATAGGGGCAAAATAGATGGGGACATAGTCAAGTTTGACTAAGTCAACATGCATTCTTGAGGAGGAAGAAATCACCCAAGTAAACTAGCTCAATGTGAACAAGGATCAGCCTAGAAACACATATGATAATTGGATTGAAGATCCCTTAGTGTGAAAAGAGGCATTTCAGGTGGATTAGTCCCAGTTGACCAAGTCAACAGCGCTGCTACAAAGAGGAGGAAGCTAGCTAGGGCAACGCAGTTTTGAAGGAGGAAGCTTCACTAGGAAGTCACCTCAACATTGAGTGGGGTCCAGGATGAGGAGGCTCACCAAAGATAAAAAGGAAGGCATAGCATCAAAGAGATGATTTAGAGTTCAGCTATCTTTGGTCTTTTGACTACTTGCATGCTTAAGCTGTTTAGCCGAAGTTATTGCACTGCTTAGTGCAAAGAATTCCTGTGTGGGAATTCCATCCTCTCTTTGGGTCAGCTTGCTTAAGGGATCAAGAGGGAAGGATTTTAGCTTCAATTCAGCATTTTTCTTGAGGCCATTCATCCATATTCAGCTACAGCGCAATTCCCTTCAGAAACTGCGTCCTCTCTGCAGTTGCAGGGTTAAACCCTGCTATTTTGTACTAGTCTTTGAGGAGGAGGTGCTTATTTCCCTCCGGGAGATCTAATAAGAAGGGCCTTGGCCATTTTTTGTATTATTCAGCTTTTATATGTCATATTCAGCCATTCTTAATGCAGATTTGCAGTAGACTGCATTATTTTCTGCAGTCCTGTTTTTTGTACATGTATATTGCCAGAAACCCTTGTCGGGTGTCTTGTTTCTGCTGTATAAGAGGTTAAACCTCCATTTATTTGCTATATGATTAATATAAAATTCTAATCAGTATTATTTCATCATTTTCTGTAGAAACCCTCATGGGAATTACTCTCTCATAGTCTTCAGAAATGCTGCAGTTGAAAGTCATGGGAATAGGGTGTTTTTGAGTTGTCTCTAGCTGGGGAGATCTATTTAACTTAGCTAGAATGATTAGTTTGGGCTAAAATTTGGTATGGAAGTTTTATAATGTATAAACCACAGATCCAAGTGCCATTTCCCATAGTTATTGCATTATTTTCTTAAAAATGATGTTTTTATGGTCCAGAAGGTTGCATTTCCTCATGCCGGGAGAGGATAGTAAAGAAAATCTCTGATGTTGATCATTAATTTGTTGGTTAAATGTTTCTTGTACATCTTCTGAACTGATATACATCATTATTCTCATGATTTTTTGAAGCTGCACATTGGTAATATCTTAAAATATTCCCAATAGTGTAGTTGTTCCCAATTTGGGATATTACAGTGGTATCAGAGCTGCCATCTTGGCTCATCCTTTGGATTTTAGATCCAATCAGAAGATAAGAAAAAGAGGAGAAAAAAATTATGGAGAGGATGAGCTTACTCTCATCCATTTTCAGATCTAAGAAGACAGAAGAGAAATGCATTGAAACTCCAAAAGGGTTTCAAGGAGGAGAAAGCTGCAGTGAGGCCTCTAGAAGGTTTCAGGAGGCAGAAGAAGATGCATGCACTTCCCATTCTCATAGAGGAAGTAGAGAGCAAGGATACCACTTAGAGCATGAAATCCTGAGTGGGTATTTGGTAGAATACAAGTGCCAACCTAGGGCTTTCAAAGAGACCCTAGATTTTCCTTAGTTTTTTCAATTGAGAGAACAAAGGAGACCCTGCAACAAAGAATAAATCAAAGGCAATAGATTCCTATTGTCTAAATTTGATGGGTCAACTACAGCAAGAGCTTGGGAAAGGAAGCTTGAGGCATTCTTCCTAATTCATCCAGTGGTAGAGAGGGAGGCAGTAGAAGTTGGAGCGCTGCACCTGGAGAGTGAAGCCAATGTTTGGTGGTGCAGTCACTTAAACCACACAGGAGTGACTTATTTTTCTGAGTTCACTCAAGAGCTGATCAAAACCTTTGATGAAGAAAGATCAGAGGAGAGAGGGTCCACACCACCATGGGAGGAGACATGTATCAGCGTTTTCACAGCCGTGGGAGAGCAGCCCTTTACATCAGCAGTTAGAGCAGTCATTACATTGGAGGAAGGAGCCTTTGCAACACTACAAGAGGTTCCCGTATCTCATCAAGGTTGTTAGACCATTTTTTGGTCATCTAACCTACTATCATTAGATGGACCCAAGTACACCATGTAAGACCAATTTTACCCTAAGTAAAATTGCTTTCACTATGTGAAATAACTTAATAAAACACATTTATTAGGTTGTTTATGGTCTAAACAGGAAACCCCAAAGGGAAATATTAAACAAACCTATATTTGTTTGATTTTCCTCAGGGAATAATTAATTAAACAATAATTTAATTATTATTCCTAGTCATGTTTAACCCAAAACAAGGAAATTAATTAGATAAATCTTTATTTATCTTATTATTTTCTAGGAATAATTATTTAAATCTCATTTAAATAATATTCCTTGTTAAATATGACCAAATAATTTATAAATAATTAAATAAATCATTATTTATTTAATTATCATTCAACCACTTCCTTAGAATAATAAATAAATCATTTATTTATTTATTATTTACAAATAAAGGGATTTGACCCAAATCAAATGCCTTTTCCCTCCAACAAATATAATAAAATATTCCATGAAAGGTGGATCTAAATTTGATTAATATTATTTTAATCATGCACCAAGATCTAGAATGACCCAATATTTTGTTATAAATAGGAGGGTTTTTTCCTACCATTCTTCACCTTTTGTTGCCTATTGGATCACTCTGGATCTAAACTCTTGGTCTGACTTTGAGCCATTATCATTGTCAAATTTTCTATTATTTGCTGTGTGAGCTCCCTTTGAGTTCTATCTTTGTCAGGGTTTTCTACACCAAAAAGAGAGAGAAATACTAGATCTGAAGTGCTGAGGACTTTCAAGAACCCATCCCATTGAGGAGAATTGGAAACACCTTCTTGTTTTCCTCCCAGGTGCCCTTAATACAAAAAATTCTTTCAAAAATATCGTTCTTGTCTTGTCTATTGGATATATGGAGCAAAACCTTCTTTTTACTGCTTAATGTCTCTTTATTCATAGATCTAGATGTTTGCAACATTTGTCTTGACCAACTAACTGCAGATCTGAAGATATTGGCAGCCTTATTTGATGTTAGGGCTATAAGTTATGCGTAGCTAAAGTGGTCTTTTTTCGTACACCTCGACAAAAGATTCATACTAACAAAGGTATGGGAAGATTTCCACTTTTACTTATTGCAGCAAATCCTTCTAAAAGTTGTGGAAATGTGTATTCATATGGCCCGGGATCAAACATTATTGTTGAGGTAGGGCAGCAGGATTTCACTGCATTATGCAAGCTTGAATGGGTCAAGGAGCAGATGAACCACATTCTCATGGACCCCTGTTGAGTTGCACAAAACCCTTGAGGTTTAAGTGTGATCTTTTGGAGGGAGTCATGAACCTTGAGATGGAGTATGAGGCAGCAACTATACCATGGGAGAAGCTATTAGCGTTGTCAAACAATAGCAATGAGGGGGCTTTTCTTTTATCACCTTTGGGTCTTGATGGATTCAAGATGGCCATGGACATGAGATCTTCTCTAAGAGATCTCCAAGGAAATGCATTGCAGCATTTCATGGCAGCAAAGAAGAGGAACTGATTGTGGAGGATGATAGCCCACATGGGAAGAATGCCAAGGTGAAGAATGACAGAAGGCATCCACATGGGGTTGAGTGGATGTGGGGGAAGAGCAAGAGGCTGGTGAGCCACTTGCAAATTTATGACACAGGGCAACAAGAGGCAAAGCTGTGTTGGCTACTCCTGAGAGAGTTTGGCCATCAAGGAACATATCCTTCTTCTAAGGGTATGAGGGAGGAGAGAACTTGGCAAGGCACTTGCATCACGGGGCAGCAAGGAGTGTGGATGCATTATGATGATGTAATCATTATGTTTTCACCACATGAGTTGTATGATGGAGGTGTGATGGGGTAGCAAAGACATTTGTTGCTTTGGAGGATTGAGAGAGAGCAAGGGAAAATTTGCTCTCACATTTTGCATGATGTTGCAATGGGAGGAGATGGAAACATTATGAGAGGAGTCTTTGACATTGAACATGTCAGAGGGTGGATTTATGAGTTGGCAGGAGCCTATTTGCATAGGCCAACAACGTTGTCACTTTGGAGCATGAGCTTGTTGATGGAGTTTTCCCAGGATCACTTCATATTCGATGCACTTGGTGGGCATAGAGGAGGTGAGTTTGGTAGAGTGGTGGATGGACTCATTGGTTATTGTGGTATGTTCTCCTTGACTTGGATTTCCCAGCATGAGAAGGAAGATTTTCATGTAGCATGTGGTTCATTCTTCTTCATATGGATATGTCATACCACTCTGGAGGATCTATCTATGGATTTAGTCACCATCCTGCTTTCATTACATGGTAAGAATTCTGTTTTTGCATTTATTGATTTTCCAACACAATATTTGCATGCTCTTACCATTCTTTTGCAGTGCATTGCTCCACAAAGGGGCAAGCATATCTTTGGGCTCCATGGACCATTTTTGGCTAGCTATTATGATGGAGACAACCATCTATTGTATGATTTGGGGCAAGTGTTTGGGTATTTCTTGTATGCTCAGTTGATACACTCAGCCATTTACTACTTGCTAGTAGATGTGGTGACTTACACAACTAGCCATCTATCAAGAAACAACTTGCCATGCTATTGTCTGAAGCTGCAGTGGGGAAGACTGCGTTGTGACCATTTGGGGGACTGTTGGTACCTTCCAGCACCATATGAAACCTTCAGTATTTCTTTCATTATGATGTTGACCATGATCTTATTTGCTGATGTTGTGCTTACCTTAATGGGGAGCATGGTTGGAGGAGGGACACCTTGGTTGGATGTGTTCTTTGGGGAGGAGGATCCCCACACTTTCTGCATTACATGTTCTAAGGGGAGCATGGGAAGGGACATGGCCTCTACAGCAAAATCTTTGTTCCTTTATGAGGAGGGCCATGAAATGGATGGGATGCCATATGGTGGTGAGTTCTTATCCATCATGTATGAGATGGTTTAGGCTAGCTTAATTCACAGTGCTGGGAGAGGGACCTTTGGAGGTCTAGCTTCCTTCTTGCCATTTGAGGGCAACATGATGGCATCCCAAGACTAGAAAATTATCTACACTTATCTTAATTGGAGAGGAAGACAGCGTGCGGTAGGCTCTCTTGCCTACCATATTCAGATTTTCAGCCCACCTATTCTGCATGAGCTCAAGGTGGAAGAGATCCTTCATCAGTTGTCGACTTGGAGGGTGACTCATTTTGTTTGGTTGATAGCTTGGGGAGGAGAGATTCAAAATGGGATGATGAATCCCAATTTATATCAGCCCTCATGCCTCAAGAGGACCTAAAAATAGCCCATTGTTGCCTCCATGGATGTTTCACTGTCACATAATGTCAGCTATTTGGGATGTTCCCCAGTAGATGATTTGCACACTTGGGAGGAGCAACTTGGAGATATATTGATGATGCAGCACCTTGATCTTTGGAGGATTTCATCTTATGAGGTTTCTACATGGGAGAAGAGGATTCTCTTCAGTCCTATCCTTGCAGTTGCTTGAGGACAAGCAACATTTGGGAGGGGAGGACTGTAATATTCCAAAATTTGCAAACAAGAAAATTGGAATATTATATTTTGATGCTTTCACTTAGGAGAGTAATAAATGGGAAAGGAGGCCCATGAACAATAAAGATATGAATAAATTCCACCTTAGTAAGGAAGGAGATCACTCTAGGAGCTAGTTTTACACTTCCAAGTGTAAACAGGGGCAAAATAGATGGGGACATAGTCAAGTTTGACTAAGTCAACATGCATTCTGTTAGTCATCAATAATGTTGATCTTATCCAAAGATGACTAAATTGAAAATCTCAAATTTCTAGAAACAATGTTTGCAGAAACATTGTGAATTCTAGAAATATCACTGCCTTCATCATCCTAAGTCTATCAGTTCACCAAAATATTCATCTATGCCTTCTAAAGGATCACCCTTCTGTCTCAAAGGGAAGCCTGTTTCAGACTATCCCCACAATTTTTTTACCTATATTTCATCCCCTCATCTTATCACTCCTATTCCTATTCTTTATCAGTCTTTTTCCCTCTAAAAAGCCCATATTCCCTTCATTGATCCTTCATTTCCTCTAAAAACCCTTTTAAACCATTAAAACCCCTTTATAATGGTTTAAACCTCCTTTTTATACTTATCGGAACACCAAAAAAGGCTAAAAACCCACTTTTTGGCCTATTTTCCAACTTTTCATAAAAATAGGCCTTAAGCCCCTGCAAGCTTAAGCCCCCCAGCCCCTTTCCCATGTGACCCAACACCCGTAACCAAGCGCTAAGCCCCTAGCCCTTTTTACCCTAGCTCTCGGTCCTCCTTTTCCCCATGGGACCATCTCCCCGCACTCTACCTCAAGCCCCCTTCGCTCCTTATTTTATCCTGCGCCATTTTTTTTTCCTCCAAAGCAATCATAGCTATTGATCATATAGATCCAACAGTGATCGCGCACCCACACATCATCGGCTCGCCCAACCTTTCCCTCATCCAATTTTTTTCAAAGTAATCTCAACCGTAGATCTTATAGATCTAACGGCGATCGCTTCCCCTCTCCTACCCTCACTCCCGATCATTTTTTCATCCATACATCCCTGCAAATAAATCTAGACCGTAGATCCTCCCAATCTAATGGCCCACGTTAATCCCGAGGTTTCATGCCCCGCCCCCAACCTTTCCGCTACCCAACAGAACTGTACACGTCATCGCCGGAACCACCTTCCACCCACAAAAACATCGCCCAATCCTTACCCGCCACCTGTCTTCCACTACCAACCTGCACCCCCCATCAGACTCCTCCCACACTGTCGATCTCACTCCATGAGATCTGATGGTGGAAATCGAAAATCACGTTCATTTCGCTGTCGCTGTTTAACAAGCCTTTTTCACGTGAAAAAAGTGGTTTTTCTCGGGACGCGTGGCGATCTCTGAGTGGAATCACATTCATTCGGGTTAAAACCGCTTACTTCCCATATGAAGCGTGAAAACCATCCCCGGTTTTCACAAAATTGTTGGAAATGTTGTCATTGATGGCAAAGGAGAAGGCAAAGGAGACAGCATAAAATCAGAGAGATAGCAAAAGAAGACAAACTATTGGAAATGTTGACAAGGAAAACATTGGACATGAAGAAAGGAAAAGAGAGCAAAAGAGGAAACAAAGATGTAGAGAAGTAGCAGAGAGGCAGCAGAAATCTAAAGGGTTGAAATGGTAGAGAAACGATCATGCCGAATAGGGTTGAAATGGCAATTAATTGCATAAAATCCCTGTTTGTTTATATCAGTTGAAGCCACGTCATTATCGAAGGAAAGGAAGGCAGAATTATAAACTGAGACGGAACCCTCAGATATGGAACTTTGATTTAATGTACAGAGGGACAGTAATGGAGCAGCAATGAATTACAGTTCTAACATAAAACAAATGTTTTGTGTGTGGGCCAGATAATATGGTGAGGTATAATGTAAAATCAATGAACGATGAAGTTATAACGCAAATAAAACAATTTTAACGTAAATTCAAAGGTAACAAGGTTGAAACCCGAAAGATGGAACCTTGAGTCGGAAAGGATCGGAATCTTGAAGCTACAGTAAACCCAGAACTTGGAAACCGGCAGTATCGCGTGGTTGCATAAGCGGTAAGAAGATTTGTGAGAAAAAACGCGATATTACTCACTGGAGGACACGTGTCCATAAGCAGTTTTTAAAATCTAATTATATCGCGCAATTTATGAGCATTAACCTTCTGTGAGAAAAATAACGCGATATTTGTTTGCATTCATCGGATCTTCCAAACCAACGCAATAAGCCGTCCGCCGTTGGATGTTAGCAACTTGTTAATAGAGGTGGGCCCAAATGTATGTGCTGCGATGGTTCAATTATATAGTGAGAAATGGTGGGGGCCCGAAGGTTATTTTAATTCAAAGTCGTGGTATAACGTCTGAAAGGTCTTTCATACGCTTCGGGGTTGATATAAACTGTATTGTGAATGAAAAGGGATACTTTGGGCCCAAGTGTAGTTACATGGACTTTTTTAGTTTAATATATGGTCTAAAGGTAAGTTACATGCCTGTGAAGTACCACATGTATACTTGGTTTCATAACCAAGTCGAACGTTAATATAATATAATAGTATTGATATTATAAGACGTTGGATATTGATCCAAAGGCTTTGAAATATGTTGTGGGCTAGACTTTTATGTGTAACGAGCTATATGGTTATCTAGGGTTTAATAAAGTGCAGCGGGCCAGCATGATATTTGGGCGTAAAGTAGAGTCTTGATATGCGTTGAACAAGGATGTGGGCACGAACACATTAAGAGTTATATAAAGTGAAACCCTTCGCCAAATGAAATCTAGGGTTTGTATAGTCTTCATAAAGGAAATGCCGCACATAAGGATTGAAAATTAAAGGTTTACAATGGTCCAAAATTGTAATATTCAAATGATAATTCGACATTTTTATATGAATGATATGATTGAAATATAGTGGCGGACATGACTTATTTAACTCAAAGGTTTTGTGGTAAACCTGTAAAAGGGTTCATCTCTTTTGAAATAAACTAAGGGTGAAGACTTTGGAATATGTGGGACACTTGTTCATCGCACCGATTTATTGGAGGGCGCGATTGCAATAAAGAAGTGGACCCGATATGTTATAAATGGTGAATCTTATGTGTTTGAGTTCCGGCTCAAAGGGCATTGAAGTGATTCATCGCATCGGAGTAAAACAGAACAGTGGATCATTGAACCATGTGATTGCGATGGTGTGATTTAATCGCAACCGTCCAATCCCAATCAATGTCAATCGTTGGATTCACAGTGAGTGATTGCATCAGAGATTGCCAATCACATCAGCGCAGCAGATGTATAAGTGAATAAGGAATTATAAGTTGCGATTGCGATTGAAAAGATAAAACAGGCGAAGTGTATATGTAATGTGGGCTCCATACAAAAGGAAAATTAATATATGTTTACTCCGATTTTTTGACCAAAGCTGAAGAGTTAAAAGGAAAGAAAGCGGTAAATATTTATGTGAAACAGTATATATATATATATTTACACTTGTTAACAGTGAATCATCGCATCAAAGTTAAAGTGGAACATCGGAACATACCATCGAAGGATGCGATTGCGATTAATCGCATCAGATCCATCACAAAGGCATTAATCGCATCGGAACTATCGTAATCGGAAGTATTCAGAAGCGATTCATCGCATCGGGGAATAAGCAAAGTTTGGCAAGTGG
The DNA here is from genome assembly GCA_034641835.2 of Pinus albicaulis. Lineage (NCBI taxonomy): Eukaryota > Viridiplantae > Streptophyta > Pinopsida > Pinales > Pinaceae > Pinus > Pinus albicaulis. Next base: position 146,614,722 of record CM076578.1, on the reverse strand, counting down.
GCCCGAGGTTTATAAGTTTAATGGGTGTTGATGAAGTCTAAGGCTTATCGACTATTTTGCAAACATTCGAATGGAGAAATAATAAAAGGGATTATTTAATGAGCGCATGTGGGTTGCACAAAGGGTTAATACATTGATAATTATTCATTGAATATGGAGGGGTCTAATGTAAGCCATGGTTTATTAATGTTTATAATGTTTGATTGGTGAATACATATGTATGAAGGTATATATATATATATATATATATATATATGATAAGCCGAACCTCGCATGAAAGGGAAGGATAAAGTATGGCATGAGGCTTGTTAATCCTCGCATTGGCAAACACATATATTATAATGAATCGAAGTTTATATTCCAAGATGTGGACCATTATAATGAATCGAAGTTTTATGTGAATTGCCCAAATTTAAAGTCAGCAATTATATATATTGTAACGCAGTTATATATATACTGCAGACACACAATTGCAGTGAACAAGTGAATATGCACAGGAATGAGAATGTGGTTTTGACAGGTGTACAAGCACATAATGCTGGAGAATATGTAGAACTGAAAAAGACAGTGAACAGAGTATGCAGAACAGTTACATGATAGCTGCAGATACACAGTTGCAGTGAATAGCAGAGGAAGGCAGAACAGTTACCTGACAGCAACAGAAAAGACAAAACCAGCAAGCCAAGTGTTGGAAAGAAGACTGAGTGAAATTGATATATGTAACTGAAAAATTCAATGTATGTTTTAATTGATTTTATATTGTTTGTGATGCATTGGAAAGTCTCCGGAGGAAAACAAAAATCCCACTGTAATATTGAAATTAGTACATATTGCTATATTTTTCTGAATGAGCTGGAAAAGGAAAAGAGAAGGTAGAAGGCCAAGAGTCAGGACTATTCACTTCGAATTCCCTGTGAGTCATGTGATGAACTCTATAAATGATATCACATTGATATGCATAAGGATGTTAGAGAGGTTGGAGAATGCGGAATTGAGGCAGAAAAGGTAAGAAGAAGGAGGAGCATAACGAAATGCTGTGAAATTTTAGAGGGTTCAGAAATGAAGCAGTGAGGTAGAGAAGAAGGAGGAGCTGAGCAAAGAAGAAGGAGGAGCTGATAGTGAATCTGAGAAGATGCAGAAATGGTATAAGGCAGATATGAAGACTGATGCACAACAGTGAAGATGGTACAGAATAGAGCTGATATCCAAGGTAAATCAGCAAGTGTTTTCTTTTGAAAGAGTAAGGAAGTTGGAGCTTCCCTATCAAGTTGTAGCTTGATAGATGTCAGTTGTAGTTGATTGAGGTAGGAGCCTCCTGTAGGTTGGTGCCTGCAGAAAATAGATGGGAGTTGGTGCTTCCACATCAAGTTGTAGCTTGATAAAATGTCAGTTGTAGCTGACTGAGGTTGGAGCCTCCTGTAGGTTGGTGCCTGCAGAAAATTGATGGGAGTTGGAGCTTCCTTGCAAGTTGTAGTTGTTATCCCCCCTATGAAATTCTTGACAAGCAAGCTGGGGGCTATGTCATTTTGGATACCTTCAAGGAATGCATCTCCCCTGAAGACACATCATCCTGAGGTCTCTCTGTGCTTTGCCTTATACAAGTCCCCTCTGCTAGTTCATTTCCCTAAGGCCTGCATTTACCCCTTGTACCTCTACAAAATGTCCCTTTTCCCCTTTTTTCTCCTTCTGTCAAAGTGCCTTTGTTCCCCTCTATCTCCCCTATTAACCCTCTAAACCCCTCCAAAATCCCCTCTAAAAATCCCTACACCCTTTGTTTTCCAAAATTCCCCCTCCATCTCCCTATTGTTACCCTTTGGGCCTCAAAATACATTAAAAATGGGTTAAAAACCCACTTCCGACCATATAATAGGCCTCGGCCCCTTTCCCGCTAGCCCCGCGCCTTCTCCTCTCCATATAACCCATGCGCCGTGACCGAGCGCTAGGCAGAAAGGTGCTTGTTACATTTGTTTACTGGGCGTGATTGTAGCCGTCGATCGGCACAGAACGGACGGCGATCGCCACCCCCGCAGCCTCCGTTGTTTCCCCGTTCATCACCCGTCGTCGCATCTCCACCATCCGTTTTAAAGCCAGATCTAACGATCCACATCCCATCCATATCGGGTGCATTTTCAACCATTGATCTGTACAGATCTGACGGTGCGGAATCCGCCCGCCACGGTGGTCCCCCCCCCGCTTTCACTGTTCATAAACCATGTGGTTTTCATCGCACCACCATTCGCGAACTGGCGGTATTTCTCCATCGGCCAGCGATTCCATACAGCGCTTGACACCTGTCCTCCTGTACGATTTCAAAACCGCCAATCCCGCCCGTTAACTCCATCCATCGCGCGTTATTGTCCGGACACAGATGCCCAGCGAAATTGCTGTAGACCGTCCGATCTAGGGCGAGCCATCCAATGGCTATCGCCCGCCGAAGATGCACGACAATTAAGACAGGTACACACGCGATAGCACAGGTTCTGGCCCACTGTCCTTCGTCCTCCACTGTTGATCTCTGCCACGATCAACGGTCCAGATTCGTCCGCCCACTGTTGACCATTCCACTGTCTCCCGGTCTCGCCATGTCATCCCCAGGTGTACCCTCCGTACATTCGCCCATTCCATTACGTATAATTGGTTCATTTTCGTGTTTTTTCATGTTTTTCATTCGTTTTTCCGCTCCGCAGACCGCCACCTCCACCAGAGTGAATTTCCATTATTCCTCTGCATTTTTTCCACCATGTCACCGATTGCACGGCCATTTCCTCCATCCACACTGCATCCATTGCCCCCATCCATGATTTTCTTCGCAGGTTTGTTGTTTTGCAAGGGTTATTAGAGTAAATGGTCGCCGTAATGCCAAATCTCTGTTACAGCGACAGAGAGATCGAAGAAGATCATTCACAGAGGCAGAATTTATGAAAAAGGACCCGGGAAGGTGAAGACAAGATGTTCATTAAAGCAAGCAGGGTCTAAACTCTGTGAAAAAGCTCCCGTGGCCATTAAGGCTCAAACTAACCTGACAGAAGCAGAGATGGAGCGGCAGAGTGTTTCAGTATAAAGCAAAGAAGATTAAGGCACGCTAATGAAGATCTTGAGCCTTAAATCTGCAGTTTAAAGAGGCAAAGCACCAGTTTGAAGACCCCGAGGATCGATCAGAAGGTCCTGAGCACAAGTAAAAGGTAACATCAGGGTTTATTCATCAGCAGAATGTTTTTCTTCATCAAGTACAGGGCGCCCATACAGCTTTTATTATGCACAGTGTCCCTGAAGGAATTTCCACCCTAACAGCAGTTCAAAACAACCAGAACATTTATGTAAGCAGACTTCTCAGCAGTTGTTTACCATTTGTTTATTCCCCACAAGTACAGCAAAGTACTGCAGCCAAGAAGCATCAAAGTCATGTCTGGAGTAAAAATGAATCTGAAGAAGATCACTCTTCCATCAAAGAGTGACAGGAGTTAAATGCAAAGATAGGCTTCGGCCCTCTCCTTCTATTCTGAGTTTAATGTTTCATTTAGTGCTACACCTACCTCCTCAGCTCTTCTTCTGCTATAAAACTCAGGAGAAAATATTGTAAGGGTTGTTGATGAGATATCAGAGAAATGCAAGCATTTTCCTCTTGAGACAAGTTCTCTGTGTAATATAGTAAGATAGGCTGAGATTGGATGTATTCAGACTGAATGTTCAAGCTGTGGGCAATGATGTACCCGATTGGTGTTGTTTTTAATGTGACAAGCACATTTCTTTGGATCTTGATCTAAAGCAGCTGGTGATGTTTTTCTATCTCTGTGTTTGATGTCATTTCATTCCATCTCTACTGGCTCGCATCAGAAGTTTGGCATAGGATTTACCCTTGATAGGTACCTTATGTTGCTACTCTCCCAGCCTTTTATGTTTTCTTCTTATGTGTGTATCTGAATATTGATTTCAATTGATTTAACCAGTGTAGTGGATGTTTTTTCCTACTAGCTGATGTATGAATTAAGGAAGTCTATGTTTAGATGTTCTTGTCAGGATTTAGTTGAATGAGTTGAGAACACTGGGAGGTCTAGAACCCTGTCTCTGCCTCACTAGGATCTTTCCATCTCATTAAGCCTTTCTAAGATCCCTTGTATTGCCTCTGATTTTTTCCAAGCAGGTCTGGAGTTAAATGACCTCTGACCCGATCTATAGACAGAATTGGATGGTTCTCCTCCTTTCATTTTCAGTCCTTAATGTTCCATTCCACCAATCATCCTTTAAGATCCAAATGCTCTAGATGACTAGCCCAACTGAAAGCTTGCACATTGAACACAAGTAAATCCTTTCTTGAATCCATTGCCCAATGGCCTTGATGTTCTCTGAGTTATCTACCTTTGCCTAAATTTCCTCTTTGCTCATCCTTGTCTTACATTGGACCCTTCTTTCCTGATTCCCAACAACCAAACATAGACAATTAAACAAACAACCTTGAGCCTATAACTAGCTTAAAATCTAAACCTTGAGCCTTAAAGAGACATATACCTTTGGCAAACATAGAAATATCCCTCTCTGGACATAGGAGGGCTAGATCCTAAGGTCTAAAAGTGGTTCTGATGTTGTCTCATCTTTTGGTCTTACCAACCTGGCCAAAACATGGGAACCCCAACAGTAGCTTGTAGAATTGAGGTAGGAGCCTCTTGTAGGTTGGTGCCTACAGAAAATCAGTGGTGAGAGGGAGTTGGAGCTTGCCTTTGCATCACAACAATAATAAGATGTGGTTTTCTCCCTTTAAGGGTTTCCACTTATATCTGGTGTCTCTGTGCATGATTTTTATGTGTTGATATGGTTTATATCATCTGCTTAATACTTGTTGCTCTCATATTAAGTCTACTGTTACATTATATTAATACTTTCTACTCACATTCTAAGATTACTCACATATTAAGTTGAACATGAAATGAAGGTGTAAATAAGTTTTAATGAAAAAGTTTTAAAATTCCATGAATGTGTTAAACTGATTCACCCCCCCCCCCCTCTCAGTTTAACTAAGGGTTCAACAATTGGTATCAGAGCCGGTTCCTTTGGTGTAAGCTTAATAGCTTGAAGGAGATCTGGTTGAGTCATGGACTATCAAAATGTACATGTGTTAAATACAACAAACTTTCTTGAATGGAGAGATAAGGTTAAAACGGGATTATTGGCTTATGAACCTGAGGTATGGAAGCTTGTATGTGATGGCTACTGCACTAACTCTCCCTCGGTGCAAGAACAACATAGGAATGCCAAGGCAAAATGTGTGATATTCAACAATCTTCATAACAAGGATCTTGAGTTAATAATGGATTTAACCTCTGCAAAAGAAATTTGGGATAGATTGCATTTCATGCATGGAGTAGACACTAAGGACTGCACTGTCAAGAAGGAGAAGAGAATTAAGAAGAAGAAAAATTAATGTCAACAGGAAAATGTTCAATCAAATGAGGTACCTACTAGTGTGAATGGAAGTAAGAACCATGAAGAAATTGCAGCTGAGGAAAAATCCAAACTTGACACAGCCTTGACTGATATAGAAAGATTGAAGAATGAAAATAAAGACCTGAGGACATTGGTGTAAATATGTGATGAGAAATAATATGAAGATAAGAAATAAATTATTGGCCTGAAGACACAACTTGAAGAAGCAAAGAAAGTAGAAGACACTCTGCTGCAACAAATGAGAGAGAAAATTCAAGAATGTGAAAGATTGGAAGAAGAAGTAGTGAGCCTAAGGAAGAAATTAGAAAAAGCCCAAAGATAATTATTAATGAATACTCCTCAAATGAAAAGCACTGAACAGTTGGACAAGATTCTAAATGCTCAAAGGTCTCCTCTCATAAAGGCTGGTATAGGATATGATGGAGAAACCAGTAAGTCCAAGGTAGAAGATCACAGGAAGATCATCTTTGTGAAGGCTGTAAAGGATAATGAAGCAGCTCAGAAGATTCCTGCAATAGTAGAAGCCGGCAAGAATAGGATCTGTGAAGAAACAAACAGAAACAAGCAGCAACATGGAAGGATAGAGAATGAGAGGATGAAACAGTCAGCTGAAAAAGGCTCTCACACTCTTGAATATGAATTGAATAAATTTGGAAGATGTCAAAGAAGGTTCTTCCCTCCTATCGGAAGTATCACTTGTTTTTCCTGCCACAAACCAGGACATGTTGCAGCATATTGTAAGACAAAGAGAATCAATGTTAACCAGCCAAAGATGCAGCAAAAGAGAAGACTACCTCAAGCAAGCAAATGGAACAGACAATCTTTCACCAGGTACACAAATCGTTTCCATGGCTACTATTATGCATGCAATAATTTTGGACATAAACTTGTTGAATGTAAATTGTGTTCAAAAAGGGGAACAAAATATTATACTCTAGCTCAAATGTACTTTGAAAAAATAAGATGTTATGTATGCCTCAAGCTTGGTCACAAAGCAAGAGACTATAATCTTCCATATACATTCAAGAACTCTAAACAGAGGATGGAATCAAAACAAATCAATCAAAACTATGAATCAAGAAGAAGAGTAGACATTATGAAGAACTCCAATAAAGTATGGAAGGAAAAGAGAAACGGGGAGCCTATTATCTCAATAACATAATGAATCCAGCATAGTCTCAGGGGGAGCTGCTCTAGGAAGCAAAGAAAAAATCCATCCAATAATAAATATGAAGCAACATCCCAGGGGGAGAGCAATTCATAAATAGTCCCCATGAAAGTAGTTTAAGAAAGAGCTCCTTGGAATGAGGACATCTATAAGATTAGGAATGCACAGGACAATTTCTCTAATAGAGAACTAGAGAGGAAGAAGAATATTAGAAGCACACAATAGCCAACAGGTTGATGAAAGAAGAAAAAGCAGCTATGATGATGGAGGGAACATCTAGAATTAACAATGATTCACATTATGTCATTACATCATTCATCTATGAATAGGCCCCTTGGAGGAATGCAGTTTAAGTGAGTGATTAATCTATGAGTGATCTGTCCATGAAGATTCATAGTATAGAAATTGAAGATGTCCTTCTAAAGATCATTATGTCAGAACAGTTGAAAGTGTATATAAAGCAGCAATGATTCTGGAGCAGTCCAAGAAAGGAAAATGCAGTGACATTCTTTTAAACTAGAATGACAGAATAAGCAAAAGGTTAATGATGCCAAGATCAGATTCAGTATATTGATGATTGTTGTTGAAAAGAGTGGAGAGCCCAATAATTGAAACTATGAAGGTTATCTTAATTATGGGTTAATGTGCAAACTGAAGTGAAATCTCTGCATAATTTATCAAGGGAGTATCAACTGGTACTTGGTACAAGCAACATGCCTATCAACAGAATATCAAGTGTTGTCCTGGAGTAGTGGTCTAGTACAGGTCCTCAGGATCAAAGGATTATGGCAAAAGTACATCAAGGTAGTATTCCCAGCGTTATCTACATTCAACATGAAAAGGTCAATAGCAGAGCTAAAGGATCATTATCTTGTTTACACTTGAAGTAGTATTTTGAGCATTGAAGTAGTATCTTTTCTAAATATAATTGCATGCCTTCCAGAAGTCAATACACATATATCTTCAAGGCCTCTTCCTTAAGATCAGCCATAAAACTGTGTGAAGTCTGGTTGCTAATTTTTCAATTAAACATCTTGAATATGTCTTTGTGAAAGATCATCCTGATAGAACAGTCAAAGTATCTGAAGCATAAAGGACTAGTTGTGATTGCCATTTGAAACTTAATTCATCTAAATCTTACTTCAGCATAAAGGATTTTGCTGGTAATTCACCTTTAAAAGAGAGATTGATCATAGACATACATACCTCCTTATGTCATAAAGGAAAGTGCATGATTGATAAGTGAGACTGACTAATACACTGAATATATCTAGTCTCAAGGGTTTGTTTTGAAAGTACATTATGCAAGCAGTAAAGGCATTTGATCTCTTAGATCAACAACTGGTTGATTCATTGATCACATCTGCAACAAGAACCTTCAGCTATTAAGGGTAATATTCTTATCAGCATCCTAGCTCATATCACCACCAACAGACAGGAAAGGTGTACCACAACAATAAAAGATAAATTGGCTTCATCACAATTGAACAAATGCTATACTGCAGATGAGTATTGCAGAAGAAGACATATTCCATCTATAATCTTCCTCAACAGAAATGTATTGGTGCACTACATCAGATAGAGACTGAAGTATATTTGAAGCATTCTAGGTATTTTAGGTTTAATCCAATTATGCATCTCTGATTAGATAAAGCTGGTACAATGTGTTCTATGAAGTGTCATTATCTTCACTTTCAGCTTTATACAAGTGAAAGGAGTTAGTGCTTTGGGATTGTATCAACTTGCTGTGTACATTCAAGTTCAATAATCCTCAAAAGTGTTCTCTCAACAATCCTTGTACACCAGTTTGGAGCAGCAGGGTAAAAAGTCCGAAGAAGAAGGCCTAAACACATCTCAGAGAGAGGAAATGAAGAGAGAGAAGGCAAACAAAGAAATGTGCAACCCTTTCCCATTGATGTCAAAGGGGGAGGAAAAGCAAGCAAAAGGAGAACACTAAGGTATTGCCATCAATGCCAAAGGGGGAGAATGTTGGAAATGTTGTCATTGATGGCAAAGGAGAAGGAAAAGGAGACAACATAAAAGCAGAGAGATAGCAAAAGAAGACAAACTATTGGAAATGTTGACAAGGAGAACATTGGACATGAAGAAAGGCAAAGAGAGCAAAAGAGGAAACAAAGATGTAGAGAAGTAGCAAAGAGGCAGAAAAAATCTAAAGGGTTGAAATGGCAAAGAAACAGTCATGCCGAATAGGGTTGAAATGGCAGTTAATTGCATGAAATCCATGTTTGTTTATATCAGTTGAAGCCACAGCATTATCGAAGGAAAGGAAGGCAGAATTATAAACTGAGACGGAACCCTAAGATATGGATCTTTGATTTAATGTACAGAGGGACAGTAATGGAGCAACAACGAATTACAGTTATAACATAAACCAAATGTTGTGTGTGTGGGCTAGATAATATGGTGAGGTATAATGTAAAATCAATGAACGATGAAGTTATAACGCAAATAAAACAATTTTAACGTAAATTCAAAGGTAACAAGGTTGAAACCCGAAAGACGGAACCTTGAGTCAGAAAGGAGCGGAATCTTGAAGCTACAGTAAACCCAGAGTTTGGAAATCGGTAGTATTGCGCGGTTGCATAAGCGGTAAGAAGATTTGTGAGAAAAAATGTGATATTACTCGCTGGAGGACACGTCTCCATAAGCAGTTTTTAAAATCTACTTATTTCGCGCAATTTCTGAGCATTAACCTTTTGTGAGAAAAATAATGCGATATTTGCTTGCATTCATCGGATCTTCCAAACCAACGTGATAAGCTGTCCGTCATTGGATGTCAGCAGCTTGTTAATAGAGGTGGGCCCAGATGTATGTGCTGCGATGGTTCAATTATATAGTGAGAAATGGTGGGGGCCCAAAGGTTATTTTAATTCAAAGTCGTGGTATAAGTCGTGGCAGTATATATATATATATATATATATATATATATATATATATATATTATATGATAAGCTGAACCTCGCATGAAAGGGAATGATAAAGTATGGCATGAGGCTTGTTAGTCCTCGCATTGGCAAACGCATATATTATAATGAATCGAAGTTTATATTCCAAGATGTGGACCATCATAATGAATCGAAGTTTTATGTGAATTGCCCAGATTTAAAGTCAGCAGTTATATATATTGTAATGCAGTTATATATATACAGCAGACACACAATTGCAGTGAACAGGTGAATATGCACAGGAATGAGAATGTGGTTTTGACAGGTGTACAAGCACAGAAAGCTGGAGAATATGCAGAACTGAAAAAGACAATGAACAAAGTATGCAGAATAGTTACATGACAGCTGCAGATACACAGTTGCAGTGAATAGCAGAGGAAGGCAGAACGATTACCTGACAGCAGCAGAAAAGACAAAACCAACAAGCCAAGTGCTGGAAAGAAGACTGAGTGAAATTGATATATGTAACTGAAAAATTGAATGTATATGTTTTAATTGATTTTATATTGTTTGTGATGCATTGGCATGTCTCGGGAGGAAAACAAAAATCCCACTGTAATATTGAAATTAGTACATATTGCTATATTTTTCTGAATGAGCTGGAAAAAGAAAAGAGAAGGAAGAAGGCAAAGAGTCAGGGCTATTCACTTCGAATTCCCTGTGAGTCATGTGATGAACTCTATAAATGATATCACATTGATATGCATAAGGAGGTTAGAGAGGTTGGAGAATGCGGAATTGAGGTAGAAAAGATAAGAAGAAGGAGGAGCAGAACAAGATGCTGTGAAAAGTTAGAGGGTGTAGAAATGAAGCAGTGAGGCAGAGAAGAAGGAGGAGCTGAGCAGAGCAGAAGGAGGAGCCGATAGTGAATCTGAGAAGATGCAGAAATGATATAAGGCAGATATGAAGACTGATGCACAGCAGTGAAGATGGTACAGAACAGAGCTGATATCCAAGGTAAATCAGCAAGTGTTTTCTTTTGAAAGAGTAAGGAAGTTTGAGCTTCCCTATCAAGTTGTAGCTTGATAGATGTCAGTTGTAGCTGACTGAGGTAGGAGCCTCCTGTAGGTTGGTGCCTGCAGAAAATAGATGGGAGTTGGTGCTTCCACATCAAGTTGTAGCTTGACAAAATGTCAGTTGTAGCTGACTGAGGTTGGAGCCTCCTGTAGGTTGGTGCCTGCAGAAAATTGATGGGAGTTGGAGCTTCCTTGCAAGTTGTAGCTTGAAAAATTGAGGTAGGAGCCTCCTGTAGGTTGTTTCCTACAGAAAATCAGTGGTGAGAGGGATTTGGAGCTTGCCTTTGCATCACAACAATAATAAGATGTGGTATCTCCCTTTATGGGTTTCCACTTATATCTGGTGTCTCTGTGCATGATGTTTGTGTGTTGATATGGTTTATATCATATGCTTAATACTTGATGCTCTCATATTAAGTTTGTTATTACATTATATTAATACTTGCTGCTCACATTCTAAGATTACTCACATATTAAGTTGAACATGAAATGAAGGTGTAAATAAGTTTTAATGAAAAAATTTTAAAATTCCATGAATGTGTTAAACTGATTCAACTCCCCCCCCCTCTCAGTTTAACTAAGGGTTCAATAATCTGCCCCCCTCCTCTGCGCGACCCATTTCAAATTCCTCCGTCTCTCCTCCTAGTTCCGCCTTTGGAACCCTCCACTGCTTCTTCCTCTCCTCTACAATGCTCCTTCGACAAACTCAAACCCATTCCGAACCTCTGAAGAGCAGTTTAGACCAAAAACGCAGGTTTTTATTAATGTTTTGTTTATTTGTGCAGTTTTAATGGCACCTCGAGCCTGAAGGGCCATCCCACAGTCAAGATAGTGGTTGAGGCCTCGGGATGACGATCCGAGGGCCTGAAACAAAACAAAAAAAAAAAAGGGATAGGGTTTTGATTCCAAAGGGTTTAATTGATGATTCATGGTCAACAATTCGATCACAGGAACCCTCCAGCGCACCAAAAGGAAACCCTTGCACACAGCAAAATAGAAACATAAGATCAATAAAGAAGACAATGAAGACAAAAGACTAAAGGGCTTAATCACAGATTAAGTTTGTCAAAACAAAGATTAGCCCCTTTTAAGATCAATGGCTAAAGATAAAAGGTCGAAGGATAAAGATTAAGGAATAAACAAATTTGTTTTAAATAGAAATAGAAAGGACAGTGAGGAAAATTAATTTAAAAAGCAAGTCAAGGCTAAAAGGCCTAAAAGAGCAATTTTATGATTAATCAAGAAGACTTAGGCTAAAGCAGCCTTGAAAACATCAAAGGGAAGTCGTTATTCACTCAGAAAAATCAACTGACACCTTTGGCCTACTTTCTACCTTCAAAGACTAATTAAACAGTTATTACACAAAAGAATATATTTTTTTCTGTCAAGGCAGTTATTGTAATATTTAAGAATAGGCCTAAAAGTCAAACTTTTCACTTGTTTTCTCTCAGAAGTTAAGACAGTGTTAATAAAATAGAGAAGTAGTTTCACCTATTTCTGCCTTATGCCTTGCATGGTTTTCAAGGCTAGAAATGGATTTACTCTGTAATTAATAACACTTGAACCCTAGATCAGTTCCACCTCCTCATTTGCAGCATAAATACTACATTCAAACTCATTGTATGGGGGCATTTGGTGACTCTTTGAAGTAATACATAGTTCTTTTGAAGTTGAAAAAAAATTGATGTTCTGGAACGTGTGGATGTTTTGACCTGTTTGTAGATGGAGAAAGCTTTGTCATTGGATCCTTGAGCATGGTTGTTGGTGATGTATTCTAATCTATTAATGTTTTTCCTATTTTCCATTCTGTTTCATCATTTCTTATTACAGTAGAGTAAAAAGTTTAGACTAAGAAATGTCTTTTGAAAGCACCTTATTTCTATTTACTCTTCACTGTCTTCATGTTTTCTTCTGCTGAGGCATTCTAGAGAATTCTTAATTGCTCTCTTGAACCCTTATGCTTGTTTATTTCAAAAATAGTTTAAACAGTTGGCCTCAAGAATGATTTATGGTTTTCCCTGCTTACTTGCTGCCACTTGAAAACTATTTCTGAATTCTCCCTTTAAAGTACAATTGTTTACAGTCTGCCAAAGAGGTATGTTTTGATCATACCCTTTGTTCTTGCTTAGATAATTTTTTTGAACGCATTTATAATTGTAATCAAATATGTCTAGGAGTTCCCTCTTCTATGAATAGAGTTATTTGTGAATCTTTTCTATTTTCTAAATTCCTTGAAGGTGAAATCTTTGGATGAAATAGAGCATTCCTCGACTCCTAGATTTCATTTGAAAAGTTTGTCTTGGAATTATTATTGTCTGAAGTGTGGTTTCTAGAATTTATGGTTAGCCCTGTCTATGGAATGCCTCTTCATGTTCAAATGTTGTTTTAAGTCCCTTTGTTGAGAAGTACATATAATTAAGGATTCTTAATTGCCCTTAGTTCTACTTTTCATTCTAAACCTTTGATGTCCATTTCATTTCACTTGAAAGACCTTGTAGATCCATTAGCCAAGTTAGATTATCCCTTTGATATCCCTGATTCATCTACAAACTTGTTACAATTTCCACTTGACTCCATTTCCCAATGACTTAGAGATTCCCTTTTCTATCTATGTTGCCTAGATCATCATGCCTAACCAAAAAATCAAGCAAACTCATGCTTCATAACTACCCTAAAATCAACCTTTAAAAGCAAATGAGCTTACATCTTTGCAAAAAATTGAGAGATCCCTCTCTGAGACTAGGAAGGCTAGGTCCTAGAGCTCTAAAGACTGGTTTTGATGTTTCCTTGTCACTTGGTATGCCAATCTGCCAAATCACAAGACTACAACATTTTGGCGATCACGGTGGGACCTCTGAGTATATAGTCACATAAATACCTCTTAAAAACTTGTTAGACCCTCAGTAAATCAAAGAACATCAAGTGAACTATAGCTTCCTTCAAGCACTACTAGCATAATGGTGATCATGATAGGAATTTTCTGAATCAGTGGCAATCTAAGTAACCCTTAGGATTCTAAGAGACCCTTATCAAACCTTGAAGAAATCAGCTAGTAAGCCATAGAGTAAACTCTGTTTGTTTCACCACCTTAGCTAAGTGTTGAATCAAGTATAGCATACTCTCACAACCATAGAACTACAAAAAAAAAAAAAAAAACTCAAAAAACCCAAAACATTTCAGATTGGTTTTCAAATAAATCATTGGTGGTGGACCATAAAAATTTTTACCTTCAAAAAGTTAAAAATTTCCACCTGGCGACTCCACTAGCCCCAGTATGCCTATTACTTCACTAGTCCTTGTAAATTCCCATGAAAATGCATTGAGCAATCCCAATCATGCTGATGGTGGACAACAAAGCTCAAAATATTCCACCTGGCGACTCCACAACCTCCAAAAGACCTAATGACTCCACTGGTAGAAGACTCTGAACTGGTTGAAAAGATATAGTGACCTTATTGACTGAACAAAAATGGATCCAAGTATAGACAGAGAAGCTAAACTAAACACATTATTGGACCTAATTGGAAAAATAATGTTCATACTTGATAAGAAACAGGAAAGGTACAGAGTTGAGACTGATGCTGATTATCCAGAACAACCTATACCTTTTCCTAGTAAAAACCAAGCTCAACCACTACAAGACAAAAGCAAAAAGAAAAATATGCATGATGAGCAAGATTTCTAAGAAGAGAATGAAGAAGATTTTCAAAAGAGTACTAGTTACCTACCTATACATTGTGTTCCACAGATGAGAGAACATTACAAACAAGCTGAAAATACAGAAAGTGAGTAGTGCTTTGAGGAAACAATTATCCATCCTAAGATCACAAAACCTGTAATATGAGAAGAGGTAACACATCTAGAGTCTTTGCCTTTATGTTATAACTCATTTCAATTGATAAGAGGAGAATGGCATCCTGATGATCTATCAGAAACAACTCATGAATCTTATGAACAAATTGACCATCACAAAAATCATGAAAAGTTGTTTGAGAGTGAAATTAATTAGGACATAGAAGAAAATCCTCAAGATCCCCCTGAAAGCAAAAGTAATGATCCACCATCTCTTCTATGGGAGGTTCAAGAACACATCCAGCCTCAAAATCAGCCTACACAAGAGAAAGAGAACTGATATACTTCTGTTCCAAGAAAGAGAGAAATGCTTCCTCTTTTAACAGAAGAAGAAATCAATAAAATATTAAACAAGCAGTCAGCCTCTAAAAATTCAGAAGAACCAAAACCTTCTATTTATTCCCTTGCTAATCCTTGTTTCCATAACTCAAAAAGTGAACTCATAGATCAATTTAAAGAAAAAAAAATTGATAATCCAATATGTCTATTTGGTGAGATTGTTTATACTAATGATTCTTTAAATACTGATAAATCTGATGATGATGATGATGAGCTCCAAATAGAAACTAATCATGCAGGGCAACCAACAGTGGATTGGTATCATGAATTTCATTATCATCAGCTTGAAAGTAGTAATCAAACAATGCAGCCCATCAAAAATAGCTTTCACATAATTGGGAATCATCAATCTATAAGTTATAATGTTGAGGTTGAAAAGAATGAGGAACTTCTTGAGCAAGTTGAAGATAAAGAGCCTTATCCTGAAAAGGTTGAGGTGATCAAGAATACCCTTGCTCAAGAACATGGTGACCTCTTCACAGAGTTCAGTCCACTGAGTCAGAACATACCAAGACTACAAGAAGACAACACTGCAATATATGATGAGTCCTCTAGTTCAGATAATAATGAAGATGAAGAAGAGTTTCTTTCTCAAAAGAATCTTAAACTTGATCCAGTGGAGGAAAAGGTAATCCTGGTTGAAACCGATCTTACAAATACCCATAACTAGGTATTATTTCAATATCCCTTTGCTAAATTCTCGAAGACATTTGAAGAGGGAGTAAAAGTTGTTAGGAGTAGTTTATTGCCAAGTGCAAGAAAATTTTTTAGCACTGCTACTAAGAAACAAGTGAGATGGGAGTGGCCCTTTTGTTTATCCAGTATGCTCAAGGAGATGAGCAAAGACCAATCATGGAATCATTTGGTTGATTGGATGTATTGGAAAAGAGAATTTACCAGCTAAATATGTAATTTCCAAAATAGATTAGGTTTGACAGGAATGTCAATAAAGCTCAGCCTGTGAGCATTTAGTTGGTTTTTTGTTTTTTGCTTTGAAAGAAAAATTGAAAAAATACAAAAAAAATAAAAGAAAAGAAAAGGAAAAGAGGGCAGATTCAAAAGAGGTACAACCCCATACCCAAAAAATAGAATTTTCTGAAAGTGAGCAAATCTAAATACCACTACTAATTCCAAAAGATATCTTGTTCAGTCATCTATCCTAATCATGGTTGAACATGCTTTAAATTTATGTTGATAAGTTAGTAGAAGCATTGATAAGATTATTTCAAACTTGACTTATCAGTAGAATAAATTAGGATAGAAAAGAAATGGTTCTAACAAGCTCAAAACCTGAACCAAAGAAAGAAATAAGGATGTTCATAATTTTCAGATCTTAAGCCTTCATAGTTTTGTTTTAATTTTCTGCAAATAAAGTCTATGTGCAGCTTGTACAAAAAGCCATAGGCACCATAGCAAATCAGACTATTTAATCCTGATTTGACTATGTTTTAAATTTTTGTTTTAGAATATAAAGAATGCAGATCTATCAAAATAGCTTAAAATTGACAGATAGTAGTATAGGTAGAAATAAAATGAGTTCAACAGCTTAATCTGAACTCTTGGAAGCAAATTGTTGAAAAATTATCAAATCCAAAAGAAAATCAGCAAAAGAGAAAAGAAGAAAGCTGCCCAATGGATAAGGCACTGGTCTGCTGAAACTCAAAGATTTGTTTTCTGAGGTTCTGGACACCTTGAAAGGAAAGCCGCCCTCCCCAAGTGGAGCCACTGTTAGTCATCAATAATTTTGATCTTATCCAAAGATGACTAAATTGAAAATCTCAGTTTTTTAGAAACAATGTTTGCAGAAACATTGTGAGTTCTAGAAATCTCACTGCCTTCATCATCCTAAGTCTATCAGTTCACCAAAATATTCATCTATGCCTTCTAAAGGATCACCCTTCTGTCTCAAAGGGAAGCATGTTTCAGACTATCCCCACCATTTTTTTACCTATATTTCATCCCCTCATCTTATCACTCCTATTCCTATTCTTTATCAGTGCTTTTCCCTCTAAAAAGCCCATATTCCCTTCATTGATCCTTCATTTCCTCTAAAAACCCTTTTAAACCATTAAAACCCCTTTATAATGGTTTAAACCTCATTTTTATACTTATTGGAACACCAAAAAAGGCTAAAAACCCACTTTTTGGCCTATTTTCCGACTTTTCATAAAATAGGCCTTAAGCCCCTGCAGGCTTAAGCCCCCCAACCCCTTTCTCATGTGACCCAATGCTCGTAACCTAGTGCTAAGCCCCTAGCCCTTTTTACCCTAGCTCCCGGTCCTCCTTTTCCCCACGGGACCATCTCCCCGCACTCTACCTCAGGCCCCCTTCGCTCCTTATTTTATCCCGCACCATTTGTTTTTCCTCCAAAGCAATCACAGCCGTTGATCATATAGATCAAACGGTGATCGTGCGCCCACACATCATCGGCTCGCCCAACCTTTCCCTCATCCACTTTTTTCCAAAGTAATCTCAACCGTAGATCTTATAGATCTAACGGCGATTGCTTCCCCTCTCCTAACCTCGCTCCCGATCATTTTTTCATCCATACATCCCCGCAAATAAATCTGGACCGTAGATCCTCCAGATCTAATGGCCCACGTTAATCTCGAGGTTTCACGCCCTGCCCCCAGCCTTTCCGCTACCCGACATAATTGTACACGTCATCGCCGGACCCACCTTCCACCCACAAAAGCATCGCCCAATCCTTACCCGCCACCTATCTTCCATTACCAACCTGTGCCCCCCATCGGACTCCTCCCACACCGTCGATCTCACTCCATGAGATCTGACGGTGGAAATCGAAATCGCGTTCATTTCGTTGTCGCGGTTTAACAAGCCTTTTTCATGCGAAAAAGCAGTTTTTCTCGGGACGCATGGTGATATCTGAATGGAATCGCATTCATTCGGGCTAAAATAGCTTACTACCCATATGCATCGCGAAAACCATCCCCAATTTTCACAAAACCACCTCCCTCCTCTGCGCGACCAATTTCAAAATTCCTCTGTTTCTCCACCTTGTTCCACCTTTGGAACCCTCCCCTACTTCTTCCTCTCCTCTACAATGCTCCTTCGACAAACTCAAACCCATTATGGACCTCTGAAAAGCAGTTTAGACCAAAAACGCAGGTTTTTATTAATGTTTTGTTTATTTGTGTAGGTTTAATGGCGCCCCGAGCCTGAAGGGCCATCCCACATTCAAGATAGTGATTGAGGCCTCAGGATGACGATTCGGGGGCCTGAAAAAAAAAGGGGGATAGGGTTTTGATTCCAAAGGGTTTAATTGATGATTCATGGTCATCAATTCGATCACAGGAACCCACCAACGCACCAAAAGGAAACCCCTACACACAGCAAAACAATAAACATAAGATCAGTAAAGAAGATGATGAAGACAGAAGACTAAAGGGCTTAATCACAGATTAAGTTTGTCAAAAAAAAGATTAGCCCCTTTTAAGATCAATGGCTAAAGATAAAAGGTCGAAGGATAAATATTAAGGAATAAACAAATCTATTTTAAATAGAAATAGAAAGGACAGTGAGGCAAATTAATTAAAAAGGCAAGTCAAGGCTAAAAGGCCTAAAAGAGCAGTTTTATGATTAAATCAAGAAGACTTAGGCTAAAGCAGTCTTGGAAATATCAAAGGGAAGTAGTGATTCACTCAGAAAAATCAACTCACACCTTTGGCCTACTTTCTACCTTCAAAGACTAATTAAACAGTTATTACACAAAGGAATATATTTTTTTCTGTCAAGGCAGTTATTGTAATATTTAAGAATAGGCCTAAAAGTCAAACTTTTCACCTATTTTCTCTCAGAAGTTAAGACAGAGTTAATAAAACAGAGAATTAGTTGCACCTATTTTTGCCTTATGCCTTGCATGGTTTTCAAGGCTAGAAATGCATTTACTCTATAATTAATGACACTTGAACCCTAGATCAGTTCCACCTCCTCATTTGCAGCATAAATACTGCATTCGAACTCATTGTATGGGGGCATTTGGTGACTCTTTGAAGTAATACATAGTTCTGCTAAAGTTGAAAGAAAATTGATGTGCTGGAACCTGTGGATGTTTTGACCTGTTTGTAGATGGAGAAAGCTCTGTCATTGGATCCCTGAGCATGGTTGTTGGTGATGTATTCTAATCTGTTAATGTTTTTCCTATTTTCCATTCTGTTTCATCATTTCTTATTACAGTAGAATAAAAATTTTAGACTAAGAAATGTCTTTTGAAAGCACCTTAATTCTGTTTACTCTTCACTGTCTTTATGTTTTCTTCTGCTAAGGCATTCTAGAGAATTCTTAATTTCTCTCTTGAACCCTTATGCTTTTTTATTTCAGAAATAGTTCAAACAGTTGGTCCCAAGAATGATTTATGGTTTTCCCTGCTTACTTGCTGCCACTTGAAAACTATTTCTGAAGTCTCCCTTTAAAGTACCATTGTTTATAGTCTGCCAAAGAGGTTTGTTTTGATCATACCCTTTGTTCTTGCTTAGATAATTGTTTTGAAGGTCTTTATAATTGTAATCAAAGATGTCTAGGAGTTCCCTCTTCTATGAATACAGTTATTTATAAATTTTTTATGTTTTCTAAATTCCTTGAAGGTGAAATCTTTGGATGAAATAGAGTGTTCCTCGACTCCTAGATTTCATTTGAAAATTTTGTCTTGGAATTATTATTTTCTGAAGTGTGGTTTCTAGAATCTATGGTTAGCCCTGTCTATGGAATGCCTCTTCATGTTCAAATGATGTTTTGAGTCCCTTTGTTGAGAAGTACATATAATTAAGGATTCTTAATTGCCCTTTGTTCTACTTTTCATTCTAAACCTTTGATGTCCATTTCATTTCACCTGAAAGACTTTGTAGATCCATTGGCCAAGTTAGATTTGCCCTTTGATACCCCTGACCCCTTTACAAACTTGTTACATCTTCCACTTGACTCCATTGCCCAATGACTTAGAGATTTCCATTTTCTATCTATGCTGCCTAGATCATCATGTCCCACCAAACAATCAAACAAACTCATGCTTAATAACTAGCCTAAAATCAACCTTTTACAAGCAAACAAGTCATATCTTTGCAAACAATTGAGAGATCCCTCTCTTAGACTAGGAAGGCTAAAGACTGGTTTTGATGTTGCCTTGTCACTTGGTATGCCAATCTTCCAAATCACAGAACCCCAACACATTCTTGAGGAGGAAGAAATCACCCAAGTAAACTAGCTCAATGTGAACAAGAATTAGCCTAGACACACATATGAGAACCGGATTGAAGATCCATTAGTGTGAAAAGAGGCATTGCAGGTGGATTAGTCCCAGTTGACCAAATCAACAGCGCTGCTACAAAGAGGAGGGAAGCTAGCTAGGGCAGCACAGTTTTGAAGGAGGAAGCTTCACTAGGAAGTCACCTCAACATTGAGTGGGGTCCAGGATGAGGAGGCTCACCAAATATAAAAAGGAAGGCATAGCATCAAAGAGATGATTCAGAGTTCAGCTATCTTTGGTCTTTTGACTACTTGCATGCTTCAGCTGTTTACCCGGAGTTTCTGCACTGCTTAGTGCAAAGAATTCCCGTGCGGGAATTCCATCCTCTCTTTGGATCAGCTTGCTTAAGGGATCAAGAGGGAAGGATTTGAGCTTCAATTCAGCATTTGGCTTGGGGCCATTCATCCATATTCAGCTACAGCATATTTCCCTTCAGAAAATGCGTCCTCTCTGCAATTGCACGGTTAAACCCTGCTATTTTGTACTAGTCTTTGAGGAGGAGGTGCTTATTTCCCTCTGGGAGATCTAATAAGAAAGGCCTTGCCCATTTTCTGTATTTTTCAGCTTTTATATGTCATATTCAGCCATGCTTAATGCAGAGTTCCAGTAGACTGCATTATTTTCTGCAGTCCTTCTTTTTGTACATGTATATTGTCGGAAACCATTGCCGAGTGTCTCGTTTCTGCTGTATAAGAGGTTAAACCTCCATTTCTTTGCTATCTGATTAATATAAACTTCTGATCAGTCTTATTTCATCATTTTCTGTAGAAACCCTAATGGGAATTACACTCTCATAGTCTTCAGAAATGCTGCAGTTGAAAGTCATGGGAATAGGGTGTTTTTGAGCTGTCTCTAGCTAGGGAGATCTGTTTAACTTAGCTAGAATGATTATTTTGGGCTCAAATTCAATATGGAAGTTGTATAATGTATAAACCACGGGATCCAAGTGCCATTTCCCGTAGTTATTGTGTTATTTTCTGAAAATGATGTTTTTATGGTCCAGAAGGCTGCATTTCCTCATACCGGGAGAGGATAGTAAAGAAAATCTCTGTTGCTGATCATTAATTTGTTGGTTAAATGTTTCTTGTACATCTTATGAACTGATATACATCATTATTCTCATGATTTGTTGAAGCTCCACATTGGTAATATCTTAAAATATTCTCAATAGTGTAGTTGTTCCCAATTTGGGATATTACAGAAGAGATTTGGTGACTACAGACCTCTGAACTGTGTTACAATGAGGCTCGAGGGCCTATTTATTATGGAGAAACAATGGAGAACTTTAAACGTCCAAAAACCTAACCCTAGGAGATGAAGCGCCAAAACTATGGGCCTCGTTTGGGTAAATTGGGGTTTCAACTTCCTGGGACGTAACTTCGGCATACTATCTCTGTTTGGGGCTTCAAAACGGCTCCAAAATTTTAGGACCTGAAAAACTACTAAATGTAGTATGTTGTGAAAAAAAAATTGAAAGAGACAATGGTGGGGCCCCAAGTGGAATAGGCGGGTGGCCACCAATATCCACCTCGATCAGTTATCCATCATCGCGTTCCTTTGTTTCTCGAGGGCCTCCTCAACAAACATTTTCATAGGATCTCTTGTTCCCTCATATTTTTTTTCTTCACCCATGGGCGGCCGTCAGGGTTTGTGAGGCTGATCTTGCAAAGGTAAAACCAGATCGAGCCCTAACTCCTTATACCCCGACCTCATTGGGGACATGCAAAGAACAATCGAGAAAGAGCGGACCACTATGATATCACTGATCCGGATTTATGTAGGAACACAATGAAATACAGGAGATGAAGCGCGAAAACTATGGGCCCCGTTTGCATAAATCGGTACATCAGTCTTCCCGAGGACATAACTTTGGCATACTTTCCTCATTTGTCGTGCACCATAACTCGTTAGTAAGATCTATCCGAGGAATACAAGTTGCACCATAACTTTGGCATACTTTCCTCATTTGTCGTGCACCATAACTCGTTAGTAAGATCTATCCGAGGATAGAAGTTGCTCACATAGTTCAAACACCCTAAAAATCTCTGCAACTGAGTTTTATCCATGATGACATCAGGGAATTTATCTGCAAACTCAAGTGCATGGTTCTGGAGAGCGATCTGTCCATTTTCAATTGTGTGCCCTAAAAACTTGATCTTGGTGTGGAATATCTCCATCTTCTTTTTACTCAAAACCAGACCATTTCTTTGGACCAATTTTTTAAATATTCTCAAATGTCTAAAATGGTCCTGCAAATTCTTGGAAAAGATAAGAATATCATCAATGTAAACAAGTAGCCATTCATCATAAGGTCTTAAAACTGAATCCATTACCTTCTGGAATAGAGTACACCAAAATCAATGTGTTACAAAAATCAATATACATGTACACAAAAATCAACATGTAACTTGGAATCAATCATCAATCACTCAATCACTCCATGGAGTACATAGAGTGTAAATGCTTTTTGAAATATGAGTTCTGCTATTGTGTACTTCTGAATACTACAAATCACAAATGACGTTTAAAATATAAGTAGGAATTACGGAATTCTGTGATGCTATTAAGGGAGTTAGCTGAGCAAATACTTTTTTGAAATATGAGTCCTGCTATTCTGTACTTCTGAATACTACAAATCACAAATGACGTTTAAAATATAAGTAGGAATTGCCCAATTAGGTGATGCTATTAAGGGAGTTAGCTGAGCTGTCATGGCCAAGAAACTCTATATGTACGCCAGGGCCGGGGCAAGGCCTCTACCACATAATGTTTAGTTCGTTATTTTTAGGTGAGACTTGTGTATTGTGTACTTCTGAATACTACAAATCACAAATGACGTTTAAAATATAAGTAGGAATTACCGAATTCTGTGATGCTATTAAGGGAGTTAGCTGAGAAAATACTTTTTTGAAATATGAGTCCTGCTATTCTGTACTTCTGAATACTACAAATCACAAATGACGCTTAAAATATAAGTAGGAATTGCCCAATTAGGTGATGCTATTAAGGGAGTTAGCTGAGCTGTCATGGCCAAGAAACTCTATATGTACGCCAGGGCCGGGGCAAGGCCTCTACCACATAATTTTTAGTTCGTTATTTTGAGGTGTCTAATAGGAGCAAGCAGCAATGGCTCTTGTTAATGTCGTACCGTTGGCTCACAAATTCAGGGTGCCTGGATCGTTGATCATCTCTTCTCATGAAATAAAGCCTCTCCGCAGAACAATCCCAACTCGTAGATTGTGTAGGCGGGGGAAATCCGTGACACTCTCCATGAATAGGAGTACCGCATTATCTGGTGATGATGATGATGGTGTACAGAGACGCATAGGAGATTATCATCCCAATCTCTGGGACGATGATTTCATACAGTCCCTCTCAACGCCTCATGGGGTGGGTAATTATCTTCAACTTCAATTGAATTGAATTTATTATTCTGCAATTCTTCTTTCTTCGTTTAGAATTAATAAAAAGGGATTGTTTTTTTCCAAATGATATACTACTGTGGATCAGGCACCTTCTTACCGTGAACGGGCTGATAGACTTATTGGGGAAGTAAAAGATATGTTCAGTTCACTTTCTGTTGAAGATGGAGAATTAATCACTCCCCTCAATGACCTCCTACAACGCCTGTTGATGGTCGACAATGTTGAACGTTTGGGTATCGATCGATATTTCAAAAATGAGATAAAAACAGCACTGGATTATGTTTACAGGTATGTTTTTGGTAGGCATGGTTTATGGTATTAAGCGTTATGATCAGTTGTTTATTAATTTCTATTTTTTATTAGTTACTCATTTTTTGTTTTTAATTTTATTTCCTCTGTTTACTAATTCTACACTCATGCAGCTCTATGTATCTAATGCCAAATTATAATATGTTCCGCGTGCAGTTATTGGAAGGAAGGAGGCATCGGATGTGGGAGAGAGAGTGTTGCGACCGATCTCAACTCAACCGCCCTGGGACTTCGAACTCTTCGTCTACACAGATACCCAGTGTCTTCAAGTAGATATATCAATATTTTATTAATAATTGTAATTCTTTCATTATAGCTGGCAACTGCCATTTACTTGCTGATATTGATTGATAATTCCTTATACATAAAATTCAGATGTGGTGGAATACTTCAAAGACGAGAAGGGGCAATTTGCATGTTCCGCCATTCCAACAGAGGAAGAGATACGAAGCGTTTTCAATTTATTTCGGGCGTCTCTAATTGCTTTTCCGGGGGAGAAAGTCATGGAAGACGCTGAAATCTTCTGTGCAATGTACTTAAAACAAGCCCTGCAAAAGATTCCGGTCTCCTCCCTTTCTCGGCAGGTGAGAAAGCAATACTAATATCACATCCGCAAATTTTCATCATATGACATTAGGTTTTGCAATATGTGTTTTCATAATTCGGATTTTGTTTTGTAGATAGAATACGCTCTGGAATATGGCTGGCACACAAATTTGCTAAGATTGGAAGCAAGATTCTATATCGACGTGTTTGGACAAGACAACATATATGAGTACGCTCTTAATGTCATCTTGCAACATCAAAGAGTCTCGGGATCCAGTAGTGTAACTGCGAGATGGTTTTTTTTTTTTTTTCTCGTCTTTTTGATGGCATGTCAGAAATTCAGGGTGTTTTTTTTTTTGTCTTGTATTTTTTATGGCATGTTAGAAATTCAGGGTCTTGTTAGAAGTTCACTTTTTTTGTGATTATTTTGTATTTTATTATGCGAGTATTTGAATGGGTTTTATTTAGTATCATCAAGATTCTTCAGCACCTAAATTTTGAAATTTAATAGTTGTAATTTAGATTTCCAAAAAATTTAACTAATTTCATCAAAATGGCGTTAGATTTTGGATTCTTGTCAAAAAATTTAACTATTTATGAAGTGACACCATTTTTTCTTTTGGTTTCAGGACGCCATATATGAACACGGAGAAACTGATAGAACTTGCGAAATTGGAATTCAATATCTTTCGGTCTATCCAACAGAGAGAGTTAAAATATCTCTCAAGGTGAGGAGCTGGATATCGTCTCCAAATAAATTGGATTTGAGTGGTGAAAATTTCAAGTAAGTAAATCGATGAAGTTCGTATAATGTGCAGATGGTGGAAAGATTATGATTTCCCTCAACTGACATTCACACGGCATCGTCACGTGGAATATTACACTTTCGCTTCTTGCATTGCTACTGATCCTAAACATTCTGCATTCCGACTCGGCTTCGTCAAAATGTGTCATCTTGCCACAGTTCTGGATGATATCTACGACACCTTCGGAACAATGGACGAGCTCGAACTCCTCACAGACGCAATTAAGAGGTAACAATTGGGTTTAACTAAGAGATGAGAATTAAATGTATCTGTAGACTTAAACTAAATGTGAGATTAAGAAACATATTTTATGCTGAGACGAAATCAACTCAATGAATATTAGATGTGTTTAATGCCTCGTACCGACCTAACCAGAAGTTGTGTGTATAATGATCAGATGGGATCCGTCCTCAGTAGGGTGCCTTCCTGAATACATGAGAGGAGTTTACAGGGCGCTTTACGACAGCGTAAATGAAATGGCTCGAGAGGCAGAGAAAACCCAAGGCCGTGACACGCTGAACTATGTTCGACGGGCTGTATGCAAAATAATAAAACCATATATATAAATATTTCAGCTATTTTTATCTTTATTTAGTTTGTAGATTTGGAAAATATTCTCACACTTGATTGTTGCCAGAGGGGTATTCTACACCCCAGTATTTTTAATTTTTTTTGCTTGTGGCTGTGCAGTGGGAGGTTTATATGGATTCATATATGCAAGAAGCGAAGTGGATTTGCAGTGGTTATCTGCCAACGTTGGAGGAGTACCTGGATAACGCGAAAATTAGTTCCGGTTTTCGCACAGCCATATTGCAACCCATCCTCACTTTGGGAGATCCCCTTCCTCTTCACGTTCTTCAAGAAATTGATTTTCCATCCAAGTTCAATGACTTGGCATCAGCCCTCCTTCGACTCACAGGTGACACTCGCTGCTACAAGGTAATTTCCATTTCCATAACCTCTTATATCAATCAAATATTGGGAGAAGTTTTGCATTGTAATTTCCATTTCCATAACCTCTTATATATCAATCAAATATTGGGAGATGTTTTGCATTTATTGTGTCTGATTATGTATTGGAATATAGTTGTTGACATTAGCATGGCTAATATAGGTGGACAGGTCTCGTGGAGAAGAAGCTTCGTGTATATCGTGTTACATGAAAGACAATCCAGGATCAACAGAGGAAGATGCTCTCAATCATATTAACGCCATGGTTGATAACTTAATTAAAGAACAGAATTGGGAGTTACTCCGACCCGATAACAATGTTCCCATCTCTACCATGAAACATGCTTTTGACGTCAGCAGAGCTTTTCACTACGGCTATAAATACCGAGATGGCTACAGCGTTGCCAACATCGAAATAAAAAATTTGGTGACAAGAACCCTCCTCGAACCTGTGCCTATCTAATCATTTCATACTTCATTTGGTTTTCAATAATGGTCACCTACTAAAGTTGTCCATAATGTATGGACGAGGTCTCTCAACCAAATAAGATGTCTTTAATGGTGAAGTCGGTGAAGTCGATTGGGACCACCGCATACACCACATTACATAATAAAAAAATGTTTTATTTTATTGAATAGAATTAAAATTATGCCAGGTTTGATTGAGTTTGAGTTTAAATGTTTGCACAGTTAGTGTTTTATATTGAATCCACAAAGGACAAATGGAATTTAAAGCTTTATAATAATTAATTTAATTTATACTAGCATTTACACGGTGTCACAACCCTATATGGAAATTCAACACCACGCTTAAAAATAATATCAAATATATTTATGTATATTAAAAACATTTGCTAGGTTGTATATAAAGAAAATAAGCCTTACCATGCTAACTTTATATGTTTAGTACAGTGTTATGCAAATATTTCATATTGTCATTTTCTAGGTTCTTAATTACTCGTACTTTGTTATACCATATGAAACCTTGGATTACACGACACATTGATATAAGGGATAATTATACATGAGTTAAGTTTACTATTCAGATAACTCGCTCTAAGTTAGCATGGTGATAGTCATCACCTCATCGGGAACATTTAGAAGCCGATATGGGTTGTCCATTTCGCAGTTGATTCTCAGGATTGACCACATATCTACGACTCTCCATAGTCTAACGCATCGGACGACGAGGATCAATTGAGGAAGATTGAGGGTAACAAACTTTCCCTCTCTCTCATGAAGCTAGGTATCATTTGCACTTTGGCGCTTCGCTTTCCAACCTCTGCAACTATGAGATTCGACCTTTGGATAATTACTATGGGTTTGCTACGCAAAGAATCTTTGATTTCTGGCTAATCTGGACTTATATGGGAACGCAATAAAATACAGAAATACACATAAACGCAAAGATGCAGAAAAAAAATAAAACTTCATTTCATTAATATGAAATAACTGAAATATGCTTACAAACAAAATGAAAATAAACTAGATAGGGTGTTCATAGCTTATATCCGAGAAGAGATCTAGCAGCTACAAGCTTCTGAACTATGTTACAATGAGACTCAAGGGCCTTTTTATTATTGAACAACATAGGAAAAACCTAAACAACCAAAACCCTAACCCTAGGAGATGAAACACAAAGAGTTTGTGAGTCCCATTGGGGTTAGTTGAGCAGCCAACTTCTTGGGGTCATAACTTAGTCATATTATCTCTGTTTGGCATGTTCGATATTGATCCGGATTTATGAAGGAACGCAACAGAATAAACATATAACCATAAATACAGAGATGCAGCGGAAATAACACTTCATTTCATTAATATCAAAGAACTGAAATTTGCTTACAGACAGAATGGAAATAAAACTAGCTAGGGTGCTGGTAGCTATCTCTGAGAAGAGATGTGGCGGCTACAGGCCTCTAAACTGAGTTACAATGAGGCTCGAGAGCCTATTTATTATTGAGAAACAATGGAGAACCCTAAACATCCAAAAACCCAACCCTAGGAGATGAAGCGCCAAGACTATGGGCCCCGTTTGGGTAAATTGGTGTTTCAACTTCCCAGGGACGTAACTTTGGCATACTATGCACATGATACATCATTAGAAAGCTCTATCCGAGGACTACAACTTTCGCCACAAATATCATTCCGAAACGGAATGATATTCGCTGGAGGCGCGATGTCCAAAAAACGTCATTTAGGGCCTCAAAACGGCTCCGGAAGTTCAGGGCCCGAAAAACTGCTAAAAATAGTAAGTTATGACAAAACTGAAAAACTGAAAGAGACAATGGTGGGGGGCCAAGTGGAATAGGCGGGTGGCCACCAATATCCACTTGGATCATTCCTCCCCCTTAGGAAGCAATGGTCCCCATTGCGTTAAGTTCCTCCATGAGATGAGGAAATTTCTGCTGAAATTGGTCCCTGGTGAACCACTTTCCTTGGTGCAAGAGTTGGCCAGCTTTGACAACCCGATACAGTTGGATCTTTTGTTGGCGAGTGTTCTTGATTTGCATGTCCATGATACAATCTGTGGTGGCATGTTCCATGCAGTCTGGGTTTAACTCTGTTGGTGTGAGTTGTTCTGCAATGTCCGAGGTGTCCAATAGAGGTGGGAAGTAAGGACGAAGGCGATCCACATTGAAGACTGGGTGCAGACCAAGGAATGGTGGAATACTGAGCTCGAATGCATTGTTCCCTACAGCCTTGGTGATGGTGTATGGCCCGTATCGGAGCGGGCGAAGCTTGCGGTGGGGTCCAGTGAGGCGCTCCTTCTGCAAGTGTAGCCATACTTTGTCACCCACCTGGAAGTTGTGTGGCACCCGGTGTTGATCATGGCGTTGCTTGTACTTGGCATTGGCTCTGTCCAATATATCATGAACCTGTTGGCGGATGTGTTGAATGCGCTCGATGAAGCTACTTGCTTTGTCAACTTCAGATTGGACATGAGCTGAATCGGCCTGAGCAGCTGCAAATGGCATGGCTACGTCAATGGGACATAGTGGCTGGAATCCCAAGCCCACCTGAAAGGGGCTATGGCCAATTGAACTATGGAGAGCTCGATTATAACTATGTTGTACATAGGGGAGGCTCTCGTCCCATGTGCGTGGATGCTTTGAATTGTACATGCACAGAATGTGTACAATCATTCTGTTGACGACCTCTGTCTGACCATCTGTTTGAGGATGGAAAGCTGTGGACTTAGTGAGCTTTGTGTCCAACATTGACCAGAGGCTGGACCAAAATGTGCTGAGGAACCTGCTATCTCGATCTGATATGATAGACTGTGGGATCCCAAAGTGCACCCACACTAGTTCACAGAAGAGTTTAGTAGTGGCTTTTGCTGTGATATTCTTCTTACAGGCCGCCATAATAGCCATCTTCATGAATCTGTCAACGACCACGAAAACACAGTCATTTCCATTCTTAGTAGAAGGCAAGCCCGACATGTAATCCATGGAGATGGATTCCCAAGGTCGACTAGGGGTAGGTAGTGGAGTATATAGGCCTTGCTTCTTGATGGTCAGTTTGGCAATGGCACAAGCAATGCAGGATTTGATGTGCTTCTTGACATCCTTTCGAAGGTTCGGCCAATAGAAATACTTCTGTAGTATTGCTACTGTTTTCTCGACCCCGAAATGCCCAACGACTTGACTGTAGTGTGCTTCCCATATCATCTTAGCACGCTCGCTTGAAGGAACACAAAGGTGTCCCAGGTGACATAAAAGTGCATCTTGGAGGTGAAAATTTGGAACTTGTGTACCCCCCAAGAGTGCCTTGTAAGTGTGCCCGAATTCTGGGTCACTCTCATAGAGAAGCGGCCAATCAGAAGTCTCGTGCCCACAAGAGTTGAGCATGGTGGTGAGCGCCACGATCGGTGGTCGGCTGAGGCAGTCTGCAACATTATTGGTGCTACCCTTCTTGTACTTGATGTTCAAATGAAACTGTTGCAGATATGTGGACCACTTCTGATGGCGATCATTCCGCAACTTCCCTTGTGTCTGTATGAACTGCAGGGGCCGGTGGTCTGTGTGGATGATTGTTTCCTTCCCCAAAATGTAATGCTTCCATTGTCGACAGGCTTGCACAATGGAATACATTTCTTTGTCATAGGTGGGATACTTGCGAACTGTCTCAGACAATGTCTCACCGTGATATGCCACTGGATGTCCCTGTTGAGTAAGAACTGCCCCAATAGCATAGTCAGAGGCATCTGTCTCGATCTCAAATGGTTGTTGCAAGTCTGGTAATGTGAGCACTGGGGCAGAACAGAGGCAATTTTTCAATTCTGTGAACGCCTTCTGTTGAGGTTTCGACCAAAAGAATTTTTCTCTCACTCCTCCCTTGGTTACTTGACTCAAGGGCCAAGTGATATGTGAGAATCCCAACACGAACCTACTGTAGAAATTAGCAAGACCCAGAAAGCTGCGAAGCTCTGTTATAGTGGTTGGGGCTGGCCAATCCCGAATGACTTGGATCTTGGTTGGATCCACATGCACCCCCCTTTTATAAATAATGTATCCCAGATATTGAACCTGGGTCATGCCAAAAGTGCACTTCTCCAAATTGGCACACAACTTGTGTTGCTGCAGTGTTTGGAGGACTTGTCGGATGTGGTGAAGGTGCTCTTCCCAAGTCTGGCTGAAGATCATAATGTCATCCAAGTACACCACTACAAATGAGTTGGTGAATGGCCGCAAGATGTCATCCATCATCCTCATGAAGGTGGCGGGAGCATTCGTCAACCCGAAAGGCATGACCAGCCATTCGAAAAGGCCTTCCTTGGCTTTGAAGGCAGTCTTCCACACATCGGAGGGTTCAATTGGTACCTAGTGATACCCAGACTTCAGGTCGATCTTGCTAAAATATTTTGCACCTTTGAGTTGGTCCAGAAGGTCATCAATCCGTGGGATTGGGTACCTATTCCGGACAGTGATCTTGTTCAGCGCCCGATAGTCAATACAGAGTCTCCACGTCCCATCCTTCTTCTGTACCAACACGATCGGGCTCCCATAGGGCGATGAACTTGGTATGATGTGACCTTTCTGCAACAGCTCCTGAATCTGCCTCTTGATTTCATCATTCTCCAGAACAGAGCGCCGATAGATCGGTCCATTGGGTAGTGGCGCACCTGGGGTCAGATCAATCGGGTGCTTGACCTGACAGTGCAGAGGAACCCCTGTGGGTGAGGTGAAGATGTCCCCGTACTCCTCCACAACCTTATCCATTTGTTGTTTTCGTGCAGAGGAGCCCTGTCTAGAGGTCGTGGCCACAGTCTTCTTCTTGCCCTGGGGGCGGATCATCAGGAAAACGAATTTCTTGGTTTGGGAAATGAGCTTACTGCATTGTTTTGCAGTAACCAAAGAGATAGCCATAGGAGGTGGTACCTCTGGTATCCTGTACAACTTATTTCCCAAAGTAACAATAACAGCACGAGGTCGAGACTCATACACAGCATGACGCTTCCACAAGTATGGTTGTCCTAATAATACATCAGAAACATCAATAGGAGCAACGTCACATAATACCTCATCCGAGAAGGGCTTGATGCTATAGGGAATGCGGCATTGCTGGCTGACGCGGAGATCTCGTCCTTGGTGAAGCCACCCGATGGTGTATGGATGTGGGTGAGCTGTGGTCGGCAAGCCCAACCGCTTCACGGCGTCTGCTGAAATGAGGTTCTTTTGGCTCCCATTGTCGACAATGAACTGTACAGGGGAGCCCTTTACCCACATCCGGGAGTGGAAGAGACGTTCCTCCTCCTCTGGATCTTCCGGTTCCTCCTTCTGGACCTTTGTAGTGGCAACAGTGGCGTTGGGCTCCGCATCAATAATCTGTTTCCTTTTTTCATTCCCCTTTTCAGGTTCTGATTCGGAGTCGGAGCATGCATCTGACTCAGAAGCCCTCATCTCGGCCACTAGCGACTGCTTGGCCCGACACTCACTTGTCTTGTGAGTGGAGCTCTTATGGAACTCACACCACTTTCCCGTGTCCTTCTTTGGCTTTACGGTGTTGTTCTTTTCTTGTGGCTTTGACGGGTTGTCTTTAGCCGCCATGCCTTGGCTCTGTCCTTTGTTCTGCGGTTTGGAAGCACCTTTTCCTTGCTTTTGATTCGTAGATCCAAAGTCTCGCTTCTTCTGTTTGAATTTCTGCTCAATCTTGGCAAAGACAACTTCCAGATGCTTTTCTACTGCGAGGAGAAAAACAGAGAACTCATTTCCTAATTTTCCTCCCTTCGAATGTATGTGGGAGGTTTTACCTGCGATATTTCCTTAGCACCAAATGTTTCTCTGAATCTTTGATACCCAACTTTTTGCGCAGGGTATGGAACAGATTCGTCAGCTCGTGCACATCTTGATCCCTTTGTTGTCGCAGCGTTGTCCATTGTATGTACTTGTCCTCATAGCTCCCCACAGGATAGTACTGTTCCTTGACGGCGTCTCGGAAAGAATTCCAAGTTGGTACGG
The DNA here is from genome assembly GCA_034641835.2 of Pinus albicaulis. Lineage (NCBI taxonomy): Eukaryota > Viridiplantae > Streptophyta > Pinopsida > Pinales > Pinaceae > Pinus > Pinus albicaulis. Next base: position 146,582,181 of record CM076578.1, on the reverse strand, counting down.
CCGAGAACAGAGAGGGTTTTGTCTGGTCCTTGTTCTCACAGTAGGTTTCCCACCACTCCTTAACGTGGGGGGTAGCTTTGAGGAGTGCAAAAATAATCTTCTCTCGGTCTGAAAAGTCATGAACAGAGAAATATCCTTCTAATAGATTCAACCGTCTATCTACGTCATCTGCGTCTATTTGACCCTCAAATATGGGAATGTAAAAATTTACTTGTACCTTAAAAGGAGTCGCACCTCCAGAGTGGCTGCTGGATGCAGATGCGCCGCCGGTGGGCAGCCGTTGAAGGATCTGAGCAAAGTTATCCATCATCGCGTTCCTTTGTTTTTCGAGGGCCTCCTCAAGCAATATTTTGATAGGATCTCCTGCTCCCTCATCTTTCTTTTCGTCCCCCATGGGCGTCCGTCGAGGTTTGTGAGGCTGATCTTGCAAAGGTTCCACCAGATCGAGCCCTAGCTCCTTATACCCTGACCTCGTTGGGGACATGCAAAGAAGGATCGAGAAAAAGCAGACCGCTCTGATACCACTGATCCGGATTTATGCAGGAACGCAACAGAATAAGCATATAAACATAAATACAGAGATGCAGCGGAAATAACACTTCACTTCATTAATATCAAAGAACTGAAATTTGCTTACAGACAGAATGGAAATAAAACTAGCTAGGGCGCTGGTAGCTATCTCTGAGAAGAGATGTGGCGGCTACAGGCCTCTGAACTGAGTTAAAATGAGGCTCGAGGGCCTATTTATTATTGAGAAATAATGGAGAACCCTAAACATCCAAAAACCTAACCCTAGGAGATGAAGCGCCAAGACTATGGGCCCCGTTTGGGTAAATTGGTGTTTCAACTTCCCACGGACGTAACTTTGGCATACTATCTCCGTTTGACGCACATGATACATCATTAGAAAGCTCTATTCGAGGACTACAACTTTCGCCACGAATATCATTCCAAAACGGAATGATATTCACTGGAACAACGATGTCCAAAAAACGTCATTTAGGGCCTCAAAACGGCTCCGGAAGTTCAGGGCCTCAAAAACTGCTAAAAATAGTAAGTTATGACAAAACTGAAAAACTGAAAGAGACAATGGTGGGGGCCCAAGTGGAATAGGCGGGTGGCCACCAATATCCACCTGGATCAGATATATTATCGGAAAGATCTCTACGAGTACTATAAGTTTTTCTATAAGACCATGCTTATGGTTATGGGCATGCTGTAGACCTCAAAAAACACCGTTTAGGGGGTCAAAACTACTCCAGAAGTTCAGGACCTGGAAAAATGCTAAAAATAGTAAATGCTACTATAAAAAATGAAACTTATGAAACTGACTGGAGGTATAGGTGGAATAGGTGGGTGGCCTCTAATATCCACCTAGATCATTCCTCCCCGGTTAGGAAGCAATGGTCCTCCATTGCGTGCAGAGCCTCCATGAGGTAAGGAAATTTCTGTTGAACCTGGTCCCTGGTGAACCACTTCTCCTAGTGAAGGAGTTGGTGTGCTTTGACAACTCGATATAGTAGGATCCTCTGCTGGTGGGTTTTCTTGATCTGTGTGTCCATGATTCGATCAGTTGTGGCTTGTCCCATGCAATCTGGGTTTAACTCTGTTGGTGTGAGTTATTCTGCCATGTCGGATGTGTCCAGTAGAGGTGGAAAGTAGGGCCAAAGGCATACCACATTGAACACTGGGTGCAAACCAAGGATTGGTGGAATACTGAGCTCAAAGGCATTGTCCCCTACAGCCTTCGTCATGGTTTATGGCCCATATCGAAGCAGGAGAATATTGCAGTGGGGTACAACGAGACACTCCTGCAAATGTAGCCACACTTTGTTGCCCACTAGGAAGTTGTGTGGCACTCGGTGTTGATCATGTCCCTACTTGTACTTAACATTGGATTTGTCCAATATTTCATGAACCTATTGGCGGATGTGATGAATATGCTCAATAAAGTTATTCGCCTTGTCAGCTTCTGACTAGACACGAGCCGAATCTGCCTGAGTAGATGCAAACGGTTTGGCTACGTCAATGGAACATAGTCGCTGGAATCCCAAGCCCACCTGAAAATCATTGTGGTCGGTTGAGCTGTGGAGAGCCTGATTATAGCTATGCTATACATAAGGGAGGCTCTCATCCCCTGTGCGTGGATGCTTTGAGTTGTACATGCGCAGAATTTTCACAATCATCCTGTTGACGATATTTTTCTGGCCATCGGTTTGGGGATGGAAAGTTGTGGACGTGGTAAGCTTGGTGTCCAGCATCGACGAGAGGCTGGACCAACATGTAATGAGGAACCCGTTGTCCCGATCTTAGACAATATACTGTAGGATCCCAAAGTGTACCCACACTCATTCAAAGAAGAGTTTAGAAGTGGCTTCTGCTGTGATATTCTTCTTGCAGAAAACCATAATGGCCATCTTTGAGAATCTATTGACGACCACCAAAACAAAGTAGTTTCCATGCTTAGTAGAAGGAAGGCCTGACATGTAATCCATGGAGATGGATTCCCAAGGTCAACTAGGGGTAAGCAGCGGAGTATAGAGGCCTTGACTCTTGATGGTTGGTTTGGCAATGGCAGAGGCAGTGCAGAATCTGAAGTACTTCCTGACATCCTATTGAAGGATCGACCAATAGAGATATTTCTGCAGTACTACCACTGTTTTCTCGACCAGAAAATTCCCTGCGACCCGACTGCAGTGTGCTTCGCAAATCATCTTGGCATGCTCACTTGAAGGAACGCAAAGGTCCAGCATTGACGAGAAGGGGCAATTTGCATGTTCTTTCATTCCAACAGAGGAAGAGATACGAAGCGTTTTCAATTTATTTCGGGCATCTCTAATTGCTTTTCCGAGGGAAAAAGTCATGGAAGACGCTGAAATCTTCTGTGCAATGTACTTAAAACAAGCCCTCCATAAGATTTCGGTCTTCTCCCTTTCTCGGCAGGTGAGAAAGAAATACTAATATCACATCCGCAAATTTTCCTCATATGACATTACGTTTTGCAATATGTGTTTTTATAATTCGGATTTTGTTTTGTAGATAGAATATGCTTTGGAATATGGTTGGCACACAAATTTTCCAATATTGGAAGCAAGGTTCTATATCGACGTGTTTGAACAAGACAACATAAATGAGTACGCTCTTAATATCATCTTGCAACATCAAAGAGTCTGGGGATCGAGTAGTGTAATTGCGAGATGATTATTTTTTTGTCTTGTCTTTTTGATGGCATGTTAGAAATTCAGGTCCTTTTTTTTCATGGTAAGTTAGATGTTCATTTTTTTTGTGATTATTTTGATAAAATGTGATGTTTGTATTAATGAATAAAAACTCACTGGTCAACTCTATGAAAGAGAGTCTGAACCAGGAGAGTCTGGCTCTGCAAAATGCTCTAAATTCTCAATACAACTCAATCAATATATAGCAGACATGGATATAGGGAAGTTAGAACCATACCCTAAGAAATAGAAATTAACTCCTATCCTAAGGTTTCGTGAACCAACTTACACTAATTAAGGATTCTCCATTATCTTTCAACACTCCCCCTTAATGGAGAAGGGGTTCAAAAATATGCCTAACATCTCCCTAAACATTTCAAACTTAATTTTGCCAAGAGGCTTAGTGAAAATGTCAGCAACATTATCACATGTTTTACAATATACAAGATGGATTTCTTTAGATTGAAATTTCTCATTGACAAAGTGGAATTGTGTATCAATGTGTTTAGTGTTCTTGTGAAACACCAGATTATTAGCAAGTTTGATTGAGCTCTGGTTGTCACATATAATAATTGTTGCATCTTTGTGTTCTTCCCTAACATCCTGGAGAAGTCTTCACAACCAAACTACCTCATATGTTGCTGCGCACATAGCTTGATACTCTGCTTCCGCTGAAGACAAGGAAATTTTGTTATGCTTCTTACTGCTCCATGTAATCACCCAGGATCCAATGCTGAATGCATAGCCTGTTATGGATCTTCGTTCATCTACATTTCCAACCCATTCGAAATCTATAAACCATGTCAAACTAAAATCATAAGAATGAGTATAAATAAGACCATAATCTACAGTTCCCTGTAGATACCTTAGAACGCCTTTTGCTGCAATCCAGTGACTCTCAAGTGGTTTGGACATGAATTGACTTAGAACACTAACTACATAAGCCAAATCTGGTCTAGTAGTGGTTAAGTAGATTAGACTCCCAACCAACTATTGATAAAGTGTCACATCTGCCTCTTTAGAGCCATCCTCACACTGAAGTTTAATGTTCTATTGTAATGGTACTGCTATAGCCTTACACTGATCCATCTTGAATATTTCCAGTAGACCTTTGACATACTTACCCTGGAATAGAAAATTTTGTCCTAAATCTCTCCAGATCTCAAGACCCAAACAATATCTTAGTTCACCAAGGTCTTTCATTTCGAACATTTGTGACATTTGCTGCTTGAGTTCTTTGATTAGATCAACGACATCACCTGTAATAATTAGATCATATACATACAAAGAAACCAACACTATATGCCCCTTTTCATCTTTCACAGTATACAAATTAGGGCCGTTTTTATTTCTATTGTAACTGTGTTGCAGAAAAAATGAATCAATATTTTCATACCATGACCTGGGCGGTTGTTTCAGTCCATATAAAGCTTTCTTTAATCTATAGACTAAATATTCTTTCTCTTTCTGGAAAAACACCTCAGGTTTCTCTAACTAAACCTCCTCTTTCAACTCCCCATTTAAAATTGCAGATTTTACATCTAGTTGGTGAATCATCCAGTGTTTTCTAGTAGCTAAAGCAATCATCATTCCGATAGTTTTTAGTTTAGCTACGGGGGCGGAGTTTTCCTCATATTCAATACCTTATTTTTTTTTAATACCCCTTTGCTACCAATCTAGCTTTTAATTTATCTATGGTTCCATCTGCATTAATCTTGGGTTTATACAACCATTTACAACCTATGGTTTTCTTCCCTTCAAGTAGTTCAACCAGCTCCCAAGTGTTGATTTTGAGAATAGATTCATATTCCCGTTCCATAGCTGCTTTCCATTCACTACACTGATTTGCTTCTCTATAACTAGAAGGTTCAACAACATTCTTCATACTAGTTATAAAGGCATTCTCCCTATATCTAACAGGTAATTGAATCTGCCTACCTGATCTTCTAAGCATTGGTGTAGCTTCCAACCTGTTTTGAATTTTCTTTGAAGGACTCGGCTCGATTGTTGTATCTGAACTCTCTGCTTCTCATGGTTGTTACCTTTTTTTTCACTTCCTTCCACCAAAAATGGAATATCCCATTCCTCATTACCTTTTTCAGATTCATCATAAACCTGTTCATGGAACATGACATATCTACTAACAAAAATTTTGTGAGTAGAGGGATTAAACAATCTATAGGCTTTAAATTGTGAACAATACCCTACAAAGGTACATCTAATGGCTTTTGAATCTAGTTTTCTTCTTTCTTCCTTTGGAATGTGGGCAAATTCTTTAGACCCAAATACTCTCGAATGTTTTACTGCAGGCTTGGATCCATATAATGCTTCAAAAGGAGTTTTAAACTGGAAACTTCTTGTAGGACTCTTATTTTCAAATAAACCGCAGTATTCAATGTTTCAGCCCAAAAACCATTTGAAAGATCCTTACCTTTCAACATGCTCCTAGCACACTCCACCAATGTTCTGTTCTTTATTTCCGCTACTCCGTTCTGCTGAGGAGTATGGGTTACTGTGAATTTCTGTAATATTCAAGTTCATCATTATTGTATTGTCCCCCTTTATCGAAGCAAAGAACTTTTATGTGCTTCCCTATTTGCTTTTCTATCATATATCTTGTTAGGGTCCTATAATAATAGGGTTCATAATTTTTGAATTGACTATGATAGTCTTGTAAATATGTACATACCTTGCTTTCTGCAAGTTTTTTCCCATATTTTGAAAAATTAGAAGAGGGTAAAAGTCCTAAAAGAAATATCAAAGGACTTAGAAAAGGAATGGACCCCAAAAACAAAAAGAGATAAAATAAGACCTGAAAGTGAGCAAGTCAAAATGCCACTACTTTTACTTTACTGCAAAAATGATGATTATGTGCATATTGTTAACAAATTGCATAATCCATGATTGGTTAAAGAGTTTAAACTTAAATTTTCATGCTTTGAATTTTATTTTTAGATAGAGAATAAAGATATGTCAAACAATATAAAATTGACAAATCAGTAGTTAAGATAGAGAATAAATGAGGAGCTCAATAGTTTAATCTGAGCCCTCAGATGAAATAAGGTTTGACTTAGATATATTTATGCTTTGAAAGAAAATTATTTAGAGTTGCAAGCCTAAATGCACCCATGAAAATGAAGTAAAAAATGTTAGATATAAAGATGGGTAGGTAGAAAGCAGCTGTACAAGCATGTAGTAAAGTCTCATCAGGAAAAAATCACTAATTTCTCCTACCCTACAAATATTCAGTATTCTAAACTATCAGTTAAAGAGGCTCAGAGCATTTCTCTGACTTCTGTTGGGACCGGACCCAAGGCTCGATGACTGATTGGTTAAAAAATATTGAATTCCTACACAAAACCCACATTCATCAGCATTTGTCCTTCATTCAAAATCATAATTCTCTTTTCCTAAGTAAAAACCCAATTTTACTTAGTAAAAAAAAGAAAAACTCTAAATAACTAATTCCATTCCTTCCAAAAAACATTCATAAAACCCTCAAAAATACATTTATCCTAAGTTAAAGTGTGAAGTAATACAACAAAGGAAAACTATATTATTTACACTTTATTTAGGGTTAAACATGTGTATTTCATATCCCCTATACTCCACCCTTTATTTCATACTAACTACTAACTATATATATTAATTCCCTAAAGTTACACCCTCCCGTATATTACTAAATCCCTTTTATATTAAATAAACCCACAAAAAACCCTTTATTTTACGTTAAACCAATGTTTTTATATCCCATGTGCACAATATAAAAACCCCGCCATATCCCATTGGTTTTAACATATCTATACACAAATATCCTCCCCCTATACTTTTAAAAAAACTATGAAATGTTGAGAAACTATATAATATACCTGCACCCAGGGTTAAAACATATGTCAATGTTATAATTAAAAAACATAAAAAAAATTTAACCACCCACTACATCATATTAAAACTAAAGTTTGAACGTATTTAAACAATTATTTCTAAAAAGTTTAAACCAACCCCGCCACATTAACCGACCCCGACTCCACTCTGTCCTGACGCAACTTCCCTAATTGATCTGGACCGTTCGCAGTCCAATCCCAAGATCCGACAGTTGAAACCCCATATCGCAAATAAGCCTGCGTGTATTTCCCCGTTCCATTTCTGCGTCAAACGGGCAGTATTTGGATTTCCTCTCTCCTCCACGTGCTCGATTCTCATTTAATCGCGTGGGTTTGCTCCAAAACTACTTACCACCCAAATGTTGTGTGATAACCACTCCTGTTTTGATCCGTTGAAGCCCGAAACCACCATTCCCGCCCGATGTGACCATCATTCATTGTAGAGTTAATGTGACCAAAAGATGCTCAATAAACACACGATATACATTCATTTCCTCTTCTACAATGCATAGACTTTGTATAAAGCCCCCCGACTGTAAAAACCAGCTTTTTACACCGTATTCAAGCCAAGAGTCTGCAAATTTAAACCTGCAGCCATTGAAGATCGTTGAGGAGCTCTGAATTGCTCCAGAAAATCAGAAAGAAGTTGTTGAACCTGTTCAAAGACCTCAGAAACCACTTCGATACCCTGTACCTGCGGAAAACAGGTTTTTCTTCCAAATTAAACCTGTTTCAAATTTGAAAAAACCTTTTTAATACAAAATTCATTTAAAAGCTTGAAAATCATCCATATAAATCTGTCAAAAAGCTCCAAAAATAGGCCAAACCTTGTCAAATTTTCTGCAAAAATCCTGTTTCTTGCTGCGCATTGTTTTTAAAGAGAAATTGTGAGTTTTTATTGTTTTTAGAAACTATTTAAGCTCTAAATTAAGTCAGAAATCCTCTGACGGTATCCTAAAATCTTCTGTGCCCAATATCTAAGTGATTTTCAGCCCAATTTCTTAGTAAAATAACTCAGGAAACCCTTGTTTATTGTTTCTAAAGCATCAAAAGCCTGTAAATCCTATTTTGACAGTCAGAAGCCCATATTTTGACCATATTCATCCAAGAAACCTCTGCTAAAATAAAAATACCTCTACAAACTGTCTAAACTTGCAGAAGTAGCCAAAATGCCTAAAAAGCAGAGCTCAAGCAATCCTGAAGGTTCCAAATTGCCTAAATAAACTCCAGCTATGATTTCTAAGACTGCTATTGTTGTAAATCATTTCCAACCCCATATCATAGACATTGAACATATTCCATTAGCTGACACTGATTACGAGATAGCAGACCCAATTGTCGAGTTTAATCTGCTAGATATTCATAACTAGAGCTATGAGAAGTCCTTAGATAATCAAGAAAAAGTCCATATTTGGGAATCCCATTTGCCTAAATATGTTGTTCCATTAACTCATCCATGCCAAGAAGTTAGTAGGTTATGTCAACGGTACTATATGTCTGAATAGAGAGCCATAGTAAATGCCAATAAAGAAGTTCTTCTTACCATTACTGTTGAATCTATTAATCAAATGCTACAACTACAGGCCGATCCTCAAGTAGTCCCTTTATTTATAGAGGCCCTCACCAAACTTGTATATTGGCCTAGATTTTCCCAAGATATTCATGATTTTCTAGACATTTATGCCTTTGCATGTAGAAATCCCTCTAATAAATCCTCCATATTCCACTTCCAGATTCCTAGAATGTTCAATACATGTGATTTCCATGCTTTCCTTCATACTAGGGTACTTTACTAATGAACACACAAATGAATCCATCTTGGGTTTCTTATCTAATTTTACCCCAGGACAACCCCCATCTATAATCTTTGATTATGCTGGTTTCATTGCAGACAATATTCATCATCAATTAACCAATTTTCCAATTGAAGGAGTGTTCAAATACACATCCTTCCTCTTCCATATGTTTCTATATTTTCAATCATATAATTTTCCAGTTACTCTTCAAAATCTTGACATAGAGGGAAATCCTCTCTCTGTCATTTTCTGGACTACTTTTCTCAGGAAAGAATGTGCAGATTTCACTTATGCAGAATTTTCAGAATTGTTCATACATCCAGTGATCAAAATGTTAACAAAAACATAGTAGCCAAGGATAAATGAAGAAATGAAGAAAATATTGCAGTTATCAAAGCAGAATAAAGTTGGTGATTGGTACCTATATGAAAAACATACTGAGATCATAGTTTTTGGGTCAAATTTGTTACCTTAGAAGTTACCCAAACATGTTTCAATGAGGATCTTTGCCTTGGATTATATCAGGCAAATCCTAAACTCTGATTCTATAAACTTCATGGCAATAAAAAATAAAACTCAATTCAAATTAAATAATCAGATAGGACCATTCATCTGCAATCATAGGGATGCAGAGAAAGAAGCATCAAAGCAGCTTTTAGAATTCAGATTTGAAGAAAGTTTTCGAAACAAAGCGAGAGATAGAAAAATATGAAAATCAGGCTGAATGGACAGATAATGCCTTAATAGATGCAATAAAGAAAAGTGTTACTAGTCACACTTTAGAGACTGCAGATCAGCCAGAAAAAATCCACCAAGAGAGTAAGGGAAGAAGGAGCCTATGTTGTTGAAACTACAACTGAAAATAAATTCAAGTTAATATACAACAAAAGGCCTAAGTTAAATTTAGCAGGTAAAGAGAAGGTAACAATTGATGTGGAAGAAACAGATCTTATAGATACCAACACTGATTTGCCAGAAACAGATGTTGCCACTGTGATCATCAATGAGCCAATTACTAATAATAACAATGAAGAACAAATTAAAAATGAAGATGCATAGTTGATAGAAAGACAGTAGAGCATGGAAGCCTCTTCCTCACAGGCAGCTGAGAAGAAAGACCTGGACATCAAAGAAAAATACAAACAGATCAAGCTAAAAAATGAAGAGATCAAAAACAATATTTATTCTCAATATCTCAAGCAGACACCAAGTGTGCATAACAAACTTTTGTCTGCATCTGATTATTCAAATAGCAAACTAATCATGTCAATATTGCAACCCATAGTGAAATCCCCAAAAACAGTGGAAGATTATAAGAAAGTTGATTTAGAAGTCCAAAATGAAAAGATTCATGCTCTGGATCAGATTGAATTCCATAGACAGACTTCAGAAATGTTGTACTCTACTGTTACAACTAAAGCCATGAGTGCTTAGAAAATCCAAAACACCATCTCTAACATGAAAGATCAGATGAAAATGGACAAAGCATTTTTGTATGCTAAGGATCTTAGGATAAAATCCTTGGAAGAACTAGTTTTGCAGGTGGGATATGACCTTTCTAATGTCAAAGCAGCTGAGTTATTAGTCAAAAAGAAAAATGAAGATATTGCAGCTTTGAGGAAACAGCTTAAACTTCCTCAAAGTGAACACCCCCAAACTAAGAAGATAATAGAAGGACAGAAAGAAAAATATGTTAGGTCCCTATATTACTAGTGTAGTCCCTTATTATTGTTAGTGTAACCCCCTTATTGTTATTATTGTACCCTTGTAACCCCCATATTGTTATTATTTTTCCTTTAAATTATTATTGTTAGGTCGACTGGATTACATTGTGGCCCCACTAGGATTACATTGTGGTCCCATGGACTCCTATATATGGAAAGGAGGTTTTGTAATTTGAATCATCCAAGAATTGTTCATTCATGTAATGTATTGGAGGTTGCCCCCTCGAAGTGGCTTATTTCTAAGGTGTTGATATCTCTTTTATTCTCTTTTTGGAGTTGGTTTCACAACATTTGGTATTAGAGCTTTGAGATTCTAGGGTTTCACTGCTCCAAACAGGTCATCGTGGCATTTTCGCGATAATTTTTTTCTACCAAGGTTCAGAATATGAAATTTTTAGAGTGCAAAGCCAAAATCCTGAGGAACATCGTCGCAAAATTTCAGAGCTTGGTTCGCAATATTTTCAGAGATATGATCTGTGCAAGTTGGGTCATTTTGCAGGCTCCTGAATTTAACCTAAACAGGTCATCATGGTATTTTCGTAATAAATTTTTTTCTACGAAGGTTTAGAAGCTCAAATGTTTAGAGTGCAAATCCGCAATCCTGAGGAACATCGTCGCAAAATTTTAGATATTGGTTCACAATATTTTCAGAGATATGATCTGTGGAAGTTAGGGCGTTTTGAGGCATTTGAATTTCATCTCAAAGAGGTGATCATGGGAAAATATTCATAGCTCTCTCTCTCTGAGCATCAGATTGGAATGATGTAAAAAGTGGCCATAATTACACGGACTGTAGTTTTCAGTCTAACAATTTTAGAGCCAAAGTAGGAAACAGTGACACATGGAAAGTCGTACAAGTTTGCTCTACTGAACCAGTCCAAAATTGGGTCATTGTGAGAGATTGGACACAACTTTGTCTTGAAGAATCCAAATCAGATCAGACCTATGGAATTTGAAAGAAGCTTTAGAGGGCAACTACAGGGATGAATTTCAGATATTGAGGATCCACAATTATAGAGATAATTCAATTTCAATATCGAGCTCCTCAAAAGCAAGTAAAAGGTGTGTATTTTGTTTTCCGAATTGCATAAGTCTTGTTTGAAGAATCAAGTTGAATTGATTCCAAAGGCATATTGTAGAATAGATATCACTATTGGATTCTAAAATGGCCCCTAAAAATAATTCAACACCCATTAAGCCTTTAGAAAGCTCTACTATGACTCATGAAGACGAATAATGGCAACATGACATATCAAAATTACAAGAGCAAGTGCAACAAATTTTGCTCTCGCAAAGAGCAACAAAAAATGACATGGAAGTTTTGAAGAAAGGCGTGGAAACTAAGATGGATGGTTTGAAGAAAGGCATGGAATCTAAGATGGATGGTTTGAAGAATGGCATGGAATCTCAGATAGATGGCATGGAATCTAAGATCAATAACATGAAGAATGATCTAAAAGCAGACATGGAAGGTTTGACAAAGTTGATACAAGAAATGTTTCCTAATGGTGAAAATATAGTAGAGGAAACTCATGATGAGAACAAAATAAATGTTAATCGTGATTTCATAAACTTTAATGTTGGCGGGAAGAACCACCATATTCCAAAAATGGATATGAGGAAGTTTGATGGAAAGGATCCTGTAACATGGATACTACAGATGGAGCAATATTTTGATCTCCATAATGTGCAAAACACACAAAAGGCATGCATTGCAACTTTACATTTAGAACAAAATACATTTGTATGGTATCGATGGCTTTGCTCCCGTAAAAAAATTGTCACTTGGTCAATTTTTACGGAGGAAATGATAGCACATTATGAGGATACAAAGAGCAACACCTTCTTTAGCCAACTGATAAATCTCAAACAAAAGGTTTTAGTGGGGGAGCACATTGAGGACTTTCAAAAATTGAATATAAGGGTAACTGATATTCTAGAGGAACACAGGATTGATCTCTTCATAGGTACTTTAAAGGATAACATCCAACATGAAGTTCACATTTTGGAACCTGATTCATTGGAGAAGGCATTCAGGTTGGCAAGAAAAATTGAATGTAAAATTATAGCAACAAGGAAGCCTACCACTCACTTCTATAAAGAGGGAAGTGTTGCTACTCCTAGATTTCCACAACCTACAAGGTTGACACCACAACAATTGGAAGAAAAAAAGAGAAAAAGGGCTTTGCTACAGTTGTGATAGAAAATACACTAAAGGTCATAAGTGTGCTGAGAAGAAATTATTTTACATAGATTGTGAAGAGGAAGAAGAAAATGAACAAGAAGAGGATATACACTAGGAACCAACCCAAGAAGAGGAAGAAATGAGTCCGACCATATCGTGTAATGCATTGGCAGGAATTACCACTCCTCAAACTCTCAAGATAGAAGGACATATCAAGAAGAAAAAGGTAATAGTGTTGATTGATTCAGGTAGTACCCATAATTTTATTTATTGTAAGATAGCCAAGGAATTGAATTGTTTCCTATACCCAGCACCATAATGTCAAGTGATGGTTGCAAATGGAGGAACTATAAATTGCTCTGGAAAATGCCATAATATCAAGCTAACCATGGGGGAATATGTATTGAATATTCCAATGCTTTCCATTCATATGGGAGGTGCTGATGTTGTACTAGGAGTACAATGGTTACTATCTTTGGGGACAATAGCTTTTAATTTTCAAGAACTTTTCTTGAAATTTTTTTCAGAAGGAAAGGAAGTCGAATTACGAGGTATTGCAGGGAAGCCAGGAAAGATAATAAGCTCTAATGTCATGACAAAGCTTCTAAAGAAAGAAAAACGAGGCATAATTGCACAATTATGCTCACTAGAAGTTCCAACATCAAAATCATCTATTTCTGTAGATCTCCAAAAAGTCTTGGACAATCATTCCAAGGTTTTTGAAACTCTAAAAGGACTCCCACCTATTCATGATCATGATCATGCTAATTATTTTATTCCACGAAGTGTTCCTCCAAACATCAAGCCTTATAGATATCCTTATGTCCAAAAGAGCGAAATTGAACGTATGATTGCAGAAATGTTAGAGGCGGGTATAATTCAACCTAGTCAAAGTTCTTTCTCTGCTCCTGTAGTATTGGTACAAAAGAAGGATGGATCATGGTGCATGTGTCTGGATCATATGGAGCTCAATAAGCTCACCATTAAAGATAAATTTCCCATTCCTGTGATTGATGGATTATTGGATGAATTACATGGAGTAGTTTATTTTACCAAATTGGATCTTTGTTCAGGGTATCATCAAATTAGAATGAAGACTGAAGATATTCCGAAAACAACATTTCGAACTCATGAGGGTCATTATGAATTTTTGGTCATGCCTTTTGGCCTTACCAATGCACCTTCTACATTTCAAGGGTTGATGAATTCCATTTTCAAACCCTTCCTTAGAAAATTTGTGCTAGTATATTTTGATGATATACTAATCTACAACAGGTCTTGGAAGGATCATGCTCAACATGTTGACAAGGTGCTCAAACTATTGCAGGAGAAGCAATTATATGCAAAAACATCCAAATGTTTCTTTAGAGTAAAAGAGGTGGAATATCTAGGTCATATTGTATCTCACGATGGTGTTAAGGTAAAACCTAACAAAATTAAAGCCATTAAGGAATGGAAAGTCCCCACAACCATAAAGCAGTTGTGAGGAATTATTGGGTTAACAGGGTACTATCGAAAGTTTGTTAAGAATTATGGGAGAATAGCAATACCTCTAACAACATTATTGAAGAAAGACGCATTTTCATGGACTCCTGAAGCAACTAAGGCCTTTGAACATCTTAAAGAGGAAATGTGCCTAGCACCAGTCTTAGTTATGCCAGACTTCACAAAAACCTTTATTTTGGAATGTGACACCTCAGGAAATGGAATTGGTGATGTTTTAATGCAAGAAGGAAGACCCATTTCTTTTGAAAGTCATCCAATCAAAGGAAAGTATTTACAGAAACCTATTTATGAGAAGGAAATGTTAGCAATACTGCATGCACTAAAGAAATGGAGAACTTAACTAATGGGAAGACACTTCAAGGTAAAAACTGATCATGATAGTCTTAAACACTTTTTGGAACAAAGACTATCTTCAGAAGAGCAGCAAAAATGGGTCACAAAGATGTTGGGTTATGACTTTGAAATAATCTACAAAAAAGGAAAGCTTAATGTTGTTGCAGATGCACACTCAAGAAAGAATGAAGAGGTGGAAGCATTTCTTTGTGCCATTTCTATTATCCAACCAGATTGGATAACCGAAGCAAGAGATGAATGGAAGAAGGACAAAGATGTATAGACACTCATTCAAAAGTTGCAGCAAGATCCTAGTACATCTGATACATTTAGTTGGAAAAATGATTCCTTATGGTACAAAGATCGCTTATATCTTTGTAAGAATTTCCAACTAAAACAAAAGATTCTTCTAGAATTGCACACTTCTCCTTTAGGAGGACACTCAGGATTTTTAAAAACTTACCACAGGGTGAAGAAAGAATTTTTTTGGGATGGCCTTAAATCTGATATTCAAAGTTTGTGGCGGAATGTGTGGTTTGCCAGCAAAATAAAGTGGAAACAATTAAGACCCCGGGACTTCTACAACCTTTATCCATTCCAAGTCAACGTTGGGAGGAGATTTCAATGGATTTTATCACAGGTTTACCTAAGTCTGAAGGAAAGAGTGTCATCATGGTGGTAGTTGATAGATTTACCAAGTATGCACACTTTTGTGCATTATCTCATCCATTTAAAGCAAGTACAGTTGCTACTACATTTATGGACAGAATTCAAAAGCTACATGGAAGCCCAAGGGTTATTGTGAGCGACAGAGATCCCATTTTTACTGGAAATTTTTGGACGGAGTTATTTTCTTGTTTGGGTACTCAATTAGCTCATAGCTCATTTTATCATCCTCAATCCGATGGTCAAAATGAGATAGTAAATAAATGTTTGGAAGGATATCTTCGTTGTTTTGTATCTGATAAACAAACACAATGGGTCAAGTGGTTACCTCTAGCTGAATGGTGGTATAACACTTCCTTCCATACTGCAGCAAAAATGACCCCATTTATGGCACTTTATGGATATCATCCACCATCTATCACATCATATTTAAGAGAGAATTCGAAGGTTCAAGCAGTGGAAGATCACATCAAGCATCAACAAGAAGTTCTCCAACTCTTAAAGGACAACCTGAATTTAGCACAAAATCGAATGAAACAACAAGCAGATAAACATCACAGTAAGAGAATTTTTGATGTAGGAGACCGGGTATTTGTACGGCTACAACCATACAAACAAATGTACCTCAAGCAAGATAAGAATGATAATAAATTATCACCAAAGTACTATGGTCCTTACAAGGTGTTGCAAAATATTGGTACTATGGCATACAAATTAGAGCTTCTTGCTTCTTCACGAGTGCATCCAATTTTCCATGTTTCATGCTTAAAGAAGGTTATAGGTGAAAATCTTCTAGTTCAAAAAATATTTCCAGAACTTGATGAGAAAGGAAAAATCATATTGGAACTTGAAGTAGTCACGGAAACAAGAACTCGACAACTACGGAATCGATCAATTTCAGAGTATCTCGTCAAGTGGAAGAACTTACCCACTAAATATTCTACATGGGAGGATGAGAATTTTATACAAAAGCACCCAGAGATACTCAAGCATTGAGGACAACACTTTTTTGAAGGAGAGGAGCATGTTAGGTCCCTATATTACTAGTATAGTCCCTTATTGTTGTTAGTGTAATTCCCTTATTGTTATTATTGTATCATTGTAACCCCCATATTGTTATTATCGTGCCCTTAAATTATTATTTTTAGGTCGGCTAGGATTACATTATGACCCCATGGACTCCTATATATAGAAAGAAGGTTTTGTAATTTGAATCATCCAAGAATTTTTCATTCATGTAATGTATTGGAGGTTTCCCCCTCGAAGTGGCTTATTTCTAAGGCGTTGATATCTCTTTTCTTCTCTTTTTGGAGCTGGTTTCACAACAAAGATGACATGATGAATTTTATTTTTCAATTGACAGCCAAAATCAAGGAAATGGAGATTTAGATGGACAAGCTTGTCCAGGAAAAGGAAACATCAAAGACACAGGAAGCACCTACAATCGTCCCTATGGCTACTACAGTTGTGCCATCTACTCCAGCTACAGAGTTGGCACCTAAAGTCCCACTGGCTACTGCAATGCCAGTATATTCATCCACCACCTCAGCTACAGAATCATCTACAACAGCAGTGCACCATACAGATGAAGCCAGAAAACTGGTAAAGTGCATGGAAGAAATGAATCTTAAGACAAATGAAATTAGCAAATTAAAACAGATGGTAGAAAATCTTGAAAATTCAAACAAATTGGCTCAGATAAATGCAAAAACACATGAGCAAAAGGCCATCATAGTAAATGAAGAATCAAAGAAGTTGCAGAAGGAATTGACCTTGAAGGAACAGATTTCCTATGTAAAAAATCATTTGTGGAACAAAATCATAGAACCCATCAATGATGTATGGCCCTCCATCCAAGTGATTTTTGAACAAAGAGACTTATTTAAAGCAGCATTAGAAGAGATCCAAAATACTAAAGAGGAATTGGATAACAAACCAGAAAAAGTTGTAGAACTGATAAATTTACTCAATAGCAAGAACAGGCAAGAGTTGGAAGAACTTGAAATAACTGATAAAACTGAAACTATCATTGAGATAAAGAAGGTTATAACCAAAAAGAACCTGATGAATCAGTTGGAGGAAAAGTGTGAAAACATGAACATTTCTATAACCAGGTTCATGGTTAAATTTGAGAACTTAAGGCCAAGGAGTTTGCCAAATATTTTGGTTATCAATGACAAGTTGATGCCTCAGGAAGATTATAGCAAAAAGATCAGAGAATATGCCAAGGAAAAAGTTGAAAAAGTAGGTAGTGGACAAGGCATTCCAATAGGAAAAGTCCTACTTAGAAGTTTTGAGGACTTATTCTATTTACAGCATGAAATTAAACACTTGTTTGTCATCAAAACAACTTTCTCCAGGTACACAGAAGCAAATGAAAATTTCAAAAAGTTAAAGAAAGTACAAATTCCAAGTGTTGAAGTTTGGCAGTCATTAACAGACTTACTGTAAAAGGTAAAAAGGAAGGCAACAATGAAACAGTTTGCTGAAATTTGCAGTCAAACAGATTTTCTATAGCAGTAAATATATTTTACAGAGTTTAAAGAGTATCAGAGGTTAAAGAGAACCAGTAAATATCTTTTACATAGTTGAAAGAGAATCAGTGAAAGAGTATCAGTTAAAGCAGATCAGATTTCTAAACAGACTTAAAATATCTAAAGCCAGCTAGAAAGACAACAAGGTAGCTAGCTGCCTCTTATCCTCAATCAGTTTCTATTTCTTTTGGATAGATAGGACAACTTGATGATTTGTTAAGCAGTTGTCTCTATTATTGTTGTAAATATATTTTATTTTCCTTAGATAATTCTTAGAAGCATTCTAGGATATTTTGTAAACAATTATGTATAAATACTTCATATTTAGAAGTATTCTTATGGAATAAATTGCTGAAGATTTCTATAGTTATTTTTGTGGACTTGAAGGATTTTTTTGTGTTCAAATTTCGAGTAGCAGACTGGATTAGATCAACTAGTATCACATTTTAGGATTCATGTGATGAGCTATTTGGAGTAAAGTATTTTCTAAATTTGTCATTGTTATCTTTCTTTGCTACTTGCAATCCATTATGTATTCTGAACCTGGATGAATGAATAGGAGGATTACTTCAGGATTTTTTAAAAGCACCATGTCTTAAATATTTGTCATTTCTATGTTTTCACCTTATTTCCAGTGTAGGGAACCCTTAATTGCTCCCTCTCTCATTTCACCTCTGCTTACTACTTCTCTTTTCCAGATCAAAGAACCCTTCATTTCTCTTTATCCCGATCATACCATCTCACAAAACAACTTTCCAAGATCTCCAAGGGTTATCTATCTTGCCCTAAAAACATTTGACTTTGGGTTATCTATCCCAGCTCTATATGCTTGAATTTTGACTCCTTAGCCCAATGGAAAAATAGATTTCCCACTATCCATCTCATTCAGTGATTTTTCCCACCAAACCAATCAAAACAAATCCAATTGCACAATCATAACTAGCCTAATATTTTATAAAACAAACAAAGTTAAATCTTATAGAGAGAGCCCTCTCTAAACCCTAAGAAGGCTAAATCTTAGAGTTTAAAAGTTGGTTTGTGGTTACCTCTTGTTTTCTCAACTAAAAACCAAAAATATCACAACTAGAGAATTACCAGAGTGATAACATACCGGCGACTCATACTGGGAACTAACCAATCCCTAGTTGTTAAATAAACCTTAAAGAAAATCATTTCTTATTATCTTTTTACCTTTAAAGATTGTTTAACTAGATGTGAGTATACAAAGTTGTAACTCTGGATTCTAGGAAAGTTTATTATACCAGGTCTAATCTAGACCCTAAACCTGTTGTTATAGTACAAAACCCAAACAAAATAGGAAAAAAGAAAAAACATAGAGAAGATTTAGATGCTAAAGTTTCATTAATAAGAGTCAATTCATTACCCCAAGAATTAGTAAGTTTGCAGGATATAGAGTTTGATTTGAAATTTGAACATTATTTATTTAGGACCAAATCTGAAAGTGATTTTAGTACTGTTATTTTATACCCTATTTTTATTTATTTTTTGGAATCAAAACACAAAAGTATTGCAGCAAATTTTGAATTAAAGAAAGTTAAAAATCAAAACAGACTTGAAGAAATTAATGCTACTATTCTTAAATAAATTGATGAAGCCATAGAATTAGCTCAATTGCTAGCTTATACATCTAAACCTTCTATTCCCCACTTAGAAACCACTACATCATCTATAGTTTCTACTACCATTCAATCCATAGATCCATTTAGTCCTAGATTACCCTTATAGGCTAGAAATTTATTTCCTTCATCCCCTTCATCCCCTTCATCCATTAGCTTCACCACTGTTTTTTCAACCACATCATTTTCATTTCCTAGTAGTTCCATATATATTCCAGTTTCACTTCCCAGTACCTCAACTTCAGCCTTTAGTTCTTCAACTACTTTTTCTAGTTCAGCACCTTATAATCCAGTTTCATCAGCCACTACTTCTAGTTCAGCTCCAAGTACCTCTACTTTACCTCCTAGCCAAGCTAGAATTCAATCTATGGCTGCTAGGTATGCTCCCCTTGTTCTTCCAGGAAAACTTCATGACATGCCCCAAGACTACCAAAGTAAAATACCATAGTTTGATGCTACTACACATTATACTGCACAACAACACATAAGAAAAATGATTGATTTCTTTGAACTCCATGAGATAGATGAATCAGATGTACAAATGAGGTTGTTTGCACAAAATTTAACAGGAGAAGTAAAGAAATGGTTCAAAGGTCTTACTACAGGTAGTATAGCTGATTTAGTTGTTTTTCATAGATTATTTTTAAATAAATGGGAAAAGAAGAAAATCCCCTTACAAATATTGTCTGAATTTGATGCAATGAAAAGAGCTCCAAATGAATCTGTACAAGACTACTGCACTAGATATAACAATGTTTACAATTCAATTCCTGCAAATCTAAAACCCACTCCTGACTCTATCTTACTCAAATTCCCATATGGATTTGACATTGACATGGCATATCAGATTAGAGAAAGAAATGCAGAAACATTAGAAAGAATGCAAACAGATACAGTAAGTGTAGAAGTAAACATTCTAGCTAGAAAATCAAGATTAAGAAATGAGAGGAGAGTGACCATGAAAGAAGAAGCCTCTAGTTTAGACACAAAAATAGATATGTTAGCTAAAACCTTAGAAAATATGATGGATATACTAAATAATATAGAAAGAAGACCTCAATGGGATGATAAAAAAAAAATCAGAAATCCAAATTTTAGAAAAAACACAAATTCAGGAAAAGAAAAAGACTCAGCCCCAGACCAAACAATAAGGCCTCCCTTTCAGGAGAACTATGCTGAGATTTCTCACAACAATGATGATGATGAGGATACCATAATTTTAATGGGAATATATGATAATAACATTATATTTCTCACACAGGAAGATCAAGAGTTATTTGAACTCCAACAGCTCCAATTAGATTCAGGGGAATCCTTTGATTATAAACAGGGTTATGAATTTTCCATCAACAAATTACACAATCTGTATAACCTAATAAGTAAGAAAAAAAATGAGTCTTCTACTAAGAAAACTTCTGAAACACCAAATAAGAAAATAGTAGAAGCTCCCAAAAAAAAAGTTCTGCAAATTCTCCCTAGGGAAAATAAGCAAAACTCTGGTTCTTCCCAAAAGGTTTCCAGCCCAAATATTTCACCAAGTCCTAAGATTGTGGACATAACTGATGCAGTTTCCCAAGCTGTAAAAGATTCACAAAAATCTGCTGCTCCTAAAGCATCTAATTCTAATAAAACAACAACCTTAGATACTGAAATGCTCAATGCTTATCTTAAATTAGCAGATCCAAAAGTTGCCACTGCAAAAACAGCTTTTGATAACTCCAAATCTGAAAAAACATCTACTTCTTCACAAAACACTCCTAAGAAAATAAAGAGCAGTAAGACTCAAGATACTCAAACTGAAATTGAAAATATAACTGTAGAAAAATAAGATAAACTAACACAAACTACAGTTACCAAAGAAGAATTGATTCAAATAAGTAAATCACAACCTACATTCAACATACAATCTGAAATTGCAAAGCTGAAAATACCAATTGCACTGACAGAATTGGTGAAACATGACTTGTATAAATAAACTATAACTGAAACATTAAACACAAATGATGGAGAAGATTCCACAACTCTGAATGATGATCAACCAGAGTTGATTTTAGGCCCAGATGTGAATGGAAATCATTTAGATGGAGTAATTCCTCCATTTTACATTAGTTTAACTATTCATGATCAAATATTACACAATGCAATGCTATATTCAGGAGCTTCACATAATTTAATGCTCAAAGCTATAATGGAAACTCTAAACTTATACATCACAAGGCCCTATAAAGATTTATTTTCATTTGACTCAAGTAAAGTAAAATGTCTAGGTTTAATCAAAGATCTATGTGTAATTTTAGTTCAATATCCTGGTAAGAGCATATTAATGGACATTGTAGTAGCTGATATCCCACCTAAATATAGAATGTTACTATCTTGCTCATGGGGAGCAAAGTTACAGGGATCTCTACAATTGGACATGTCTTATGCTACTATATCAGTTTTTGGTC
The DNA here is from genome assembly GCA_034641835.2 of Pinus albicaulis. NCBI lineage: Eukaryota > Viridiplantae > Streptophyta > Pinopsida > Pinales > Pinaceae > Pinus > Pinus albicaulis. Next base: position 146,560,251 of record CM076578.1, on the reverse strand, counting down.
AACCTAAGAAGTTATATAGGGGAACATTAATGAAATAGATGGTAAGTAGTGCTGAAAGGTCAATAAATTATCCAATTTATACCACACCTACTAATCTAGACTCTTTTATCCTATGTAATGCAAAAACTGATAATGAAATCAAGACTGAACTAAGAGAAGAAAATAAAACACCAGACAATGATAATATTTCTCATGAATCTTTATGACATTTAGACTTTGATGGTTCAGTAAATAAATTAGGAGCAGGAGCAAGAGTATGGATAACTAATATAGAGAAAAATCATGCAGAAGGCCATGCTTTCAGACTGAATTTCAAATGCACAAACAATATGGCTGAGTATGAAGCCCTCATTATAGGACTCCAAATAATCAGAAATTTAGGAGGAAAAAGAATAACAATAATGGGAGATTCTGAGTTGAGTGTTAAACAAATTAAAGGTGATTATTTTGTTTACAATCCTAGACTTGGCCGATATAGAGAGGTTGTACTAGATTTGATTAGTGGTTTACTGGAATGTAATTTCTCTACAATACCAAGAAGGTAAAACTTATAAGAACATTCTATAGCAACCTTTTCTAGTACATGTAATTTACCTTTTCAGCTCAATCATATGTATATTGCAGAAGTAAAACACAGGCCAATAATTCCAGACAACCTCAAATATTGACAAATTTTCTCACAGGACCAACAGATTTATCATTTTTTGAATAATGAGGGTGAATTTCATATCTGTAAGATAGGCACTGATTGTACCATAGATCAAGATTTATATAGTGATATTGATGTAAATAATGTAAACGAAAATAAATTAAAGTTTGCTAAACCCACTAGATTTAGTCAATCAGATATAGATAAATTAGAGAGAGTAGAAATTGATGAGATAATTGATGAAGAGTCTAAAATATTAAATCTCAAAGACAATTTCTTACCAAAAGGTTTAACTCCTTTAGAATATCTATTTGACTCCAACGATGTTTCTAGAAAACCTAAAATGGAGCTAGTTAGATCTGATATTGAGGAATGAAATATTGGTACAGAACTAAGACCCAAAATGATCAAACTTTCAAAAGCTTTACCTAAACAAGAAAAAGAAAAACATATTGCTCTTTTTAAGGAATTCCAAGATATATTTTCTTGGAGTTATGAGGACCTTAAATCCTATGACACCAGCATAATTCAACACCAAATTCCTGTGAAAGAAGATAAAAAACCCTTCAGACAAAAATTAAGGAGATCAACCCTGTTTTGATGCCCTTGATAGAAAAAGAAGTGAAAATAATGTATGATGCACAGATCATTGCACCAATTAGGTACTCTGATTGGGTTTCTAACCTAGTTCCAACAAGAAAGAAAACAGGAGAGATTAGATTATGTGTCAACCTTAGGAATGTAAACAAAGTATCCTTACAAGATAATTACCCTCTACCAAAAATGGATCACATCTTACAAAGGGTAGTTGGTTCTTCTAGGATTTCATTGTTAGATGGTTTCTCAGGATACAACCAGATCTTAGTCCAACCAGAGGATCAACTAAAAACAGCTTTTACTACTCCTTGGGGCACTTTTATGTATGTAAAAATGCCTTTTGGTTTAATGAATGCAGGGGCAACCTTTCAAAGAGCTATGGATATAGCCTTTGCAAAGGAAATTAAATAATTCTTAGTAATTTACTTAAATGACATAATTATATTTTATAAAACTAATTATGAACACTTGGATCATCTTAGACAAGTTTTTATAAAATGTAGAAAGTTTGGCATCTCATTAAATCCTAAGAAAACCTTATTTGGATTAGAAGAATTCAAGTTACTAGGACACATAATATCAAAAGAAGGAATCAGAATACATCCTGCTAGGATAGAAGCAATTCTTAACATCACTCCACCAAGAAACATAAAAGAGTTACAAACCTTTCTAGGTAAGATTAACTTTTTAAGAAAATTTATATCTAACTTAGCTGAGATAACTAGAGAATTAAATAACATGCTAAAAAAAGATTCAGTTCTTAAATGGACTATTGAGGCCAAACAATCATTTGAATCCATCAAATAGGCCTTAACCAAAACTCCAGTCCTTATAAGTCCTGATTTCAAAAAAGATCTCATCATGTTCTCATTTTCTTCAGAACACACCATTGTTTCATTTTTACTGCAGAAAAATGACCAGGGTTATGAACATCCTATAGCTTTCTTTAGCAGAACACTTAGAGATGCATCTTTGAAGTACAATATCATGGAGAAACAAGCCTTAGCTTTGGTAAAGGCCATTAAAGACTTCAGAGTTTACATTATCTATTATCACATCATTGGCTATGTCCCAAATGTTGTAGTAAAAGAAATTCTTACTCAGGATGGTCCTGATGGAAGAAGAGGTAAGTGGATTGCCACTATCTTAGAATATGACATAGAGATAAAATCCACCAAGTTAATAAAAGGTCAAGGTTTAGCCAGACTCATGGCTGAATCAAACTGTAATGCCCTAGACATAAATTTCATTTCCCAAGTAGATGATCAAGAAGAGATGGCGACTCCAGAGATCAGTGAAACATTTTTAGACTCACCATGGTATGCAGATATTATATTTGTATTACTAAACTTACAAGCTCCTCCTAGTTTATCAAGAAAAAAAGCAAGATTTCTAAAGCTTAAGGCAGTAAGGTTTTGTATTCTAGACAATGTACTTTTTTGGAGAGATCATATTGGGATTTTATTAAATTGTTTGTTAAAAGAATAAGCTTACAAAATACTAGAAGAATTTCATGCAGGTGATTGTGGAGGACATATTTACTGGAAAACTACTATAGAAAATATTCTAAGAGCTAGTTTTTACTGGCCTACCTTGTTTGCTGATGTAAAAAGATATGTGACCTCCTGTCATAAGTGCCAGATCTTTGAGGGTAAGAAAAAGCTGTTACCCCTACCCTTAAAACCCATCTCTACTGAAATGCCATTTCAACAATGGGGTCTTGACTTCATTGGAGAAATTCACCCCCAACCATCAGCCCAACATAAGTGGATTCTAACAGCCACTGACAATTTTACCAAGTGGATTGAAGCCATACCCTCAAGGCAAGCCACATATACTGTAATTATCTCTTTCCTAGAAAGTAACACTCTTTCAAGATTTGGATGTCCCCAAAATATAATTACTGATAATGCAACAACATTCAAATCCAAGAAAATGATTTACTTTTGCCACAAATACCATATTACCTTAGGCCATTCTACTGCATATTACCCCCAAGGTAATGGTCTAGCTGAATCCTCAAACAAAAGCCTTATAAACATCATCAAAAGGTTATTTGAAGATAATAAAAATACTTGGAATAAGAAGTTGGTCAATGCCTTATGGGCAGATAGACTTATTACCAAAAAATCCATTGGTACCTCCCCTTACCAACTTTTCTATGGACTGGATGTTGTTTTTCCATCCTCCCTAGGTGTACCAGTGATGAAGATTATCCAAGAGTTAAACAAATGATATTCAAAGAAGGATTAATCAAACTATTCACTTGCAACAAACAAGGGAAGAATTTTATATTAAGTCTCAATTCATCCAGAATAAGATCAAGAAAATCTTTGATAAAAAGAGTAAAGAGGTTTATTTCTACATTGGAGATAAAGTGTTAAAATGGGATTCAAGAAGGGAATATAAAGGAAAACATGGAAAATTCGATTTTTTATGAAAAGGGCCTTATGTCATTTATGGTTACAGAGGTAACAATTCTTTCTACCTAAAAGAAATATATGGGTCAGAGATGTCAGAAGGAGCAGTAAATGGCAGAATGTTGAAGCATTACTAGTCTCCCGAGTTAACAAATAGTTAGTTTTCATTTATTTTGATCATTGTACATATACATTGAAGATGTTTAGATTTGATTGGATGTTTTCCTAACAAAGTTGAAGCCCGGAGAGAAGGCCCTAAGCTTTGAGAGGTAAATATCATAAGTATGAATAATTGAAAATATCAGAAGACATTTACAAGATCATCACAGTCAAATTCCAAAGGCTACTGATCTAAAATTTCTTGACATTTCACCAAGAAATGCCATCCCCAAGTGGAGCCATTGTTAGGGTTCTATAATAATAGGGTTCATAATTTTTGAATTGACTATGATAGTCTTGTAAATATGTACATACCTTGATTTCTGCAAGTTGTTTTCCCATATTTTGAAAAATGAAAAGAGGGTAAAATTCCTAAAAGAAAGATCAAAGGACTTAGAAAAATAATGGACCCCAAAAAAAAAGAGACAAAATAAGACCTGAAAGTGAGCAAGTCAAAATGCCACTACTTTTACTTTATTGCAAGAATAATGATTATGTGCAGATTGTCAATAAATGCCATAATCCATGATTTGTTAAACAGTTTAAACTTAACTTTTCATGCTTTTAATTTTATGTTTTAGATAGAGAATAAAGATATGTCAAACAGTATAAACTTGACAAATCAGTAGTTAAGATAGAGAATAAATGAGGAGCTCAATAGTTTAATCTGAGCCCTCAGATGAAATAAGGTTTGACTTAGATAGATTTATGCTTTGAGAAAATGATTTAGGGTTGCAAGCCTAAATGCACCCATGAAAATGAAGTAAAAAATGTTAGAAATAAAGATGGGTAGCTAGAAAGCAATTGTACAAACATGTAATAAAGCATCATTGAGCAAAAATCACTAATTTCCCCTTCCCGACAAATATTCAGTATTCTAAACTATCAGTTAAAGAGGCTTAGAGCATTTCTCTGACTTCTGTTGAGACCGGACCCAAGGCTCGGTGACTGATTGGTTAAGAAATATTGAATTTCTACACAAAACCCACATTTATGAGCATTTGTCCTTCATTCAAAATCATAATTTCATTTTCCTAAGTAAAAACCCATTTTTACTTAGTAAAAAAAAGAAAAACCCTAAATAACTAATTCCATTCCTTCCAAAAAGCATTCATAAAACCCTCAAAAATACATTTATCCTAAGTTCAATTGTGAAGTAATACAACAAAGGCAAACTATGTTATTTACACTTTATTTAGGGTTAAACATGTGTTTTTCATATCCCCTACACTCCACCCTTTATTTCATACTAACTACTAACTATATATATTAATTCCCTAAAGTTACACCCTCCCATATATTACTAAATCCCTTTTATATTAAATAAACCCACAAAAAACCCTTCATTTTATGTTAAACCAATGTTTTTATATCCCATGTGTGCAATATAAAAACCCTTCCATATCCCATTGGTTTTAACATATCTATACACAAATATCCTCCCCCTATTGTTTAAAAAAAACTATGAAATGTTGAGAAACTATATAATATACCCACACCCAAGGTTAAAACATAAGTCAAATTTTTAATCAAAAAACATAAAAAACATTTAACCACTCACCGCATCATATTAAAACTAAGGTTTGTGTTATTGCCTAAATCTACCTCAGGCTGAGAAAGGCAGAGTCTAGGGTAACATCAAACCATGCTTAATCTGGTAGCTAGCCCTACCAGATTGGGAGAGGGCTCTCTCCTTGTCAATCTCAACGAAAAATTGATCAGTGAGGCTTGAGATGACTAGAAAAAATGCTGATTTTAGGCTAGGTATATATGTAAAGAGGTTGAATTTGATTTTGAAGGTTTTTGTTGGATCAAAGGGAAAAGCAGATTTTGGGTCTGGGGAATGAGGCCTAGTTTTTGCAGAGTTATGAATGGGGCAAGGAAGGCAATTGTTTTGATGTTTTGGATTGAATGAATGGATAGCTCAGACCGGTGAGGAGCTGAAGAGGGCAAGAGGCTTTCAAGAATCCTCTTCAAACAGATGAAAACATAGAAAATTAAACAAAACTCAAGGTAGAGCAAAGCAATATAATGAATTCCACCTTTATAACTTGTTTGTTTAATTTAAGAAGAAATAAGAAGGATAATGACACACATGAAACATCAGTAAACTTATAATCACTGAGAGAAACACACCATCAAAACATAGAGCCACATAGATCCCAAAGAGTGTTGCAAACCCTGGTCTATTCCTTTGCCAAAATTGTAGAGATGAAATGTACAATGAAGTGCCAAGCAATCCCAAGTGTCCAACCCTGAAAATGAATGAAGAATTACAAGATATAGACAAGCCTAACTCATCCCCATGCCTCTAGGGGTCGAGCTCACTATTTTAGGAGCTGTTTCAACAAGATCTAAACTAAGAACTGGAAAATAGGCAATGAAACAGCTTGCCTCTATAATATAGGAAACTGATTCATTCAGTTACAATTCACCTTTTGGTGAATGAATCTACTTGGATGAGTAAAAATGTGCCAAAATTACATCAAAGTCATGAAATTACATCAAGTTACATCAAGAGTTTCACATCTGGAGATAAAAAAGTCAAACTGGCCAAAACTAGGCGAAAATATGAGTTGTTGAGTGAAAAAAGAGCCAAAATTCCCAATGCGCCGCGCCTGAAATCTCTATGTGTCACGCCACTTTGAGACTGATGTTTAGGGCTTTCCCGGTGTCCAAATTGAGCGCAGGATAGCTTGTTGGAAAGCCCTGCCTGTCTAATTTCCAACCCAAGTGGAATTTTTGGATCCGGTTGCCATTTGCCCCTTCAAAAATGAGTTTTCCCAACATTGCTTCCTGTGTGTCCAAAAAGTGGCAGAAAGGTCAATTTTAGGGTGTTTTTGACCCTTCAGGCAGCCCAAAACTTGTCAAAATATTTAGGTAATGGGTAGGCATGCATCAATTTTCATGATAAATCCAAAAATACAAATTTTTCCTCAAGAGGAGCTGCCAATTATAAGCACGCGCCAAGTGACGCAACGCGTCGGGCAAGAAAATCTGTGTTAAGGCCAAAAAATTCAAAATTGAAAAAATGTTTCCCAAATTCCTTGAAATTTGGGCTGAATCTCCACCATCAAGCGCTATGCTGAGCCAAAGAAGCTTCGGCCAAAATTTGGACTTTGTCATGCCTTTTGCGACGCTTTAGTGCCCTCTTTAACTTTGCCTTCAGGATCTTGATTTGCGCCTTGCAAACATGATTTCACGCCCAATAATGGTTCTTCATGTGCCTCAACATGTTCTTTTCCTTTTTTGCCTTCTCCAACAACTTCTCCAAATGAATGTTGACCCTTTCGAGCCAAGTCTCTCGATCAGCCTCAATCTCCCGCTCAATGGATGTCATCTCGGTTTGGCTTCTTTGGGCAGCTTGCCGATTTTCACGGATGTTTTGCAACTCCATGATTGTTTACTGATCTTCCAACTGTTTGTTTCGCTACTCCAATTAGTTTATAATCCATTGGGCTCTTTGCAACTTGACGGTCAAGGTGTCTATCTCTGCCTTCTGCTCCTGAATAGTCTCTCTGAACTTTGAGCTTGGAGAGCTCAAATCCTCATCAATGAGTATGAAATCAGTATCTTGGCCTCCTGAAGGCCCCTCATCCTGCATGGGCCTCTTACCTCTGTCCTGTACCTGTACCTGTGCTGCTGATGACGGAGGCAAGAGCCCTTCCACCCCAGGTGGAGATAGTACTCGCCGGGCTGCTGCAAATAATCCTCTAGTGCCTCTCTGATAAGTGACATACATCAGCACACTAGTAGTCTCTGTCTCCTGACCTCCATGCTGATATGAAAGTTCACCTGCATCATGAACAACCTCCGAAGGAACCTGAGGAGCTGTGAATAAATCATTAGAAATGAAATCCTCCCATGAAATACCCTGCAAGCCGAGCTGATGCACAACCACGATCTTAATGAGTGCATAATGATAAATACTGTTGTACTGCTGCTCGGGAGTTTTCCTTTGCACGAGAGTGGTCATTCTCTCGATGTTCCGGCACATGAAATAAGGGATGTTCATCATCCTCACTCTGGTAAAATGCATCAATAACCTGATATGATAGGCATAGAGATGTGAGAACCAGCCCTCACAACTGAAATATCTGATAATAAGTTTCATCAAAGGAGCATAGGATTCCTTCAAGAACTGGAAAGGAAACACTCGGCTGAGTTGTTTCACAAAGCTAGACCTGATATATGGTTCATAATGCACTCTGTCCACCTGTTGTCTTTTGTTCCACTGTTCTCCCACATTTGGTATTCCGGTTGCTTGAGAGATAGTTTTCGGTGTTAAAGTGAATGTTACACCGGTAAGGGTGACTTGACCATCATGTAAATGCAACACAAACAAACGAGCCAACTCCTGATGATAATGGGTCCTAGCAATCATTTCACAATATTGAAAACATGATTGTTGCTGAAAACATGCCATGGCAAGTGGACAAGCCTGCAAATCAGCCAATGAGGTGGGCTCCTCTCTCACATGTCTGCCACTTTTATGAGGCCTTCTAGGTGCATGTAGTTCAGTGGTGGAATCAATGTCTCGGTCATATGATGTATCAGTGTCTGTCTCCATAATGTCCAAGGTCTATGCAAGGTGTATGTTTGAATTGGATAGATAAAAATGAGAATTTTGGTGCTTTTGTTTTAGTGCCAAATATATGGTAGTATGGGAGGAACTGTAGAGAAATAGGGTAGTGGGGACAATGAACTTTAATCAAGTGATATTTGGAATGTAAGGACAGCCACCTGACTTCTTAGGAAAACTTGGGATTTGGGGAAATTTTGCAAATGGGATAGGGATAATGGGAATGAGATGGGTATGAGTGGCTTTAGGGATGTCAAGAGATAGGGGAATGGGGACTGTGGTGAGCAAATAAACAGTGAGGAGGGGAAAAAGGATGTAAGGGAAATGTAAATATTTGACACCAAAATCAATTTTAAAACACCAACTTCAAAACCCTAAGGGAGAAATTCTCAACAAGATAAGAGGGTTTGAGTTTTGGCATTTAAATTCTCATAATCAATCTCAAACAACACCAAGCACGAGTTATGAGCAATACAAGAGTGGCTTTGACTTACTTCGAACAAGGAGCAACCGAGCAAATTTAATGTTTGAGAGGAATGGAAAATTTTTTGTGTTCCGGCCCAATGCGCCGCGCAGCCAACCCAGTGCACCGCGCTGGTTCAAATTTACACACAGGGACACGACCCTATGCGCCGCGCATGCCCAATGCGTCGCGACAACTACCCAGTGCGCCGCACTCTGCAACTTCTAAACAATCTGCCCCCAAACTTCTTCCTTCGCTCCTCCACGATTTTTCTTGGCTCAATGCTGTCTTTGGCATGCAAATGGATTTTTGAACTTGAAAATATCTTATATGCCAAAGATTTAAATTTTTCAATTTGAAAACCCACTTTGTAATGTTTGAAAACTTTGACACTTTTTTAAAAGAGCTCTGTTTTGCTTGTTTTGGCTTTTGACTGAATAATGAGCTTCTGTTTGTCTTGTAGGGGAATGAATGGCATGGAACTTTGGCAAAGGTGACCAGGGTTGCGAATGAAGCATTATTACAACTGAAAAACTTGAAAATTACATTGCATTTATTTACATAAAGATAAAATAGACATTTTTTCTTCAAAACAGAGTTTTGAAGAAAAATCATTATCAAGCATTATGATGATGAAATTTTGCACTGAAACATTATTTGAAGCTTCCTCATGTGCCTGCTGACCATTATTAAGCATTTTGAGACCTAATTAATAAAACCCTAGACCTAATGAGACTAAAATTCTAATATGACTCTTTGCAGACTATAAGACCAAAAATGACTGTAAATGATTTTAATGGACAGAAATAGGCTAGCAGGTATAAGACATGAGGAACATGAGTGAAAATCCCCCTACCGTCAGATGATCCATGCTCCTAACGGAATGCAGCTGACTGAACTGAGTGAGACACCTAAAATGAAATGCAATAAGAGAAATTTGATCTCTGACGGAGGGATGAAGATACCGGCTCTAACAGTTTGAACATATTTAAACGATTATTTCTAAAAATTTTAAACCAACCCCGCCACATTAACTGACCCTAGCCCCACTCCATCATGACGTAACTTCCCCGATTGATCTAGACCGTTCGCAGTCCAATCCCAAGATCCGACGGTTGAAACCCCATATCGCAAATAAACCTGCGCGTATTTCCCCGTTCCATTTTTGCACGAAATGGGCAGTATTTGGATTTCCTCTTTCCTCCACATGCTCGATTCTTATTTGATTGCGTGGGTTTGCTCCAAAATTGCTTACCACCCAAATGCTGCGCGATAACCACTTTTGTTTTGATCCGTTGAAGCCCGAAACCATCATTCCCGCTCGATGTGACCATCATTCATTGCAGAGTTAATGTGACCAAAAAATGCTCAACAAACACGTGATATACATTCATTTCCTCTTCTACTGTGCATAGACTCTGTATAAATCCCCCCAACTGTAAAAACTAGCTTTTTACACCATTTTCAAGCTAAGAGTCTGCAAATTTAAACCTGCAGCCATTGAAGATCGCTGAGGAGCTCTGAATTGCTCCAGAAAATTAGAAAGAAGTTGTTCAACCTGTTCAAATACCTCAGAACCACTTCGAAACCCTATCCCTGTGGAAAACAGGTTTTTCTTCCAAATCAAACCTGTTTCAAATTTGAAAAAACATTTTTAATACAAAATTCATTTATAAGCCTGAAAATCATCCATAGAAATCTGTCAAAAAGCTCAAAAAACAGGCCAAAGCCTGTCAAATTTTCTGCAAAAATCCTCTTTCTTGATGCGCATTGTTTTTAAAGAGAAATTGTGACTTTTTATAGTTTTTAGAAACTATTTAAGCTCTAAATTAAGTCGGAAATCCTCTGAAGGTATCCTAAAACTTCTGTGCCCAATATCTAAGTGATTTTCAGCCCAATTTCTCCGTAAAAGAACTCAGGAAACCCTTGTTTCTTGTTTCTAAACCATCAAAAGGCTGTAAATCTTATTTTGACAGTCAGAAGCCCATATTTTTACCATATTCATCCAAGAAACCACGGCTAAAATAAAAATACCTTTGCAAACTATCTAAACTTGCAAAAGTAGCCAAAATGCCTAAAAAGCAGAGCTCAAGCAATCCTGAAGGTTTCAAAGTGCCTAAATCAACTTCAGCTATAACTTCTAAGACTACTATTGTTGTAAATCCTTTACAACCCCCTGTCATAGACATTGAACATATTCCATTAGCTGACACTGATTACAAGATAGTAGACCCAATTGTTGAGTTTAATCTGCTAGATATTCATAACTGGAGCTATGAGAAGTCCTTATATAATCAAGAAGAAGTCCATATTTGGGAATCCCATTTTGCTAAATATGTTGTTCCATTAACTCATCCATGCTAAGAAGTTATTAGGTTATGTCAACAGTACTGTATGCCTGAACAGAGAGCCAAGGTAAATGCCAATAAAGAATTTCTTCTTACCATTACTGTTGAATCTATTAACCAAATGTTACAACTACAGTCTGATCCTCAAGCAATCCCTTTATCTATAGAGGCCCTTACCAAGTTGTATATTGGCCTAGATTTTCCTAAGAGATTCATGATTTTCCAGACATTTATGCCTTTGCATGTAGAAATCCCTCAAATAAATCCCCCATATTCCACTTCCAGATTCCCAAAATGTTCAAGACATGTGATTAAAATGCTTTCCTTCATCCTAGGGTACTTTACTGATGAACACAAAGTTGAATCCATCTTGGGTTTCTTATCTAATTTTACCCCAGGACAACCCCCATCTATAATCTTTGATTATGATGGTTTCATTGCAGACAATATTCATCATCAATTGACCAATTTACAATTTGAAGGAGTGTTCAGATACACATCCTTCCTCTTCCATATGTTTCTATATTTTCAATCAGATAATTTTCCAGTTACTCTTCAAAATCTTGACATAGAGGGAAATCCTCTCTCTGTCATTTTCTGGACTACTTTGCTCATGAAAGAATGTGCAGATTTCAGTTATGCGAATTTTTCAGAATTGTTCATACATCCAGTGATCAAAATGTTAACAAAAACAGAGCAACCAAGGATAAATGAAGAAATGAAGAAAATATTACAGTTAACAGAGCAGAATAAAGTTGGTGAGTGGTACCTATATGAAAAACATACTGAGATCATATTTTTTGGGTCAAATTTGTTACCTTACAAGTTACCCAAACATGTTTCAATGAGGATCTTTTCCTTGGAGTATATCAGGAAAATCCTAAACTCTGATTCTATAAAATTCATGGCAGCAAAAAATAAAACTCAATTCAAATTAAAGAATCAGATAGGACCATTCATCTGCATCATAGGGATGCAGAGAAAGAAGCAGCAAAGCAGCTATTGGAATTCATATTTGAAGAAAGCTTTCCTTGGAATTATGATCCACAAGAGATCCTATGCAAACTAAGGGTTAAATGTAAATTAACACCCTTCATTCATGAAACAAAGCTAGAGATAGAAAAATATGCAAATCAGACTGAGTGGATAGAGAATACCTTAATAGATGTAGTAAAGAAGAGTGATACTAGTCACAGTTTAGAGATTGCAGATCAACCAGAAAATTCCACCAAGAGAGTAAGGGAAGAAGGAGCCTATGTTGCTGAAACTAAAACTGAAACTAAATTCAAGTTAATATACAACAAAAGGCCTAAGTTAAATTCAGCAGGTAAAGAGAGGGTAACAATTGATGTGGAAGAAACAGATCTTATAGATACCAACACTAATTTTCCAGAAACAGATGTTGCCACTGTGATCATCAATGAGCCAGTTACTAATAATAACAATGAAGATGCATAGTTGATAGAAAGACAATAGAGCATGGAAGCCTCTTCCTCACAGGAAGCTTAGAAGCAAGACCTGGACATCAAAGAAAAATACAAACAGATCAAGCTAAAAAATGAAGAGATCAAAAACAATATTTATTCTCGATATCTCAAGCAGACACCAAGTGTGCAAAACAAACTTATGTCTTCATTTGATTATTCAAACAGCAAACTAATCATGTCAGTATTGCAGCCCACAGTGAAATCCCAAAAAACAGTGGAAGATTATAAGAAAGTTTATTTAGAAGTCCAAATTGAAAAGATTCATGCTCTGGATCAGATTGAATTCCATATATAGACTTCAAAAATTTTGTACTCTACTATTACAACTAAAGCCATGAGTTCTCAGAAAATCCAAAACACCATCTCTAACATGAAAGATCATATGAAAATGGACAAAGCATCTTTGTATGCTAAGGATCTTAGGATAAAATCCTTGGAAGAACTAGTTTTGCAGGTGGGATATGACCCTACTAATGTCAAAGCAGCAAAGTTATTAGTCAAAAAGAAAAATGAAGATATTGCAGCTTTGAGGAAATAGCTTAAACTTACTCAAAGTAAACACCCCCAAACCAAGGAGATAATAGAAGGATAGAAAGAAAAAGACGACATGATGAATTTGATTTTTCAGTTGACAACCCAAATCAAGGAAATGGAGATTCAGATGGACAAGCTTGTGCAGGAAAAAGAAACATCAAAGACACAGGATGTGATATTCACAGGTAATGATAATTACCTTATTGAAAATTTTAAAACAATCATGAAAGATGAATTTGAAATGACCAATATGGGATTGTTGAGATACTTCTTAGCAATAGAAGTAGAGAAAAATGGAAATGGGATTTTTATCTCACAAGCTAAATATATAAATGAAGTTTTAGAAATATTTAATATGCAGGAGTGCAAGGCAGCAATTACTCCCACAGTAATGGGATTGAAATTGAGTAAAGATGACAGCAGCAAGGATTTTGATCCTAGCTTGTACAAAAGCATAGTTGGTAGCCTCATGTATTTGACTGCAACTAGGCTGGATATCATGCATGTTGTAAGTTTGATTTACAGATTTATGGAAAGGCCAAAAGAGGCACATTGGCAAGCAACAAAAAGAATTCTGAGGTATGTAAAAGGAACAAAGAGATATGGAATTAATTACACAACTTCATAAAATTCAGAATTAATTGGTTATACTGACAGTGATTGGGCTGGAAGTATTAATGACCGGAAAAGTACTTTTGGTTATGTTTTTCATATGGGTTTAGGAGCCATTTCATGGGCTTCTAAGAAACAACCGATTGTAGCATTATCTACAGCAGAGGCAGAGTATGTGGCAGCTACAGCAGCAACGTGTCAAGCAGTATGGATGAGAAGAATGTTGAGAAATTTGTGTCAAGAACAGGTAAAAGGGACAGTGATTTATTGTGACAATAGCTCAGCTATTGTGTTATCAAAGAATTCAGTGTTTCATAAAAGAACGAAACACATAGATGCCAAGTATCACTACATCAGAGAATTAGTGAACAATGGAGAAATTGTTTTACAACATTGTAAAACAGAGGAGCAATTTGCAGATATTCTGACAAAGCCATTGGGGAAAAAGAGTTTTGAATATTTAAGAAAATGCTTGGGTATGACTGATAACCCAGCAGCTGACTTTAAGCGGGAGTGTTGAAAATATTAAAGTCACCTGTGTACCTTGTGCAGGTAGAAATAGAGTACAAAGGGGCAGAAGATATTGCATGCACAGCACTGTGCATTCAAGAGGAATGGAAACCGTAAGGAGGAATTAATTTGATTATAGCCGCAGCAGAGTTTGCAGAGAAGAAATTAAATTTTTGATGGGCCGTAGCCGCATTTGCAGAGGGGATGAAGACTTTCGTGGTTAAACCACAGAACAGCAGATTTTTATTAAAGGGAAGTCATTTCGAGCTTTTAAGCCCTCAACAACCAATCAGAATTTTGATTGAACGCGCCAAGTTTTAAGTTTTGAATTCGGCCACGTCATCAGTGGTCCCCACCACTTCATTGCCAATCGCAAAGTTTTTTTTTGTGTTAGTGTCTTGTTGATATGAAGGGGTTCTGATGCGATGCGATGTTGCGACATCGCACATCGCACATCGCAAAGGAACGATGTTTTTTCCGTCTTCCGAAATTTTTTACCACTGTTATAAGTCGCAATGCAATATGGCATATCGCAATCGCATTCACCCAAGGTCCTCCATTATATGTTATGTTCCGCTGATTCACCGCGATGCGATGTGGTCCCTACCACAATCGCTAATCGCTCATCGCAAGTTCTTTGTTTAACCGTTCCGCCAGTCCATCGCCGATGCACCGATGAAATCTCCGTCATGGGGTCCATCGCACATCGCAACATCGCCAATCCGCCGACCCGCCTACCTTAAGTTTTCTGCCGATGCCGATAGCCCTCATCGCTCATCGCACATTGCAAATTTGTTGTTCAGTTGTTCCACTCATCTGTTGATCGCCGATTGCGATGTGGGCTCCACTTGTATATCGCGCAAATGAAATTCTTGTTTAAAGTTTTGCAGCATAGTATTAAATTTTTTTTTATATATATTTCTTTTGTTTTATTTACGCCACGCAATATAAAAAGAATGAAAAGCCCGTAGGCTGATATGATGAGTTGTATTGCTGAGTAGTGAAAAATCCCCGCAGACAGAGAAAATACTATAAGACCAGAGAGCACTGTTTTGTGCGGTTTTTGAGAGACAGAGAGAAGATGTGTGAGCACTACGTCTGTAGGAGTCAAGCATTTTGTAATCCCACTTCAGTGGAAGAAAGTTGTAATAGTTTTAGTCTGTGAATGAAATAGAAAGTAATTTTTTTTTCTCTGTGTTAGAAGGAGAGTATTATTCTCTCAGTCATTGATTTGGAATTATCAGAAATTCCAACAAAAGAGTGGAGAAAACTCCAAGAAACAACTTCATGCTGGTTTTCCAACGAAGAAGCACATCTTTGTTCACGTCTCAACTAGCTATGAATATCTATAGTACCTTCTTGGAAATACCATAGGCTTATATATTCTCATAAACAATGGAAAAAAACATTTAAAAAATTCTTGGTTCGACATTACAATTCAACTCGTGAACTTCGTAGAACCTCTCGAAAGTATAATGTTTACAAGACACTTGTTCAAAGAAATTCTTAGTTGATTGGAATTTGGAGAAAATTCTAAGAAACTACTTGTGAATTAAGTATAAGTTACAATGAGCAATGTTGACCAATTAATTAGTTTGAAAGAAAATTTTAGTTAATTTATTATGTATCTTTTATTCTTCTTTTTAAATACGGGAGAAGATTCTGAATTTTGTTTGTAAAAGTTTTTGGTAGTTATTTTGACAAATTAACTTGTTCAGTGTAGAATTATTCTAAATATGTTTAAAAGTATATAAAAAATTATTAGTAGAGAATAAATTATAATATGTGAACTTTGTATTATTAGAAAAAATATATATATATAAATACAAGTTACATAGTGATACTTTTAATAATATTTTCTTTGAATTTTTTTTGGTAAGTAAGAAGATTTTATAGTAGTTACACTTGTATGAGTGCTCATTGGTTTTTAAAATTTTAAACAAGAGGTATATTATGCTTAAGCTGGAAACAAGGACACATCAAAGTTTATCAAAATAGAGGACTAGTTCAAAATAGGCTTGATAGACTAGCAAACTACAACCTATACTTACGTCAAAAATATTTGACAGTGGTTGTGTAACAACATTAGCAACATTGCATTATATAAGCAAAGGACATAAAAAACTGGTGCAAAGACATTACTAGGGGGTCTACTTTAGCACAATCTTTAGAAAGAGTGATAAGATCAACTTTGGACATACCAAGACCTTTAGTGGGTGTTGTCTACAAAAAACCTCCATGGGGCAGAAACTGCAATATGTTGTCATGTTTTCTAACGAGCCACACTAGAAATGTCGAGTTGAATCTGTTATGCTTCTCTAAAAATTACATGCGCTCTTTTAGACCTTGTTGTTCCTCTTCCCGATTGATGGCCTTAGCTACCATCAATTTTGTACGCCAATATAGTTGTTTGGTCTTTTGTAGCTTGGTGTCCTAAGACCTTGAGGATATGCACGTCCCTAGATCCTACATATAGGAAACCCCTCTCCAATCAAGTTGCTCCTAATGCATACACTAGCGAAACTCACTAGTTCGTTTTAAGGAAAAAGAAAGGAAACTATCTCTTTTATTGTACTTTTGTCTTATCTCCTTATAGGTTTACTCAAATGTCAAGTGTAGGCACCTATTAGATGTGGAACTTAGTTCTGCATCTAATGAGTACCCACTTTGCATACTTCTTAGTAGACCCACATAGACAAAAAAACGTGTTGAAAATACATGAAAAAAATGTGTTTCAATATGTTTTTTTTCAATGTGGGACTACTTAGAAGTATGTAGAATGGGTACTCATTGAATATTGAACTGAATTCCACATCCAACAGGTGCGTACACTTGACATGTGAGTAAACATATAATGAGATATGCCAAAAATACAATTAAAAAAATAGTTTTTTTCTTTTCCCTTCAAAATATTCTCCCCTAGGGATGACAACATCATCTTCAATCCTATTGGCTCTTTTAAAATAATTTTGTTATACATTTTTTGTCTTGAGGCTCATATTTTAACTCAAAATTTCTATAATAATACTTGTAAGTGATTTGAGTGGGAAAGTTAGTGTTTGTTGTGCTAAATTCCAATTTAGAATATGTTCAAATTGCTTGAGGATTATGACGTAAATTGCAAGTTAACCATAAGTTTTTATGTGTTTTTATGTGAATTTTTTGAGCAAATTAACATAAAAAAAAAACACTGAACAACAGCATATAACAGACATGAATATCACCAAAATAGTATCAGAACATCACATGATGAAGGACTTCACTCCGCTTGGGCTATGTCTCCTTGGTCCAGTTTCCAATGGCTTTTCCCTCTTCAATTATGATCAAAAGTGTGAATACATGCGTTTACAATGCTCAAATAGCTCTAAAACATGCTATAATGGCTCCAGAATGCCCAAAAATGTCTGTCTAGCCTCTTTCTACTTCGAATTTGGTAAAAAACTGGATAAGTTATGGCTTCCCCAAGTTTTGGCACTAACCACTCCCCAAATTCCATCAATTCCAGCACCATCCTACGATTTCACCTCCAAATCCTCTAACCAAGCACCAGATTGCCCAATTTCTGGGCTAAATTATCGGCGTGTCAATTTGACCATTAAGGCCTTGTTTTCGAAAAATATGGCCATATGGGGGGCCATGTGCCTTGGGGCTAAGGTCAGCGGCCCGCCCCCACCCAACAAACATTTAACAGTTAAAAGAAAACCGCAGATTACGTGGTGGTTTTTTTCACATTCGTCGTTGGGTTTTTATGTTATAGTTAGTGTAGTGGAAGGGGTGGGGGGCGCGGGGCTAGACCTCGGCCCCCACCCCCAAACACCAATCTTTTCAAACTTAAATATAACCCAAAACCTTTATATTTTAAGACACAATGCAATGGTACGGTGGTAAAGGATCTGTGCTAGTTTCTTGGAGGTCGCGAGTTCAACCCCTGCCCACTGCTACCCGGACCTTAATTAATTTTGGTGACCCTCAGGCTACCACGTGGCAGCCCCTAGTCGTGGCACGTGTAAGCATGTGATTCGCCACCGAAAACCTGCCATTTCAAAACAATGAAAATGTGCCACTTGGCACAACTTAATTCGCTGGAGGAAACCCCGTTGACTAGTCAACCTCCTAACTCGGCATGCCCAATCAGAAGTACAGACTGCTAACTGGGTTGTTCCTATAGTTTTTTTTTCAAAAATATTGTTTGTTTGATAATGTGGACAAAACGTGTTTATGGGAGCATACGGTGTCGATTTTTCACAAAACGAGTTGCCCTGAATTCAGAACGACAAGATCTACGTAGTCATTTAGGTTCAACGCCATTCTAACAAATTTATTTATTTTTATCATAAATTTGAGCACTTGATCACTCCTCCTGGCTGGAAGCTTTTGGACCCCAAAAGATCATTTTCATTTGTTCAATAGATGAGGGTACATTTTCCTCACCTTTCCAATCGCGATCCATTTTGCCTTGCTATGATTTGTGCCTTTGAGCCCCACACGAAGATAGTCTACACTCCCTTGTTTTGATGTCCTTGTTCTTTTGTCAAGAATGGTGTCTTGTTGAAGTTCATCAAGGTATTCTGGAGAAAAATTATCAATGGCAGGAATTTGAACATGTTCTCCTTGATCTTCAATCAAAAGAGGCTCATACAACCTTAATTTCTCAACATTAACAACAAAGTAAATTTGCATGTATGAAGGCAAATCTAACTTGAAGGCATTTTCACCAATCTTTTCCAAACTTCTGGAAGGACCATAATGGATTGGTTTCAGATTTTTACCTTCCCCTTGAAGCCTCTCTTTGCTAATGTGAAGCCAAAATTCGTCACCAACTTGAAACTTGTTCCCTACACGATGCTTGTCATGCCTTGCTTTGTACTTGCCTTGGCTCTTTTCAAGTTTATCTTGAATTTTTTGATGTATCAATTGGATTTTTTCTGTTGACAACTAATCCTAATGGATTGGGAGAAATTGTACATTAGTGTAAAATAAGAAATAAGGAAGTCTAAGAGACATTGGGAAATAAATCCCAACAGTCTCACCTCCATGTATATATTCATGAGCACCCTCAATCTAATCTCACAGTTCATTTTCTAGAGTTACCTCCTCGCCTAACATGGCATCAGAGCCAGCGCTTTTTTTGGCCTCCCTGCCTTGTAACTCCTTCCATTCTATAAAATTGTCTTTGTTCTGCATTTTTTGCAGACTGCCACCTCTGTCACAATCCTGCAAAATACTGTGCATTATTTTGTTGCGTTCAAAATTATTTTTGGCCTTCCTGGCCTGTGTTCAAATTTTTTTGAAAGTTTGTTTTTGTTGCTCTCTCCATAGCTCCGTAGCGCTGCTCCTTCCCGCAGCTTCCCCGCTCGTTGCAGCGCCCGCTGCTCCAAGCTCCCTCACCAACTCCCTCACTCCAGATCCTCCTCACGGGCTCTTCTGCACAGTCCCACAACTCTCCTCCCACCTATGCACTCCCCTTCTCCCTCCTCCTGTCATTGCTTACCTCCTGCTTCCCCCTCCGCGCAACACTACCTCTCACTTCCCCCTCTGCGCAAAACTACCTCCCGCTGCCCCCTTCGCGCAGCACTCCTTCCCGCTACTCTCCTCCCCACTCCCGTTGCTCTCCTTCTCCCTCCGTTGACCTATTGGCCTTCCCTCCTCTGCCCTCCCTCTGCCCTCTGTTGGAAAGTGTAACTAGGATCGATCTTCATATTGACTATGTAATAATGTATTTATGTAAAGAACAAGACAAAGATAATAAAATGTATTTTTGTATAGCTTGCTTCATGGGTTTCATGAGCAAGGATTTTTTATTATAGGTCAAAGACTTCTTCTTGATATCTTTAGGGGCTATCACCTTGTCATAAATATATGTTAGAGTCATGTATATGAAGTGTTGCTACACTTATGACTGATGTAAATGTATGTCGCCTAACCTTGTCAAAGCACTCCTTAAAGATGGCTTAGAAGATGCTCGAAATATCCCTTGAGAAGTCGACCTCATAACAGATGATAAAGTTTTCTCATGAACAGTCACAACTGTTCATAGGATATGTCGTCTAATATACAGGGACAAACAACTATATATACCCTAGTAGACTTCGCAGAAATCACAGAAGCACAGCTCGGATATATCACATGAATTCAGATAAGTCTGTGGCTTCATTAGAACACAGAATTTTCAGACAAGTCAACAATCACAGTAAGGAAAAATTTGTGTTTGGTACAATGAAGTGAAGAGATTATTCAACAAGTATAGAAAAACAAACAGCAAGGCAAAGGAAGGCTTACATATCTCTGTTTCAGGGCTAATATATCTCGGTCAAGTTCAGATTGTAAGTGCAAAGTACAGGACTGTATATTGGTATAAGATAAGTAACCTCAATGAAGAAGCAATTAGTGTTTGGGTGGTGTAAGAGCTAAGTACCATCTCTGTGTTATTGAATGTACCCATCTAAAAGAAGGCCGAAGAATAGACAATGTCATCTAGTATTGAAATGAATCACATAGAAGAAGACACTACCACAAAGAAAAGGGATCTTGATTAAAGGAAAGAGGGCACTGGAAGAATCTCTAGGAGGAAAAGGCTAGGACGACAAGGGTGTTGGAGGCATACAAAGGTCAAGGGTCTATGTCATCTGTCATGGTACTTGTCAACTAAAATTCTATAAGAAGAATTACTTGCGGGTTTTCCTCTCCAAGAGGGAGAGGTTTTAGCCCTAGCTTGAAGAGCATAAATCTTGTGTCTCTTGTGCTTTAATAATTGACTTGATGAAAGTCCTAATAAGCTAATGAAGAGAAGATATAAGTAAGAGAAATAAGTTCATAAGTAATTATCAAGTAGAGAATTGAATCAAACTATGCCCTACCAAATTCTTAACATGGGATCAGAGCTAAGGTGCTAAACACAAGGGCTACTTGACAAGAAGACACTCAAGGAAGAAAAGATCAAAGTTTAGGTTAAAAGTTCAGATTAGTTTGCAAGGTAGATACTTAAAAGGATCCACTAATCAAGAAGATAACCTTTGCCATCAAATATTTATATTCAAGGCATTGTTAGAAGAGACATCATCTTTTGGAGACATCCTTTATTATCTAGGATCCAAGAACATCTACATTGGAGAATTCAATCTAAGAAGAAGCTCCTGACTTCTTCATCATCATCAAGGAAGCTGCAAGTCACTCTACTCAGGTAAGTATCTATGACCTTATTTAAATCTGACAAGATGACTTATTGTAAAGAGAGCAAAAAATTGGTTGGGTCATCAAACTTTAGTGTATGGAAGAGAGGACAGTTTTGAATCTAATTGAAGACGAAGTTATGGACTACATCGAAGGATCTACAATTCAACCCTCAAAAGAAGATGCTCCAGCTCATGCCAAGTACATGAAAGGAGAAGTCAGAGCCCAGAGGATTCTCATAGAATCCATTAAGGACTCACTCATACCCTATGTATCACAACTGGAATCTGCAAAAGAAATATATGAGAAACTAGTGGAACTATTCTCTTTGAGTACTGCAGCAGAAGCAATCTCTCTGAGACAAGAACTATACAAAATGAAATTTTCAAGATAAGAAGGAATCACTTCATACTTTATCAGGATTTCGAAATAAGATACCAATTGCAGGAATTGGGAGAAGCAATGTCTGATAATGAAATGACTACAGTGGCACAAAATGCCCTATCAGAAGAATGGGGAAACTTCACTTCAAGCTTATACGGGAAGAAAGAAGCAACACAATTCAACGATCTATGGTCTCTATGTAAAATAGAGGAAAGAAGATTGAAATCCAAAGCTGATACAAGATCAAGTGAAGGGAATCAAGCCTTTATAGCCATATCCAGGAAGAAAGGAAGATTCGGAAAATTTGGTCCTCAAAATAAAAGAAGAAATATGGACAAAGTATGATGCTTTGGATGTAAAGAACTTGGGCATTATAAAATAGATTGTCCTAAATCTAGAAAGGACAAGAGGAAATAAGAATAAGCCCATGTCACAGATGAAATGGAAGAGCCCGATGCAAAGAAATCTAAAAAAGAAGTGAAAGATCTCTATTATGATTGAGATCATCTTCCTCTTTAAGTGATTTTTGTTGGTTGTAAAATAGTATAATAGGAAGCAATGTATATTAATAGCGTCATGATAAAAGCATGTCAGGAGATCTGTTAGGTCCCTATATTACTAGTATAGTCCCTTATTGTTGTTAGTGTAAGCCCCTTATTGTTATTATTGTACCCTTGTAACCCCCATTTTTTTATTATTGTGTCCTTAAATTATTATCGTTAGGTTGGCTAGGATTACATTGTGGCCCACTAGGATTACATTATGGCCCCATGGACTCCTATATATAGAAAGGAGGTTTTGTAAATTGTATCATCCAGGAATTGTTCATTTATGTAATGTATTGGAGGTTGCCCCCTCGAAGTGGCTTATTTCTAAGGCGTTGATATCTCTTTTCTTCTATTTTTGGAACTGGTTACACAACATTTGGTATCAAAGGTTTGGATTCTAGGGTTTCGCTGCTCCAAACAGGTCATCGTGGCATTATCGCTATAACGTGTTTTCTACGAAGTTTCAGAAGCTGAAAGTTTTAGGGTGCGAAGCCGAAATCCTGAGGAAGATTGTCTAAAAATTTCAGATCTTGGTTCGCAATATTTTCAGAGATATGATCTGTGGAAGTTAGGTCTTTTTTTAGGCTCCTAAACAGGTCATCGTGGAATTTGCGCTATAACTTTTTTTCTACGAAGGTTCAGAATCTAAAATTCATATGGTCCAAAGCTGAACTTCTGAGGAAAGTCTTCAAAAAATTTCAGATCTTGGTTAGCGATATGTTTGGAGATATGATATGTGGAAGGTAGTGCTTTTTCAGGCTCCTGAATTTCATCTCAAAGAGGTGATCGTGGGAAAAGTTCAATAACTCTCTCTCTGGGCATTGGATTGGAGTGTCGTCAAAAGTGGTCGCAATCATATGGACTTTATTTTCTTGGCTATTAATTTCAGAGACAAAGGACGAAACAGTGACACGTGGCAAGTCATACAAGTTCGTTCTACTGAACCAGTCCATAATTAGGTCATTGTGGGAGAATGGACACAACTTTGTCTTGGAGAATCCAAATCAGGTCAGACCTGTGGCATTCGAAAGATAATTTAGAGGGCTACGTTGGTACCGAAATTCAGATATTGAAGTTCTTCAATCACAAATATAATCCAATTTCAATATCGAGCTCCTCAAAAGCAAGAAAAAGGTGTGTATTTTTTTCCGAATTGCATAACTCTTGTTAGAAGAATAAATTTGAATTGATTCCAAGGGCATATTGTAGAATAGATATCAATATTGGGTTCTAAAATATACCTCGTAAAAATAATTCAACACCCATTAAGCCTTCAGAAGGCTCTACTATGACTCATGAAGATGAAGAATTGCAACATGATCTATCAAAATTACAAGAGCAAGTGCAATAAATTTCACTCTCGCAAAGAGCAACAAAAAATGAAATGGAAGTTTTGAAGAAAGGCGTGGAAGCTAAGATGGATGGCGTGGAAACTAAGATGGATGGCATGGAAGTTGGCATGGAAGCTAAGATGCAAAACATGAAGAATGATCTAAAAACAGACATTGAAGGTTTGACAAAGATGATACAAGAAATGTTTCCTAATGGTGAAAAGATAGTAGAAGAGCCTCATGATGAGGAAAAAATCAATGTTAATCGTGATTTCATAAACTCTAATGTTGGCGGGAAGAACCACCATATTCCAAAAATGGATATGAGGAAGTTTGATGGAAAGGATCCTGTAACATGGATACTACAGATGGAGCAATATTTTGATCTCCATAACTTGCAAAACACACAAAAGGTACGCATTGCAAATTTACATTTAGAACAAAATACATTTGTATGGTATCGATGGCTTTGCTCCCGTAAAAAAATTGTCACTTGGTCTATTTTTACGGAAGAAATGATAGCACATTATGAGGATACAAAGAGCAACACCTTCTTTAGCCAATTGATAAATCTCAAACAAAAGGGTTTAGTGGGGCAGCACATTGAGGACTTCCAAAAATTGAATATAAGGGTAACTAATATTCCAGAGGAACACAGGATTGATCTCTTCTTAGGTACTCTAAAGGATAACATCCAACATGAAGTTCATGTTTTGGAACCTGATTCATTGGAGAAGGCATTCAGGTTGGCAAGAAAAGTTGAATGTAAAATTATGGCAACAAGGAAGCCTACCACTCAATTCTATAAAGAAGGAAGTGCGGCTACGCCTAGATTTCCACAACCTACAAGGTTGACACCACAACAATTGGAAGAAAAAAGAGCAAAAGGGCTTTGCTACAGTTGTGATAGCAAATACACTAAAGGTCATAGGTGTGCTGAGAAGAAATTATTTTACATAGATTGTGAAGAGGAAGAAGAAAATGAACAAGAAGAGGATATACACCAGGAACCAACCCTAGAAGAGGAAGAAATGAATCCGACCATATTGTGTAATGCACTGGCAGGAATTACCACTCCTCAAACTCTCAAGATAGAAGGACATATCAAGAAGAAAAAGGTAATAGTGTTGATTGATTCAGTAGCACCCATAATTTTATTCATTGTAAGGTAGCCAAGGAATTAAATTGTTTCCTATACCCAGCACCAGAATGTCAAGTGATGGTTGCAAATGGAGGAACTATAAATTGCTCTGGAAAATTCCATAATATCAAGCTAACCATGGGGAATATGTATTGACTAGTCCAATGCTTTCCATTCCTATGGGAGGTGCTGATGTTGTACTAGGAGTACAATGGTTACAATCTTTGGGGACGGTAGCTTTTAATTTTCAAGAACTTTTCTTGAAATTGTTTTCAGAAGGAAAGGAAGTCGAATTACGGGGTATTAAAGGGAATCCGGGAAGGATAATAAGCTCTAATGTCATGACAAAGCTTCTAAAGAAAGAACAACGAGGCGTAATTGCACAATTATGCTCACTAGAAGTTCCAACATCAAAATCATCTATTTCTGCAGATCTCCAACAAGTCTTGGACAATCATTCCAAGGTGTTTGAAACTCCCAAAGGACTCCTACCTATTCGTGATCATGATCATGCTATTCATTTGATTCCAGGAAGTGTTCCTCCAAACATCAGGCCTTATAGATATCCTTACTTCCAAAAGAGCTAAATTGGAACGTATGATTGCAGAAATGTTAGAGGCGGGTATAATTCAACCTAGTCAAAGTTCTTTCTCTGCTCCTGTAGTATTGGTACACAAGAAGGATGGATCATGGCGAATGTGTCCGTATTATAGGGAGCTCAATAAGCTCACCATTAAAGACAAATTTCCCATTCCTGTGATTGATGAATTATTGGATGAATTACATGGAGCAATTTATTTTACCAAGTTGGATCTTCGTTCAGGATATCATCAAATTAGAATGAAGACTGAAGATATTCCAAAAACAAGATTTCGAACTCATGAGGGTCATTATGAATTTTTGGTCATGCCTTTTGGCCTTACCAATGCACCTTCTACATTTCAAGGGTTGATGAATTCCATTTTCAAACCCTTCCTTAGAAAATTTGTGCTAGTATTTTTTGATGATATACTAATCTATAGAAAGTCTTGGAAGGATCATGTTGAACATGTTGACAGGGTGCTCAAACTATTGCAGGAGAAACAATTATATGCAAAAACATCCAAATGTTTCTTTTGAGTACAAGAGGTGGAATATCTGGGTCATATTATATCTCACGAGGGTGTTAAAGTAGACCCTAACAAAATTAAAGCCATTAAGGAATGGAAAGTCCCCACGACCATAAAGAAGTTGCGAGGATTTCTCGGGTTAACAGGGTATTATCGCAAGTTTGTTAAGAATTATGAGAGAATAGCAGCACCTCTAACAACATTATTGAAGAAAGATGCATTTTCATGGACTCCTGAAGCAACTAAGGCCTTTGAACATCTTAAAGAGGCAATGTGCCTAGCACCGGTCTTAGCTACGCCAGACTTCACAAAACCCTTTATTGTGGAATGTGATGCCTCAGGAAATGGAATTGGTGCAGTTTTAATGCAGGAAGGAAGACCCATTGCTTTTGAAAGTCGTCCAATCAAAGGAAAGTATTTACAGAAACCTATTTATGAGAAGGAAATGTTAGCAATACTACATGCACTAAAGAAATGGCGAACTTACCTAATGGGAAGACACTTCAAGGTAAAAATCGATCATGATAGTCTTAAACACTTTTTGGAACAAAGACTATCATCAGAAGAGCAGCAAAAATGGGTCACAAAGATGTTGGGTTATGACTTTGAAATAATCTACAAAAAAGGAAAGCTTAATGTTGTTGCAGATGCACTCTCAAGAAAGAATGAAGAGGTGGAAGCATTACTTTGTGCTATTTCTATTATCCAACCAGATTGGATAATTGAAGCAAGAGATGAATGGAAGAAGGACAAAGATGTATGGACACTCATTCAAAAGTTGCAGCAAGATCCTAGTACATCCGATACATTTAGTTGGAAAAATGATTCCTTATGGTACAAAGATCGCTTATATCTTTGTAAGAATTCCCAACTAAAACAAAAGATTCTTCCGGAATTGCACACTTCTCCTTTAGGAGGACACTCAGGATTTTTAAAAACTTACCACAGGGTGAAGAAAGAATTTTTTTGGGATGGCCTTAAATCTGATATTCAAAAGTTTGTGGCGGAATGTTTGGTTTGCCAGCAGAATAAAGTGGAGACAATTAAGACCCCGGACTTCTACAACCTTTATCCATTCCAAGTCAGCGTTGGGAGGAGATTTCAATGGATTTTATCACAGGTTTACCTAAGTCTGAAGGAAAGAATGTCATCATGGTGGTAGTTGATAGACTTACCAAGTATGCACACTTTTGTGCATTATCTCATCCATTTAAGGCAAGTACAGTTGCTACTACATTTATGGACAGAATTCAAAAGCTACATGGAAGCCCAAGGGTTATTGTGAGCGACAGAGATCCCATTTTTACCGGAAATTTTTGGACGGAGTTATTTTCTTGTTTGGGTACTCAATTAGCTCATAGCTCATCTTATCATCCTCAATCTGATGGTCAAACTGAGATAGTAAATAAATGTTTGGAAGGATATCTTCGTTGTTTTGTATCTGATAAACAAACACAGTGGTTCAAGTGGTTACCTCTCGTTGAATGGTGGTATAACACTTCCTTCCATAATGCAGCAAAAATGACCCCATTTATGGCACTTTATAGATATCATCCACCATCGATAACATCATCTTTAAGGGAAAATTCGAAGGTTCAAGCAGTGGAAGATCACATCGAGCATCAGCAAGAAGTTCTGCAACTCTTAAAGGATAACCTGAATTTGGCACAAAATCGAATGAAACAACAGGCAGATCAACATCGCAGCGAGAGAAGTTTTGATATAGGAGATTGGGTATTTTTACGGCTACAACCATATAAACAAATGTCCCTCAAGCAAGCTAAGAAGCATAATAAATTATCGCCAAAGTACTATGGTCCTTACAAGGTGTTGCAAAAGATTGGTACTATGGCATACAAATTGGAGCTTCCTGCTTCTTCGCGAGTACATCCAGTTTTCCATGTTTCATGCTTAAAGAAGGTTATAGGAGAAAATCTTCCAGTTCAAACAATATTGCCAGAACTCGATGAGGAAGGAAAAATCATATTGGAACCAGAAGCGGTCATGGAAACAAGAACTCGACAACTACGGAATCGATCAATTTCAGAGTATCTCATCAAGTGGAAGAACTTACCCACCGAAGATTCTACATGGGAGGATGAGAATTTTATACAGAAGCACCCAGAGCTACTCAAGCGTTGAGGACAACACTTTTTTGAAGGAGAGGGGCATGTTAGGTCCCCATATTACTAGTATAGTCCCTTATTGTTGTTAGTGTAACCCCTTTATTGTTATTATTGTACCCTTGTAACCCCCATTTTGTTATTATTGTGCCCTTAAATTATTATTGTTAGTTCGGCTAGGATTACATTGTGGCCCACTAGGATTACATTATGGCCCCATGGACTCCTATATATAGAAAGGAGGTTTTGTAAATTGTATCATCCAAGAATTGTTCATTTATGTAATGTATTGGAGGTTTCCCCCTCGAAGTGACTTATTTCTAAGGCATTGATATCTCTTTTCTTCTATTTTTGGAGCTGGTTACACAACAAGATCTTGATGAAACAACTCCTGGAAAACCTCACTAATAAACAACATTGATGGAAGGCAGTCACCATGATCAACGGTCATCATGGAAACATGTGCTGACATTTTCTAATGGAGTTCTCTATGGATTCACTGATTAGAAAGAAAGCATAAAGGTTTCATCAATAATTCTATGCTACAAAAATTTTGGATTAGGATGTGATGACATATTGATGAAGCAAGTTAATGGAATTAAGTTCTTCATTCTAGTAATATTGCTACAGGATGAATCAAAGGAAAAAGGTATGAGGTATATATATATACTTATATGCTGACATTGGATTTTGTGAAGTCATGTCATATGGTTGCAGGTAATGGAATTATATATTTTGAAGTATGATCTATGGAGGAAGATTTCTCACGGTGCACAGGTTGCCACTAACAGATGAAATTAAATATGTCCTCATATGGAATGTGAGGTAGTTGTATACAAACAAGGAACTGGATACTGGAAGTTCCTGGGTATGAAGTTGTGCGTATAAAGATTTGAAGAGATCATGAAGTGAAACCATGTAAAGAGGAGGTTATCATCTGGAAGCCAAGAAGATGTGACTAGGAGATCTCCTGGGAGGATATTATGACTCTGATAGAAGTCTGGTAAAGAAGAAGACATTTGAAAACACATATCTTTAGGATATGTGTCAATCTGAATAGAGGATGTTGATGCCTACAAGAAGATGTCATGGTGAAAAATCATCGCTGAGGTAACTTTTAAATTAAAAGTTCATATGTATATATTTATCTGGATGAATTTATGCAGGGCTGCTAATCATGTGAAAGGATATAAGATCATTGGGAAATGTACTCCTTGGGAATATACTCTCGTGTAGAAGAGGGCTTTGGAGTCCTTCTTCCTATTATCTTTCAACAAGTCTCTTTCTGCTGCTGTCAAAGCAGCCAACGCTGCTGCGTCTACTAGTTCTTGGAAACCTTGTTACACCAGCTCCCATATATCTTGTGAAGCAAGCAGGGCTCTCATTGTAATGGCCCAATAATCATAATTCTTCCCATTAAACTGTGGTAGTTGGAGATTTTTTAGGTTGGTGCTTGTTGCTGCCATCGTGATTGTGTTAAACAAAACAATCTTCTTGAATGTGTAAAACATAAGCTTTCTCACTGCTGGAGAAATTTGCTTCTCAAACCAATCTTAAAGCTTCTACAACAAATAAAGTGAGCTCGTGCTTCTTTGACTGAGAGCCTAGACCTGCTCTGATACCAAGTTGTAATTTCTGAATACAATCAGACAGAGGAAATGTGTTTCCCCACAACACAGAGACTTCAAACAAAATGCAGAGATTATCAGTCAATATACAGGTAGCGATACACAGGAGAGGACTGAAACTTTTCTCTTCATTCCATCACACTTCTCTTTAAATGAAATTACATTTCTTTTAATACAAAGTGGTCGAAGCCCGAAACCTAATCTAATCAATGCTGCTTCAATGCTAAACGGACGTTCAACAACATTTCGTCCTTGGTCGTCAAAAGACCCATTTCTACATTAATCGGCACACAGGTTGTATTCCTACTTATACACAAAAACACGCGAGAACGCATTCAAACACAAAAACTAACGGACTTCAAATTTTATGCAATATGGTCCTGGTCCACATCTCATCCGCGCAGATTGGCAATTATAACTTTTAACTTATGGTGCTATCCATTAAACTTTGTGACATGCGATATGCGATAGTGACGTGGCACTTATTGCATCGCAACCAAAATAACTTAGCCTGTGACGGTCCGGCAGCAAACTTAAATATTTGCGCATGCGATATGTGATAGAAATATCACATCGCAAATCAAATAACATAACTTGTGGCTGCTGGAAAGGTAAGTGGTAAAACTTGCACTATGCGAAATTGCAGGCGGCAAAGGTGGTAAGTTGTGATAAGTGCAAAATGCAAGAATAGAAAGGAATAAGTGGAATTAAAAAGGGTTGCTTGGCAGATTGGTAATGCAGTAAGGTAGGTCCCACCGATATCACATCGACGGGGAAATAACTTAACAAAGGAAATGATCAGCGGGGAAATAACTTAACAAAGGAAATGCTTATAGGTTAAATGCTAAATGTTGCGAAATGCGCTCCTCGAAAAAAGTAAAGGTAATTCAAAAAGCGTGGTTGGAAATAAAACACAGAGTTAAAGGCTCGGGTACTCTGTTTGTTGTGTTGCGTGAAAGCGCCTCTGGCTCTTGGATCTGCTGCTATCCTTCTCTGCTCAAAAATTGATGAAATGTGGGTTGTGCCACTCCTTATTCATGGCGGTGGTTGGGAATAAAATTCCAACATGATCAACGATTCGAGTTACGATGTTCATTGGCTGACGATGATGTTATTTCACTGTTTCCACTCTGTCGTTAGTGTCTTGTCTGCCATTTAGGTGGAGCCTAAAATTTCATTACCTCCGCGCCCATTTTAAATTATTCAAAAACTTCATTACCGCACATTTTATTTTGAATCTTTGTCCTGTTTTTGGCTGAAATATACATGAACCAGAAAGATGCAGCAATGGGAATGTCGTGGGCCAGAGTCTGCAACAGTCCAACAAGAATCATGTTGAAATGGCAGATTAATTACTGTGCAATATGCATTTTGTTGTACTAACCCTCTCCATCATTCACACAGCGATCGCAGCTGTTGTGTTCAATGAGAAGATAAGTGCGCCTCCAGGACAACAACATGCACGCCCATCATGTGGAGAAGAAGCCTCTAGAAGGATTGAGAAAGAGAGTGTCATGTGGGCTTGCAGATGAGGTGGGGAAGCTGAAAACAGGTGCGGAGGAGGTGAAGTACTGCCATGTGGGAGGCGACAGTGGGACGCTGCATGTCGTTGTGCAAGGAGCGTTGGCGATGAAGGAGCGTCGTTGTGCAAAGAGTGTTGGCGACAAGGAAGCGACCGTCTACTCAGCCAGGGGACACAATATTCATCAATCTTTTGCACCACCCCCTTTGAAGTATTGGAACACTGCAAAAGGAGCGAGGGAACAATATACAATCGCCTCTACCATGGATTCAAAGTCAAAGTCAGTCCATGAGATGATAGTCACTTCCTTTGAGATTATAGTCACTTCCTTTGTTATGCACCCATCTCAGATGAAGACCAGTACAACAGCTTAAACAAAGCCCTGAATCTTGGAAATAATATGATTGTCGTTCTCTACTACAAAGCCACCAAAGATGTTATAGCAGCTTAAACAAAGCCCTAAACCTTGGAAATAATATGATTGTCGTTCTCTGCCACAAAGCCACCAAATATGTGAAACTTTCAAAATTTTGTTCCTCTGCAGAGATCAGCAAATATAGCACCCAAAAAAGAGGGATTTTTAAGGAAGTTGTTTCCGCTGAATGAGAAATCCCCCTCTATTTCAACCTTTACATCATAACTTAGATATATGTCAATCAATTATCCAGGGTGCTTTTATATGTCAATTAATATCCCAAAGGGATCCAAGATGAATGGAAGTGCTTTTATATGTCAATTAATAACCCAAAGGGATCCAAGATGAATGGAAGTGCAATGATTATGGTCGTGTCTTAGGAAAATGTTTATCATAGAAGGTATCGTTGGTTAGAAGAACCATTTGGGCTTCTCATTCGAATTTAGGGAGAAAAATTAAAACATTGGTAATTCTGTAAATTTTATTTTAATTAAAAAAAATTAAAAAATTAAAATAATAATAATAATAATAAATTAAACCATCGAATACAAAAATACTTGATAACTTTGATAGACAAATTATAATTACCGAACATTTTTTGAGCGGAGATTATTCTACAGCACTTTTTTTTTTACAGGATTTGGAAATATGTTGTTATTTGTTGAATCAGCTCTGCAACAATTATGATATTTTCCGTATTTTCTATGCGGTCAAAATCTTGTTATTTTTTAATCAAATGGTTTTGACAGGCTTGTGCTGCCAATCTTTATTTGTGAAAGGTCAGTAAAGTTGAATAGTTACAGTGAATGACAAGGATAAAAAAAGAATAGTTATAGTGCCAACGAATTAGGGCTTACATAATTTAAATATGTAATTTTAACATATTAATAATTTTTGGTCATTTTTTAGATTTTGTGTATTAATTAATTAAAAAATTATATAAATGAGGTTTTAGTGTGGATAATGGATGTTGGTCATTAAGTATGTATTTTTTTAAAGATACATTCTTTCTCAAATTGTAATGTGAATAACATTAGTTAGTTATAATAATATACTATTAAGAGTATAAATTAGTTATATAAATATGTATTGCATAATAAAATATTAAAGTATTAAAGTATGTGTGATAATCTCATCTCATCATATATAAAATAGATTATATGGTATTTGTATTATATATTATAATTGTATAGTATTGGTATTGTATACCATTTTTTAAAATAGATTAGTAATATGATATAATAAAATTTTATGAATAATTTTATTGTTATAAATATTTTATATATATATATATATATATATATATATATATATATATATATATATATATATATATATAATTTGGTCATTAAATAAGTTTACAAAATTTTCCATATTCACTGTTAAATTGTATTTGAAATATTTAAATTATTAAATTTAATAAATGATTACATGATAGATGAGACAATTGTAAGGGATGTTGAAAGGAAAAAATATTGAAAGAACATTTGGTAGCCTATTATTTTTATGAGAAAATTTCAATAAGCCAATGCTTAATAATAATGGATGATCCACTTCGGCCTATTTCTTCTCTTTTAGTGGGGGCTTATGAGGGCTCCACCAAAAAGAGCCATGTTTTGAGGCTTAGGCACAAACTAGAAAGAACCCTTGACTTCTTAGGGGGGCTTACCGTTGGATCCAATTCTTCAAAATCTGGTTGGGTGGAATCTCAACTTTTGAAGGTCCAACATAAGGTAGTTATTGACATCAAAAAGGGAAAAAAAGCCACTATCGCCAAGGTCCTTAGTGGTGGGAGTGCCCCTGTTAAGTCTCTATTATGACATCCCTCTTTGTAAATGCTAGAGGGGTAGGGTTGTAATGTCCCCTTTCTATACAACTCAGTAACACTACTAACCACAATCTCCACATTCACCCAAAATACTCAGGGGAGCACATAGTTTCCACTTACAATTATGATACCCTAGCTTTCTCTGTGAGTACTATTGAAATATAGGCAAACCCTTCTATGAATTGTAACCTCGATAAAAACCCTAGCTCTAATTCCTATTAAAAATGTGTAGCTTAACAAATTAGGGTTAAACACCATAATTCAGAGGCATATGCAACTACTATATTTTGCATACCAAACCCAAAAAAGGGGATATGAGAGAAATGCACATAAGTAAAATAAACTAACACAAGAAGCCAATTATTCTGAAAAATTACCCATCTACCAGATGAACATACAAAACGATAATAAAGTATACACACCAGTACCAAACCCTACCTAGTGTTTACAACAAACTAAAAGATAATACCATATAATTAAAAGCATTTAACATGACACCTTGAAACTAGGGTTTTAACATAATTTTAATAATCATCACAACACTGAAACAAGAACACTTATCTATAAGAGAAGGGAAATTGGCTGCAAGCTTTCCACGTTCTGCCCAACCATAGATCTTGTGGTTCATCACGCTCAACCATGGTTCATCCCCAAGCTGCGGTGCCAACTCCATGGATGATGGGAAAATCAATAATAATCCATTGTACATTTGATTTCCCCGTACCCGCACCATCATTCATGGTGCCTTACAGTTAGCCGCGAAACCAACCATCTCATCATCAACCTTTCCACTCTGCTTCCCTCATATATGCGCCCATCAACCAAGACACCTTACGGCCAACTAATAATGTACTTGCACCCACTACTCAGGGTGTCATACAACCAACGAGGAAGGTCTCTACCCATCATGGAACAAAGGGAAAAAAAATGTGATGTATAATCACAATATTCTATCCCATACCATGCACCCTTCACTAGGCTCACACACACACACACATATATATATGATTTTTCCTTGGTATGACTATCTACTACCATGTGGCATGCATGGGAGCCACATGGTTCCCTATGTATCGTCTAACAAAACATTAAACATAACAGTCGTTTCCCATTTCCATGGAGTTGAGCCAGCTCCCCAACTCTTTCATGGAGTCAATCCTGTAACCAAATATTACTTTAATGTTATTATATATACATGTACAAAATACATAATTACAACCTTGGCCTTCTAACCGCTCTGCGCAAATAACCAAGTCCTCAACCCATTTAACCTCAAAATATAAATCTACATATACACACGTATATAGGCATGCAAGGCTGTAAAATGATTCCAAACTAATATCAAAATATGCATAGTTACATCATTTTTACATAACATACAAACATGGGCGTTACAAGGGGTGTCTGAAAGTAGTTACCCCTCAAAAAATTGTTCAAATCTCATAATTCAGACATAATCCTCATTCGGGAAACTATGGTACAATTATTCATTAGACGTAGTGATCATCAATCTCTGGGGATTGTGAACCACATAGGAAAATGGAAAAAAAAATGACACAAGTTTACCCTAGGAAATCCTTATGGTAGAAAACCTGTTTGGAAGGTGAGGTTGCCTCCTTTCTTTTCTATAGCGTGGAAATATGCAAGTACAAAGGAAGAGGTGCTCTCTATGGGAACATAGGAAATAGACAACCAATAAATAGGACTACCCTTAATGATATATTCTAGTAATCTTAACCTACAACCTCTAGAAAAAAGTTTGTTAGCCAATAATGAAAAGTGTGCTTCAATCTTGTTATACAACAATAAATAGTTTGTGAATCTATAGTTGCTTGATTGAGACAAAATCCCAAATACTTATAGCCTACTTTCAATTCCCTATGGGAATGGGGAAAAAAAGGGGATAACTATGACAAAACCCATAAGGGGAAAATCCAACAATCTTTCCTTACGAGAGAATTTAGTTCATCAAATGTACATCAAAATATTCCAAACAAGATTCCAAGTCAAATCAGTCAAAGGAGAGATAATACATTCAATTTTGGTCAAAGTCAAGTCTACAATAGAAGGGCTAAATTTCATAATAAGGTAGCTAAACTGAGGAGGCTGAAATTCAGTCAATGAGCCTAGTCAAAATCTCAGTTAGATTTTGTAAGAAGCTTTCCGGATTATCCACAGTATTGAGGAACATGTGTCGACATTTCAAATCCCAACTGGGATCCATCATCAGGACATTTAGAATGAAGAAATTTAGAGAAGGGATTCAGACCTTTAATAGAGAGAAATTTCAAGTCTGTTGCCCTTCTTTCAATTTTTATTCTAGTTTTCTCGAGATTACAAATCTCCTCCCAAGAATCCCCTCCGTGCAGGGACAGAATTTTGGTTTTTAAACTCCTGTGGTGATCATTTTGTAAGAAGCTTTCTGGATTATCCACAGTATTGAGGAACATGTGTCGACGTTTCGAATCCCAACTGGGATCCATCATCAGGAAATTTAGAATGAAGAAATTTAGAGAAGGGTTTTAGACCTTTAATAGAGAGAAATTTCAAGTCTGTTGCCCTTCTTTCAATTTTTATTCTAGTTTTCTCAAGATTACAAATCTCCTCCCAAGAATCCCCTTCGTGCAGGGACAGAATTTTGGTTTTTAAACTCCTGTGGTGATCATTTTGTAAGAAGCTTTCTGGATTATCCATAGTATTGAGGAACATGTGTCGACGTTTCGAATCCCAACTGGGATCCATCATCAGGACATTTAGAATGAAGAAATTTAGAGAAGGGTTTTAGACCTTTAATAGAGAGAAATTTCAAGTCTGCTGCCCTTCTTTCAATTTTTATTCTAGTTTTCTCGATATTACAAATCTCCTCCCAAGAATCCCCTCCGTGCAGGGACAAAATTTTGGTTTTTAAACTCCTGTAGTGATCATTTTGTAAGAATCTTTCCGGATTATCCACAGTATTTAGGAACATGTGTCGACGTTTTGAATCCCAACTGGGATCCATCATCAGGACATTTAGAATGAAAAAAATTAGAGAAGGGTTTCAGACCTTTAATGGAGAGAAATTTCAAGTCTACTGCCCTTCTTTCAATTTTTATTCTAGTTTTCTCGAGATTACAAATCTCCTACCAAGAATCCCCTCCATGCAGGGACAAAATTTTGGTTTTTAAACTCCTGTGGTGATCATTTTGTAAGAAGCTTTCTGGATTATCCATAGTATTGAGGAACATGTGTCGATGTTTCGAATCCCAACTGGGATCCATCATCAGGACATTTAGAATGAAGAAATTTAGAGAAGGGTTTCAGACCTTTAATAGAGAGAAATTTCAAGTCTGATGCCCTTCTTTCAATTTTTATTCTAGTTTTCTCGAGATTACAAATCTCCTCCCAAGAATCCCCTCCGTGCAGGGACATAATTTTGGTTTTTAAACTCCTATGGTGATCATTTTGTAAGAAGCTTTCCAGATTATCCACAGTATTGAGGAACATGTGTCGATGTTTCAAATCCCAACTGGGATCCATCATAAGGACATTTAGAATGAAGAAATTTAGAGAAGGGTTTCAGACCTTTAATAGAGAGAAATTTCAAGTCTGCTGCCCTTCTTTCAATTTTTATTCTAGTTTTCTCGAGATTACAAATCTCCTCCCAAGAATCCCCTCCGTGTAGGGACATAATTTTGGCTTTTAAACTCCTATGGTTATCATTTTGTAAGAAGCTTTCCGGATTATCCACAGTATTGAGGAACATGTGTCGACGTTTCGAATCCCAACTGGGATCCATCATCAGGACATTTAGAATGAAGAAATTTAGAGAAGGGTTTCAAACCTTTAATAGAGAGAAATTTCAAGTCTGCTGCCCTTCTTTCAATTTTTATTCTAGTTTTCTCGAGATTACAAATATCCTCCCAAGAATACCCTCCGTGCAGGGACGGAATTTTGGTTTTTAAACATCTGTGGTGATCATTTTGTAAGAAGCTTTCCAGATTATCCACAGTATTGAGGAACATGTGTCGACATTTCGAATCCCAATTGGGATCCATCATCTGGACATTTAGAATGAAGAAATTTAGAGAAGGGTTTCAGACCTTTAATAGAGAGAAATTTCAAGTCTGCTGCCCTTCTTTCAATTTTTATTCTAGTTTTCTCGAGATTACAAATCTCCTCCCAAGAATCCCCTCCGTGCAGGGACAGAATTTTGGTTTTTAAACTCCTGTGGTGATCATTTTGTAAGAAGCTTTCCGGATTATCCACAGTATTGAGGAACATGTGTCGACGTTTCGAATCCCAAGTAGGATCCATCATCAGGACATTTAAAATGAAGAAATTTAGAGAAGGGTTTCAGACCTTTAATAGAGAGAAATTTCAAGTATGCTGCCCTTCTTTCAATTTTTATTCTAGTTTTCTCGAGATTACAAATCTCCTCCCAAGAATCCCCTCCGTGCAGGGACAGAATTTTTGTTTTCAAACTCCTATGGTGATCATTTTGTAAGAAGCTTTCCAGATTATCCACAGTATTGAGGAACATGTGTCGAAGTTTTGAATCCCAATTGGGATCCATCATCAGGACATTTAGAATGAAGAAATTTAGAGAAGGGTTTCAGACCTTTAATAGAAAGAAATTTCAAGTTTGCTGCCCTTCTTTCATTTTTTATTCTAGTTTTCTCAAGATTACAAATCTCCTCCCAAGAATCCCCTCCGTGCAGGGACAAAATTTTGGTTTTTAAACTCCTGTGGTGATCATTTTGTAAGAAGCTTTCCAGGTTATCCACAGTATTGAGGAACATGTGTCGACGTTTCAAATCCCAACTTGGATCCATCATCAGGGCATTTAGAATGAAGAAATTTAGAGAAGGGTTTCAGACCTTTAATAGAGAGAAATTTCAAGTCTGTTGCGCTTCTTTCAATTTTTATTCTAGTTTTCTCGAGATTACAAATCTCCTCCCAAGAATCCCCTCCGTGCAGGGACAGAATTTTGGTTTTTAAAATCCTATGGTGATCATTTTGTAAGAAGCTTTCCAGATTATTCACAGTATTGAGGAACATGTGTCGACGTTTCAAATCCCAACTGGGATCTATCATCAGGACATTTAGAATGAAGAAATTTAGAGAAGGGTTTTAGACGTTTAATAGAGAGAAATTTCAAGTCTGCTGCCCTTCTTTCAATTTTTATTATAGTTTTCTCGATATTACAAATCTCCTCCCAAGAATCCCCTCCATGCAGGGACAGAATTTTGGTTTTTAAACTCCTGTGGTGATCATTTTGTAAGAAGCTTTCCGGATTATCCACAGTATTGAGAAACATGTTTCGATGTATCTCAGTTAGATATTAGAGTTGTTCCGTGGTCAACAAGCTAGAAATAGGAACATAGTTTTAGTTAAACAAGGTCAATAAACCACTGCAACTTTCAGTCTCTACAAATAGTGAAAGTATCAATCAAATAGAAGAAAATGATCCTAATTCAATGCTAGTCAAACAGAAGATAAGAAGGCTCGTCAACACAAAACTATTATTCCTCTTTTCTCCTTAGAAAATGTAGACGAATCACCTTGTTTTAGATCAAATTTATGTGTGCGATGAGATGCCAAATGAGGGTCAACGAAATTCTATTTATATGTGTTCTTGGAGGAGGGTTTTAACCAGAGGGTCAAACCCTTTCAATGAGTGAGTTCGAATTGACCAAGTGAGGCTGACTTGGTAAACATGAAAAATATATATTTTCTACTTCGCTTTGCAAATGAGAATACCTACCAAAGATTTGCAGAAGAGGTATAGGGTAGCTTTAAGAATAGAAAGATCTTGGGATGATCTAGAAGAGAAACAAAAAATGTCATCTACAGACAACAAATGAGAAAGAAATTATCAACTATTGATATTTGTAGCTTGAGAAGTACTTTGAACCTTAGACTAGAGGGTTTTTGAAAAATGGGCTTCAGAAATGTGGTTTGTGGGATTAGAACCCAAGGTTCAGGTTTCACACCCAAAAGTGTGGGGCCAAAACCATGAGGAGATTTGGGCACTTGGAACATGGAGAACTTAGGACATCGTTAAAGGAGAAATGATCCATTTCAAGCACCATGAGATGCCTTGTCGAAATGAAGGACATAATTTTTGAATATTATGTGTGGGACTATGGCACTAAAGTGAATTTAACTTAGCCTAGGATAAGCCCTTAAGGTAAAATGGTGGCACAAGGAGAAAATGTATAAATAGAGGGAGTCGTAGGATCATTTCATCATCCAAAAAGTGCAAGTCTTCCTCAACTTTAACCTCGCATACTTGAGAGGAGCCGAGCTGAACAAAAGTACATGACGAATTTGATTGTTTGTCTCTATTTTGGGTTGGTTTGGAACATATAAAGAGGAGATAAACCGATTCCTTGAGAAGCTTATCAGCTGGAGTAGGAGCTAGGTTTTGAAGGATAAATTCGGTCGTGTTTTAGGAAGATATCTCTCAGAATTTAGAAGTTTTTTCTTGTGAAGGGAGCCAAGATCTGTGGTAGTGACCTCAAGAGGGTCTGAGATATTTGTCTTGGAGGCCCGTGTGTGCATACTACTAGTTCAGGGAAGGCCGCACATGATGAAGGACAAGCATACATTCTTAGAGAGGATTTGGCCATGTTTTGAGGAGACATATCAATCCAATTTTGGAAATTTTTGAGCCTTAACCAGAGGGGAAATGCCCTTGTTGTTGTTTCTTAGATCAAAGGGAGAAAATAGGGTTTCAAGGGTGCATGGTTTGTGGATAATGTTTGCTAGGTTGTAGGGTTGTTCTAGAGAAGCTAGAACAAGAATTTCAAGTGACATTTGAAGTGGTTTTCTCTGTGATATTGGAGGTTGCATATCCTTATATCATTTAGATCTAGGGTGAAATCTATAGCATCCAATTGAGAGGGTGAAAAGGCATAGAACATGGACAGATCAACCTTATAGAAGAAACGAGTGGGATCAGTCCTCAAGAATAGGAAAACCATAGTTGTGGAAGAGGTTTTGGGAGGATAATCAAGGTGTTTAAGTAGACTGACATCACCCCTAACTAGGCCCAAACATACAACATGAAAGTAAGATCTAAACAAGGTATGTGTTTGATCTGAAAATGAAACTATGCTATGCAAAGTATCCATTTCCATATAATTTAATGTGCAAAGTGTTCTCCATGACTTGCAGGTTAAACAAAGTAGTTTTGGTAATGTTTATGAGTTTTATGTGTGAGAATTTGTTATTTAAATTTACTTTTTAACATATAACAACAGAAATACACAGCAAGTAAAATTCACCATAACATTATACAACAAATTGTTGAGGCAGTTCACCCCTCCTGGGCTACATCTGTCGGTCCAAGGCTCCCCAATGGCATGTCCTTTCTCTATTAATTTGCTCAAAATGGTTACACAGTGAAAAATATGCCTCAACAGGAAAAACCAACTATAAATTTGACTTCAGAAGATAGAAAATAGCTAAAATGGCTTTTGTTTCACCTTAAACAGTGAAATATAACCCAAAACAGTGGCTCCTTCCTCTTCTCTGAAACAAAATTTGTTGTAGAACACCTTTGTTCACTCTGAAACCTATTCCAAACTATCCATAAGGTCGAAGAGACCCAAAATTGACTAAAATTTCATCTTGTTTGTTTGAAAATTGAGAGAGTTATGACTTCTGCAACAAAAATGCCCAATGTCCCTAAAAAACCCCACTAAAAGTGGGAGAACTCCAGTTAGACTCGACAAATATGGCCAATTTGCTAAAAAGGTGGGTCCACCAACCGAAACCATTGGACGGACTGCAGTTAAATTAAATGTGGGTTGTGGGCGGTCACATGACCTCTGCCCAAACCGCTTAGACAATGGATTGAAGACCGCGGCATTAACTGTCATTGTTTTGTTGGTCACATGGCCCCGGTTCCGCCACCGCTACAAATTATAACCTCTAGGTATAAGCCCCTGAGATCGAGCGATATGGTCATATCCATATGGGGCTAGCCTTGAGGGGCTAGCTCTTGTATTTTTACGTCGTTCAAAAGTTTAAGCGCCATGTTCTCCGCAGGTGGTCACAACGGAATGTGGCTAGCTCTGAGGGGTTGGTCCCCAACCTTCCGCCCAACACACGTCGACGAACCGACTCAGGTTAACTCCTGCCCGAATCGCCCATTCGTTCAACCAACACGAAACGACCTGACTCGTTCACCAACATCTGCCAATAACGTGTCGGTCGGGTCGGCCCTACCCGAACTGTCAGGTCAGGGTTCGAAACCCATAAACCTCAAAATTTTCTTCATACCCTTTTCAACCAATGACCTGGGGCCACGTGGCAACCTCCGGGTAGGCCATGTGGCACCCACTGATAGGCCCATAAACCTTATAAAAAATATTTTTTTGCAGAATATATATTTTTTTACAAAAATTATCATAAGGTCAAATTGAGTCAAAGGTCAATTTTTGGAGGTTATTGGACAATTTCAAACCTCAATAACTTTCTCATACGAACTCGGTTTTGAGAACCGTTCACGGCACCAGAATCGCAGCAACGAGGCCTTTCCTGTTGTTCAGACTGCAACCATTTCTAAGCATTTCCATTTTTGAGAATTTTCTTCACTTGGACATGATCTCCTGATCATTATTAATGTGTTACTAGAGAATGTAGTGTCCTAGAAGAGGACGAGTTGGGAGGTTGTCCTAAGGTTTTAAGGATGGAATCAATTGGATGGTCTTAGTAGCTCTAGGTCAGTTGAAAAGAAGGACTTTAGTACCTGCAAGAATGGTGAAGACTTGTAAGCTCAGGACTGATCCTTGAAGGGTGAAGGAAGTAAGTCAAAGGAGAAAACTACATCAACCTAAGTTCATTATTGGAGAAGGACTTTTGACAATGATAGGTGGTAGCCCCCCCTGCCCTAAGTGTGTCTTCATCGAGCATCACATGAAGGAACTAATAGGAAGAAGCCCTTAAGAGTTGTTTCCTTAAAGGAATAAGGAGTAGCTAGTGGGAAAAAAATCTCAGAGGAGCTAAGGAGTAGTAGTGGGAAATTGAGAGTTGTTCACAAATAGAGTTGTGAACAACTCAACATGAGTCTTGATGTGTGGATGCGTTCAAGGACTAACGTTCATCTAGAGGGAAGTTGGATTTGTGTTCAGTGACCTAATAGATATGGTTCATCAATAGATGTATATTGGAGTTGTTGTTGATCAGAGCTGAAGGACCGGGTAGATGTGTTCGGGACACGTGGAATGAAAGGGTTGTGGAGCACTACATCAACAAGTTGGTTGAGAATTGTCTTGTTCAGGGTAGAATGGTTGTTGAAGGACCAAAACCAAACCCTAATTTTATGTACTTGTATCCATGGATGTATGAGGGCCATTATCCTTGGTACGAGAGCCCTAAACCACTGTATAACAATTTGTTAATATAACAAAGTTGGGCAATCAAAATTTGTAAAAATTTGTGTATATTGTGCACGTGTTGATTTATTGTTATTTATTGTTTCGTTGTGAAAAGTAGTTTGTTGTGTTACGTGGATTAGTAGCATTAGTGATTGTAAGATTCTAACCTAGACTCTAGTATCACGGAAAAACAACATCAATCAACGACCTTAACACCCGTAAATAGACCCTAAGCTTGAACCACATGGATCAACGTACTAGTGCCTTTGCCAAAAGCATAAAAATAAATGGAGAGCTAGGACAGCCTCGTCTAAGGCCCTGAGAAGCCTTGAAAAAAGAATTGTTTCCATTTATGAGGATTGCATAAGATATTGATTGTGTACATCACATGATCCAGTAGACATACTAAAGCCCCATGACTAATTCAAGAGAACCAAGTGTAGAAAATTCAGATT
This sequence comes from Pinus albicaulis, assembly GCA_034641835.2. Taxonomy (NCBI): domain Eukaryota; kingdom Viridiplantae; phylum Streptophyta; class Pinopsida; order Pinales; family Pinaceae; genus Pinus; species Pinus albicaulis. The sequence continues at coordinate 146,516,868 of CM076578.1, read as the reverse complement.
ACTATATTATAAGCTTCAGAGAGATCTAACTTAATGGAAACTGTAAGAATATGATATTGATTCATGGAATGGATATCCTCGTGAGAAATTGAGGTTGAATCATGGATTTTTCAACCATGGAGGAAAAAAAATGTTCGTATGAGATAATTTCGCACAAGACTTCCTTTAACCAATGGGAAATTACCTTGAAACAATCTTATAGATTACATTGCAAGGAGATGGGTTTGAAGTCATCAAAAGAAATCCCATTCAACTTTTTTGGTACAAGGGTGATGAAATTGGAGTTGAACACCCCTAACATTTTTCTAGTCTATCTCGAGTCTTGAACCACCTTCAACAAATCTTCATTGAGAAGTTCATAAAAGTCAATATATAGCTTGACTGGAAGGCCATCTAGACTATGAATCTTCCCTTTTGCATAGAAAAGAGGGCAATCTTAACCTCCTCTTTCAATACCTCATCTTCTAGAGCCTTGTTCATATCCTCGTTTATAATGGGGGGGGAAATATGATAATACCTCTAAGATCTTCATAGGGCATTAAGTTGGATCTGTATATAAAGTTTCAAAATGTCTAACTCTTTCATTTTCCATACCTTTAAATGAATGCACTAGGGATCGATTTTGTGGTTTGCTTTCCTAGATAATATTTATATTATTCCAATACAAGGGTACTTTGAAAAAATTTGTGTTATTTTCACCTTCTTTGACCTAGATGACTTAACTCTTCAGACACCAATCTAGCTCCTCTTTTCCAACATATCATGGTGAATGGGTTTTAGGAGATGAAATTGAGATAACTCAAAAGCTAAGAAAATAACCCGAATTATTTGTCTCATAAAGATTCTTTATCCTCTATTCCACTACTTTCAACTAAGCTTGGGCTTTCTCCTTAAAAGGACCAATCCATTTTTTTGTAGCACATTTAATATGCACAAGATTCTCAGTGAACTAAACCCTATAATTGATAGAGGGAGAAAAAACTAATGACTCTCTCGAGTCCACTATTTTTCGAAAATCCTCTTCTTAAAACCAAAAATGATTGCACTCGAGAGGAGGGCAAGGCTTATCATTTTCCACCTCGATTCTAAATAGAATAGGGAGATGGTTTGAAAAACAACCCAAAGAAACCTAGGATTTTTAAATGAAGGGAGGATTCGACAAGGCTTCCAAAACCAAAAATTTATCCAACCTCTTTGAAACCGTGTTATCACCTGTACGAAAATTTCTCTCAATTGGGGATAATTTTACAAGCTACGCGTCCACTAGGTGGTGTCTTCCAAGGACACTGAGATGAAGCCACATTGTTGATCTAACCTCAAAGTAAACTCCATAGACTTCGTGCAGTGATAAAGTAAAATTTATGTTGCCACCAACAATAAAAAGATGAGCCTTTAAAAACCTAAAACCCATAATCCCTTTCCTGAACGAGATTCTCTCTAAGTAAGGACCCTAAATGTTGAGGACCACCAAGTCGAAGTTTAATTTCTTAGCAAGCAATTAAACTGACATGGATAAATAATAAGATGAGGAAGACATAGTTGAGAATGTAGGGCTCCACCATGCTATCAAACCTCCTAGTAGCCCTTTGGACCCACATAACATAATTGTCAATCCTTTAGAATGGATTTCAAAATCAACCTAGCTTGAGTATTGTTCACCATAGTTTCCTAAACGAGGATTATGTCCAAATTATGGATTTTCGTCATTTTTTAGGGCTAGCTACTTTCGAACACCCCTACCCCTCTAGCATTTACAAAGAATATTGTCATCAGGGAGACTTAATAGGGGCACTCTCACCGCTAAGCACCTTGGAGATAGTGGCTTTTTTTCCCTTTTTGATGTCAATAACTACCTTATGTTGGACCTTCAAAAGCTGAGATTCCACCCCACCATATTTTGAAGAATTGGATCCAAGAGTAAGCCCCTGTAAGAAGCCAAGGCTTATTTCTAGTTTGTGCCTAAGCCTCAACACAACTATTTTTGGGGGAGCCCTCATAAACCCCCACTAGAGGGGAAATAGGGACATTGGGTTGAGGAGGGATGAAGTGGATCATCCATCATTACTAATCATTGGCTTATTGACACTTTCCCATAAAAATAATAGGTTACCAAATATTCTTTCAGTATTTATCCTTTTAACATCGCTTACAATTAAGTCATCTATCATGTAGTCATTAATTTATTGACTTTTTCATTAAAAATAAAAGGATTACAGAATTGATGTAGAAGCTCCTCCAATATTTCATCCATATTACTTATACAAAGGAGAAACAAACTTCTCCATCCATAATAATCTACTCATTCATTATTATTAATCACTAACTTATTAAAAATAATAACCTTCTAGCTTACTCTTTTGCATTTTCATATATATATATATATATATATATATATATATATGAAGATTAGAATTTAAAAATTAAATCATTTATTAAGTTTGATCATTTAAATATTAAATACTTCAAATACAATTCAATAGTAAATGTGGAAAATTTTGTAAACTTATTTAATGACTAAATTGTATGCAATATACGATTTAGTGTGTCTAATGGTGAAGAGCATGTATTTCCTCCTAAAAGGTCATAGGTTCAAAACCATAGGAGGGTAGAGTATGTATGCCTCGCTAGACTTAGCAGTCAAATCACTCAAATCCCTTGTCCCACAAACAAGAGAATCTCGTACACCAATTTGGTATTAGATAATAATAATAAGACAATAAATATGAAAAAATAAATAACTTTCTTTGATGAATAAAATATTCATAGCAATAATTTTTTTCAAAAAAATTCATTATAAAATAGTATACAATAAAAATAATATACAATTATAATATATAATACAAATACCATATAATCTATTTTATATATGATGAGATAAAATTATCACATATATTTTAATATTTGGTTATGTAATACATATTTATATAACCAATTTATATTTTTAATACTATATTATTATTTAATAACAAACCTCCATTATCCACACTAAACCTTATTTATACAATTATTTAATTAACTGATACCCAAAATTTAAGGAATGCCAAAATTTAATATGTTAAAATTACATATTTAAATTATATAAACCCCAATTCGTTGCCGGTCTATGCACACTTTTTATCCTTTTTATCCTTGTCATCCACTTCAACTCTTCTTCCATACTGAGCTTTCACAAATAAAGATTAGTTGCACAAGCCTGGCAAAACCATTTGATTAAAGATTAGTTGCACAAGCCTGGCGAAACCATTTGATTAAAAGATGACAAGATTTTGATAGCAGAGAAAATAAGGAAAATACCATAATTGTTGCAGAGCTGATCTAATGAATAGCAGATTTCCAAATCGTGTAATTTTTTTTGTTGTTGTAAAATAACCTTCGCCCAAAATTGTTCGGTAACTATAATTTGTCTACCAAATTTATCAAATATTTTTGTACCCAATGGTTTAATGTTTTTTTTCCCAAAATTAAAATAAAAATTTGCAGAATTACCAATATTTTAATTTTTGCAGTCTATGTTTTAATTTTTCTCCCTAAATTAAAATAAAAAATTAGCAAAATAAAAATGTGAGAAGCCTAAATGGTTCTTCCAACATATTTACACTAAGGTCGATGATATTATTAAATAAATCGATATAAAACCAAGCTTTTTCATTAGTCTAACTTCTTCCAAATAATTTTTGGAGTCAAATATCTATCACGTCATATATTAACCACTATAGAATAAGTTAATTACATTATTCAGTCCAATTAATTTAATAACTTTATATCTGGTCACATTGTCTATTGGATATCACATTAGTTTTACATCACTATAGATTTAGCTAATAAACTCGAATAACTTAATAATTTGTTTATTAGCTTTATGTCTTGTCGATTGGATATTAGATTGTTCTGTCCACACATCATTCTTACCCGATGTAAAGGTAATGCTGAAGGCTGTTTTCTGTCCCCGGAGAATAACTTTTGGGATGGTTGGTGCCGCAGAAAAATCGATTAAATTGCAGGGCTGGATTTCCATACACGCAGCTTTGGACTCCGAAGCGTTAGGAATGCTCGTCCTCACTTGAAATTTTTTCCATAAAGGGGAGTACCACTTGACAAAGGTTTTTTATTAAATGAAAAATGGTTCGTTTCAAATGTGGGAGGCTTCTTCATTTTGTTTTACACCAAGTTGGATGATATAATTAAATAAATGGATACCATTAAAACCAAGCTTTTATAATAAATGGATAGCAACTAGATTATTTTTTTTTAGGCAAATTCCTAATTATGTTGAAATGCGTTTTTTTGGGGGAGTTGGGGTGAACAAACATTGTTCATCAAGGCAATAGCAACTCCGCATTTTTCATTTTTTCTACCTACATAAAATGTGACACGTGGCAGCTTTGTCACTGAATTAGTTCGCGGCTTTGTCATCCTAGCGTCATCGAGACATTAAGTGACATTCTATTTTTGATGGCTAGTCGCTACAGATCATGACCATCCTCGCCAACACACTTCTCTATGTCATGGTTTAGTTTCCAATAGAGTTTTGTATTAGCTGCTAAGGTTGCAGCCTAAAGATTTATAGAAGATGTTTCCACAAGAAGCAGTCTAATAACATATTCCAATAATTTTTTTAGGCTTTCATTTTTCTATGGTGTTCCATTTATATCATCTGCAATTTGTTGTCTTTTCTAGAAACTAATTTATTTGGTGCCATATTGAACTATTACTTCCCTAATAATCATTTCTTCCATTCCCTGTTTCCAGATAGAAATACCAATCCTCTCAAAAGGTTTCAAAGGAAGTGCAAGAAGTTCCTTTATCCAACATTATTTGTTTGTTGTTTTCCTTTAAGTGCCACTCCTACCACTCTAAACATGGGAATGTGCTGACATTACTTTTCTCTGTTTAAGATCAAGAACTTCCATGCAAGCCATGTGCACGAGAGATTCAACACATCTACTGACAATTTGAACATCATATACCAAGGGAAGCAAACCTAAGAATTTCTGAATAACAACCAAGGTATCTTCTGATCCAGGTGGATATTTGTGGCCATCCGCCTATTCCACTTGGACCCCCACAATTGTTTCTTTCAGTATTTCAGTTTCCTTAATTGTAGCACAATTTACTATTTTTGGCAGTTTTTCGGGTCCTAAACTTCTGGAGCCGTTTTGAGACCCTAAACGACATTTTTTGGGCAACAGACCTCTAGCAAATATGAGTCTGTTTCGGACTGGATATTCGTTGTCAGGATTTGTAGTCCTCGGATAGATCTTTCTAATGATGTATCATGTGCGTCAAACAGAGATAGGTACCAAAGTTACGACCCTAGGAAATTGATGTACCAATTTACCCCGATGGGGCCCATATTCTAGTGTTTCATCTCCTATGGTTATGTTTTTGGATGTTTATGGTTTTCCATTGTTTCTCAATAATATATAGGCCTTCGCCTTGGCTATTTTATTTCCATTTTGTTTGTAAACAAATTTCAGTTCTTTGATATTAATGAAATGAAATGTTATTTCCACTGCATCTTTGTATTTATGGTTATATGTGCATTCTGTTGCGTTCCTACATAAATTTGGATCAGTAGTATTAGAGCAGTTTGCTCTTTCTCGATCCTTCTTTGCATTTCCCCAACGAGGTCAGGGTATAAGGAGTTAGGGCTCGATCTAGTTGGACCTTTGCAAGATGAGCCTCACAAATCCCGACGGCCGCCTATGGGGGACGAAAAGAAAGACGAGGGAGCATGAGATCCTATCAAAACATTTCTTGAGGAAGCCCTTGAAAAACAAAGGAACGCGATGATGGATAACTTCACCCAGATCCTTCAATGGCTGCCCACCGGCGACGCATCTGCATCTAGCAGCCACTCTAGAGGCGCAACCCCTTTTAAGGTACAAGTAAACTTTGACATTCCCATATTTGATGGCCAAATAGTTGCAGATGTTGTAGATAGATGGTTGAATCTACGAGAAGGATATTTCTCGGTTCATGACTTTTCCGACCGGGAGAAGATTATTTTTTCACTGCTCAAAGCCGCCCCCCATTTCAAGGACTAGTGGGAAACCTACTGTGAGAAAAAGGATGAGGGGAAACCCTCTCTGTTCTCAATCGCACCCACTTGAAATTATTTCCGAGATGCCATTAAGGAACAATATTATCCTATGGGGAGCTATGAGGACAAGTACATACAATGGACTACGCTACGACAACAAAGGGATCAAGATGTCCATGAGCTAACGAATCTGTTCCATAGCCTGCGCACAAAGTTTGGTATTAAAGATTCGGAAAAACATTTGGTGTTGAAGTACCGCAATTGTCTGCACAGATACATTCAGGAGGAAATGGAGTTCCTTGACATCTCCTCGCTTGATATGGCATATCGGTATGCTGCCAAGATTGAGCAGAAATTCAAACAGAAGAAGCAATACTTTGGATCTGCGAATCAAAAGCAAGCGAAAGGTGCCCCCAAATCACAGAACAAAGGACAAAGCCAAGGCATGGCAGCCCAAGACAACTTGCCAAAGCTGCAAGAAAAGAACAACAATGCGAAGCCGGTGAAGGACACAAGAAAGTGGTGTGAGTTCCATAAGAGCTCCACTCACAACATAAGTGAGTGTTGGGCCAAGAAGTCACTGGTGGCCAATATGAAGGCTTCTGAATCAGATGCAAGCTCCAACACTAAATCGAAACTCGAGAAGGGGAATGACAGAGGACCAAACAAATTATCAATGCAGAGCCCAATTCCACTGTTGCCACCACAAAGATCCAAAAGGAAGAACCGGAAGATCCAGAGGAGGAGGAGCATCTCTTCCACTCCCATATGTGGGTAAAGGGTTCCCCGCTACACTTCATTGTTGACAGTGGGAGCCAAAAGAACCTCATTTCAGCAGAGGTCGTGAAGCGGTTGGGCTTGCCGACCACAACACACCTGCAACCGTACACCATCGGGTGGCTTCACCAAGGACAAGATCTTCCCATCAGCCAACAGTGTTGCCTTCCCTACAACATCAAACCCTTCACCGATGAGGTATTATGTGACATTGATCCTCTTGATGTTTGTGATGTATTATTAGGCCACATACTTGTGGAAGCGACATGCTGTGTATGAGTCCCGACCTCACACTGTTATTGTTACTTTGGGAAATAATTTGTACAAGATACCAGAGGTACCACTGCTTGCTACTATCTCTTTGGTTACTACAAAACAATGCAGTAAGCTCATTTCCAAAATTGGGAAATTTATTTTCCTGATGATCCACCCTCAGGGACAAAGGAACACTATGGCCACGACCTCCAAACATGGCTCCTCCACACGACAACAACAAATGGACAAGGCCGTGGAGGAGTACCAGGACATCTTCACCTCACCCATAGGGGTGCCTCTCCACTGTCAAGTCAAGCACCCCATCGATCTGACCCCAGGTGTGTCGTTGCCCAATGGACCGATCTATCGACACTCTGTTCTAAGGAACGATGAAATCAACAGGCAGATTCAGGAGATGTTGCAGAAAGGTCACATCCAGCCAAGTTCATCGCCCTGTGGGAGCCCGATTGTGTTGGTGCAGAAGGATGGGACTTGGAGACTCTGTATTAACTATCGGGCATTGAACAAGATCACTGTTTAGAATAGGTACCTGGTCCTACGGATTGATGACCTTATGGACCAACTCAAAGGGGCGAAATATTTCAATAAGATCGACTTGAAGTCTAGGTATCACCAGGAACTAATCGAATTGTCCGATCTGTGGAAGACTTCCTTCAAAGCCAAGGAGGGCCTTTTCGAGTGGTTGGTCATGCCTTTCAGGTTGACGAATGCTCCCACATCCTTCATGAGACTGATGGATGACATCTTGTGGCCATTCACCAACTCATTTGTAGTAGTGTACTTGGATTACATCCTGATCTTCAGCCAGACTTGGGAAGAGCACATCCACCACATCCGACAAGTCCTCCAAACACTGCGGAAACACAAGTTGTGTGCCAATTTGGAGAAGTGCACTTTTGGCATGACCAAGGTTCAGTATCTGGGATACATTATTGGTGAGTGTGGGGTGCATGTGGATCCAACCAAGATCCAAGTCATTCGAGATTGGTTAGCCCCAACCACTCTAATAGAGCTTCACAGCGTTCTGGGTCTTGCTAATTTCTACCGCAAGTTTGTGTTGGGATTCACTTGGCCCTTGAGTCAAGTCACCAAGGGAGGAGCGAAAGAAAATTTATTTTGGTCAGAGTCTCAACAGAAGGCATTCGTAGAATTGAAACATCACCTCTGTTTTACCCTAGTGCTCACATTACCAGATTTGCAACAACCATTTGAGATCGAGACATATGCATCTCACTATGCTATTGGGGCAGTTCTTACTCAACAGGGGCATCCAGTGGTATATCGCAGTGAGACACTGCCTGACAGTGTCCAAAAGTATCCCACTTATGACAAAGATATGTATTCCATTGTGCAGGCTTGCCGAAAATGGAAGCATTACATTTTTGGGAAGGAAACGATCATCCACACAAACCACCGACCCCTTCAGTTCATACAGACACAAGGGAAGTTGCAAAACGATCGTCATCAGAAGTGGTTCACATATCTACAACAATTTCATTTGAAACTCAAGTACAAGAAGGGCAACATCAATAATGTTGCAGACTGCCCCAGCCAACCACCGATCATGGCGATAACCACCGTGCTCAACTCTTGTGGGCATGAGACTTCTGATTGGCCGCTTCTCTACAAGAGCGATCCAGAATTTGGCCACACATACAAGATGCTCTTGGAGGGTAACCGAGTTCCAAATTTTCACCTCCAGGATGCACTGCTATGTCACCTGGGACACCTTTCTGTTCCTTCAAGCGAGCGTTACAAGATGATTTGGGAAGTGCATTACAGTCCGGTCGCTGGGCATTTTGGGGTCGAGAAAACAGTGACTGTACTGCAAAATTATTTCTATTAGCCAAACCTTCGACAGGATATCGGGAAGTACATCGGATCCTACACTGCATGTGTCATTTCCAAACCAACCATCAAGAAGTAAGGCCTCTATACTCCACTGCCTACCCCTAGTCGACCTTGGGAATCCATCTCCATGGATTACATGTCGAGCCTTCCTTCTACTAAGCATGGAAACGACTGTGTTTTCGTGGTCATCGACAGATTCTCGAAGATGGCCATTATGGCAGCCTGCAAGAAGAATATCACAACAGAAGCCACTAATAAACTCTTCTTTGAATGAGTGTGGGTACACTTTGGGATCCCACAGTCTATCATCTCATATCGAGACAACGGGTTCCTCGGTACCATTTTGGTCCAACCTGCGGTCAATGTTGGACACTAAGCTCACCAAGTCCACAAATTTCCATCCCCAAACTGATGGCTAGACAAAGGTCGTTAATAGGATGATTGTACACATTTTGCGCATGTACAACTCAAGCATCCACGCACATGGGATGAGAGCCTCCCTTATGTAAAACATAGCTATAATCGGGCCCTCCAGAACTCAACCGACCATAGCCCCTTTCAGGTGGGCTTGAGATTACAACCATTATGTCCCATTGATGTAGCCATGCCATTTGCAGCTACTCAGGCTAATTCAGATCATGTCCAGTTTGAAGCTTCCAAGGCGAACATCTTCATTGAGCGCATTCAGTACATTCGCCAACAGTTTCATGACATATTGGACATAGCCAATAATAAGTATGAGCAGCGGCATGATTAACATCGGGTGCAACACAACTTCCAGGTGGGCGAAAAAGTGTGGCTACATTTGCAGAAGGAGGGCCTCGCTAGACCCCACCGCAAGCTTAGCCCACTCTGATATGGGCCATACACCATCACCAAGGTTGTAGGGGACAATGCCTTCGAGCTCAGTATTCTACCATTCCTTGGTTTGCACCCAATGTTCAATGTGGACTGCCTTCGGCCCTACTTTCCACCTCTATTGGACACATCCGACATGGCAGAACAACTCACACCAACAGAGTTAAGCCCATACTGCATGGAACAAGTCACAACTGATCAGATTATGGACACATAGATCAAGAACACCTGCCAATAGAGGATCCAACTATATCAAGTTTTCAAAGCAGGCCAACTCCTTCACCAGGGCAAGTGGCTCACCAGGGACCAAGTTCAACAGAAGTTTCCTCACGTCATGGAGGAACTTAACGCAATGGGGAACATTGATTCCTAAGGGGAGAGGAATGATCCAAGTGGATATTGGTGGCCACCCGCCTATTCCACTTGGACCCCCACCATTGTTTCTTTCAGTTTTTCAGTTTTCTTAATTCTAGCACAATTTACTATTTTTGGCAATTTTTTCGGGTCCTAAACTTTCAGAGTCGTTTTAGGGCCCTAAAAGACGTTTTTTGGGTATCAAACATCCGACAAATATGAGTCTGTTTTTGACTTGATATTTGGCATTAGGAGTTGTAGTCCTTGGATATATCTTTCTAACGATGTATCATGTGCGTCAAACAGAGATAGTATGTCAAAGTTACGACCCTAGGAAATTGATGTACCAATTTACCCCTACGGTGCCCATATTCTAGCATTTCATCTCCTTGGGTTATGTTTTTAGATGTTTATGGTTTTCCATTGTTTCTCAATAATATAGGCCTTCGAGGCTCATTGTAACATAGAGTTCAAAGGCCTGTAGCCGCCACATATCTTCTCAGAGATAAGCTACCAGCGCCCTAGCTAGTTATTTACATTCAGTCTATAAACAAATTTCAGTTCTTTGATATTAATGAAATGAAGTGTTATTTCCGTTGCATATTTGTATTTACGGTTATATGTGCATTCTGTTGTGTTCCTACATAAATTTGGATCATCTTCCCAACTTTGCAGAACAACCTGAGTTAGATAAAGATCAATTCTTTCACAAAGGTTTCCTCTGCCATACTCTTCAGTCATTTCTAAAAACTCTGTTGCACATCTCAAGGCTGAAACATTGAAGGGATCCATATATATTGTTGACCCATAACAAAAATTTTCCGCAAGCTCAAAGATTTCACTTTCTAATGTCAGAGTGATCTTCGATGTATCAAATAAGCTCTGTTCCAGGTAACCACTTATTGACACCAGAGGATACATAGATTATCATCAGATTCAATGATCAATAATAATTTCTCCACCTTATGGATCTTGTAGCTGCGATTCTCCACATGAATAGTGATACTTGTAGGGAGATATGTCGCTTCACACCATGCCCAGATATTATGTTGAAGAACATACCCAAGAGATGAGCCAGAGAACCCATCATGGAAAATGGTTTTCTGCGTGACCTCCTCACCATTGTAAGCTCTATTCATAAACATAACCACATTCCCAAACTCATCATTTGAAGATCATGCAGAAAACCATTATGTGTGTTAGCTTCCCAACTTGTACCTGAATATCAATAGATTAAATTATTGGATACAACAAATTGAATTTTCATTAAATTTGACAAAAACTGATATTTTTCTAATAAATTCCCATATACAGTGTCTTGAATTTTTCCCATTTTTCAATAAATACAAATCACAAAGTTCCATTAAATTTCAAAATGACTTAGAATTTTAACCGATTTGTACTGCCGGATTCAGACAAACGACTTCAATCAAAATGCATGCAGGTGAGGTCAATCAAAATGTAGTTAAAGTGTGTATTATGCGTCTATAATCTCAATTAATTTGGGGATGGATTGGGTCGTATTTCCACCTGATCTCACGTTGTATTAATTGGGGTTAGCAATATGTCTTAGTCTCCACCATTAATTTTTTTAATTGAAAGAATGAATGCTATTTTAACGTTCACAAGACTAAAATGAGATCTTAGTTTTTTTTGTTTTTCGTCTTTTGCAATTCAGTGAGTCTGTTATTCAAATTGATTTCTTTTTCTTATTCAAATTGATGATGAGCTGGACTAACCTTCTAATAGTATCCTAGGTGAAAAGACATTGCCAAGGGATTGATGCTAATATATTTCCATAACTAATGTCTTTGAAAGTAACTGATTCCAAAATGAAATGTTTTTCGGTTACACACACAGGTTCTTCCCAAGCTTCTTTAGGTATTTTCCACCCTCCTGTTTCACATAGAAGTTGATGCCAGTTAGTTTTTAAATGAGAAATAAGAATCTTTACTCTCAACTATATGTTAGCTCCAATGTACTCTTTTTTTTGGAGATCACAAGTGGGATTGAATTCATCAACATAGTACTTCTTCTTCCTGCACAAATATTATCCCCATATATGCTTACAAAACTTCTCCATAACAAAATTATTTAACTCCTTGCTATTTGAGGGACAAGCATTGAGGTAGATATCTCACTTTTGCATCCATTTGTTGTTTTGTTTCATCCATGTTTTCTTTCTTTCACTCACGCCTTCATTGAAAATAACTTTACGCCATCTACCTAAGACAACATCTTTTGGGGTTATTAGACTTCTCTGATGCCTACCAATTTCAAGGTGGCACACTTGGTATTCACGCTGCTCTCCTAAGTTTCTCTTCTTGCATGACACTTCACCAGAAAAAAGGATGCAACAGAATGGGCACATTGTCTTTTGCTGCATTTTCTAACATTACACTTCTCTTACTCTTCCACAACTCGTACATCAAACAAAGATGCAACGGAATGGGCACATTGCCTTTTGCTGCATTTTATAGCATTGCACTTCCCTTTCTCTTCCACAACTCGTACATCAAAAAAAGATGCAACAATGAAAAATCACTGAAACCTGACCATGACATCACCTTGAACAATAAGAATAAGAAGCATGTGTGATAATGAATACATTCAATACCTAACCATCTCCTTTGTTATTGCCAAACATTATATGAAAGTATAACCATAGTATTGACATGGAAGAGCTACCAAACTTGGTCACACATGAGAAATTTTCCAGAATCCAATTATTTTTTCTTCAAAAGATCTCACAATAAAAATATTTCAATTCAATTTTTTTTAATGGTGAAAATAACTCGTAGAGACAATTGATATCAATCACAGTTGAAGATATTTCTTTTACCCTTTTACATTGTAATTATAATCTGAAAAAAAAATTCATTCCCTATTCCTATAGGCATTCTTTTGCACCAAGTGCAATAGCTAATTAAATATCTATACATTGCTTCGGCCTTTTTCTTCTAAACAAATTCCTAATATATTTATAATCTAATCTTTATTATTTAATTCTCTACTAATAGCCCACCCCCAAAATATTAATGACTTGAATTCCAATTTAATTAGTTTAATTTGTGTGATTTAAAAGTTAAAATATTCTAAAAATTTAGAAAACAATTAAATAATTAATTAAATTATAAATTACAAAATTTATAATTAATATTAAAAATGTATTATTCATATAAATTATTTTTAATAATATTTTTTCTCCTTTAAAATTTAGTATATAATTTTTTAAAGCAAAGTTAAAGTTGTATATCACAATTTTGTAATTTATAATTAAAAAAATATATATATATATATTTAGCATATTTTTAATTTTCTTAAATCTCTAAATATTAATTTAATTGATAATGTTTTTTTCAAAATTTAGCTTTTGTTTTTTAAAGTTTCAAAAATCTAATGATTATAGTATCCAATACATTTATAAATGAGCATTTTCATTTTTAACTAATTAAAAAATTTATAAATTTTATGATTAAGAATTTCAAATTTTAACAATTAATGACACCCTCAAATAACATGATATTTCTTAAATACCAAAGTCCCAACAATTTGGTTGTTTTTTTTTTTTTTCCAAAAATTTCAATATTTGATTATACCCTTACATAATATGATATTATTAACATAATTCATGTTATGATATTATTAACATAATTAAAATTTAACGCTTTTTCAATTTTAAAGATATTACTAGAATGTTTAAGTTTTATAACTAAATGTATACATAATATTCATTTATATCATGTACAAATTAGATAAATGTTATTTACATTTCACCATAATTTGTGTTTATAAACACTTCAGTCTACATATTTCTCGTTGAAATTGTTATATTGAAAAGAAAAATACCAAAAAACCCTTTGAAAATCAACATTTTCCAATAGATTACAGTTAAAGTTTCTAATAGTAAGGATAATTCTAAAATTGTAAAAAAAAAATGTGAATAATATCCCTTCAATTAAAATAAAGTTTCTAACATTTACAAAGCACAAAGTTTTAAGTCATAGCTATATTATAGAATGCAAATTTAGAAACCATTCATATGAACATGATATTTTTTTTAAATATCATATTCTTACATCATAAATATGAAAAATATAGAAATAATAAAAAGGAAAACATACCTAAATTGTCCCTTCAATTAAAATAAAATTTCCAACATTTACAAAGCACAAAGTTTTAAGTCATAGCTATATTATAGAATGCAAATTTAGAAACCATTCATATAAACATGATATATTTTTTTTAAATATCATGTTCTTACCTCATAAATATGAAAAAGATAGAAGTAACAAAAAGGAAAACATAACTAAATTGTCCCTTCTAGGTATATTTATGCATAAAAGGTTATATAGAGAAACACAATTAAAATATAAATAAATAAATATTTTGATAACGATACATTAATGAGATCTCTCCACTCAACATATTTCATTAGTAAATACTCTAACATGAAATGATATTAGTTAATTTTCAGAAAGCTTTTGACTTCAAAGATTTATGTTTTCGAAATAAAACATAATTAAAAAAAGTTGGTTAAATAAAGGATGAATCCTTGATTACAAAACCTAACAAATTCCCTTTTTAAGCTTGTTTTGACTTTATAGTGTATTTTTTTGTGTTTTCCAAATAAAACATTACTAAAAAAGGATACTAACCATAACAATACTAAGGATAAGGATATTTTTTCATAAGTTTTGGCCACTTTATGTATTTTATTTATTTTTATTTTTTTCCCCTAACTAATGTGGAATAATGAGATGACATTATCATTAACATAGAAACTATTATTGATGCTCGAGTTAGAGGAACATGGATAATTCACAAAGAATTTTTATATTTTAACTTTGCAATTGGCTATCACTCGTTTTTTTTGGAATTTTATCTTCCAACATTTTTCTTCCATATCTAAATCAATATATAGCTTATAACATTTTGGAGGAAAATTTTGTTTTTGCTTGTAATCCATCTTGATAATAGTTTTCAATATCTACTTGAACATCAATAGCAACATTTCTTTTAGGAGGTTGCATAAGTGGTTCCTTAGTTCTTCTCATCACCTATGGATTAAAATGTCTCCTAAATTGGTTAGTATTTTTGTTTAGGTTTTCTTGTGCAAGGTATTGTTGAGTATTTCTATGCTATAAATTTTTTGGAATTGCACCATCAACTCTATTTCCCATTTCTAGTATTGAAAGTTTTATCAAAAAAACCCTTGTAAGTTTTATCATCTCATCAATTTTAGCATCTTTTGAACTAGAGGATGAGGCCTGAGTTGAAAGTTCTTTTTTCTATTTCTTTTTATCATGATTTTTAGTTTTAACCTTTGTCTTTCCCAATGTAGCCACATTGATTTAAACTTGTTTACCTCTTTTCTTAACATTATAGCGAAATCATGATGATGGGAAGTTGCATAAGTCACCTTAGCTATTGCTAATGAAATTCTAATAATAACATGAATTATAATATATATCTTCTAAAAATGCTTAAATTGATTTCGAAAACAAGTTGATTATCCTTCCTCCTAAATGATCAACACTCAATAGTATTGATGATCCCGCTTTTCTCATATTGATTCATAAAAGTTTCATGAACTCTTCCCATCCATTAATTGAATTTTGAGGTAGGTTTCGAAACCACTTAACCATCTGAACATAAAATGTGTGTTTAAACATCTTGATACTTAGGTAGGTTATCAATAAAATATTGAAATGCTACTAAATGATCCTTTTCAAACACTTCATTTTCACCATTGAATTTAATTAGAAATTTTAGATAATTATCTAGTATAACATTTAGCTTTGTTGGAAGGCCAATGGGATCATCAGTATTAGCTACCCAAGCATTACTTGAGGAGGTGGAGGTTTAGATCCTCCCCGTACTCTTCCTCCTCTTCCGCCCCCACCAATAACTACCCTGAATTTTTAAGTAAGCAGAAGAATGAGTTGAAGAAAGGGGATGTTTTAGCACTCCTTGATTTAGAGGATTTTTTCATTAGAGAAGTTTGAAAAGTATATTTTTGTTTAATTTTTTTTGGTATCACAATGTTAGATGAATGGTCATAAAAATCGATTTCAAGAATTGAAATATTTTCCTCATCAAGATTAATTAACTAAGAAGAGCCACCTTATCAACACTGGTTCACTTCACAAAAAAATATTTCAACATTTTAATGCACTAAAATTTCTCTTTAATTTTGTTTGGACCTTGTATACACTAAAATTTCTCTTTAATATTGTTTGGACCTTGTATGCCTTCCACTTATTAAAATTAATATTATGTCTTCCACTTATTAAAATAAATATTTTTAGCAGTTACTAAGGACTAGGCTCAAATCCATCAACTTTGTTACATAATACAAATTTAGAGATCTTCATGTGAACCTGATATATTTTGTCATAAGGGCACCATATTCTTACCTAACAAGCATGAATTTAATGAAAGTAACAAAAAGAAAAAGAAAAATAGAATTAAACTATTCCTTTTGAATATATCTATGCAAATCGGAGAAATAAGTTATAACAACAAGGGTCATTTGAGAGGATGAACGAGGTGTAGTCTTTGTGAGAAACCCTAGACCTTTCGCGAGACTTGGTGGCCAGTGGCCGGCTCTCATTCAACCGGCATACGAGTGTTTGGTAACCGACGTGGCTACAAGGCTCGGGGAGGTCAATCCCTCTGTGCATAATGAAAGGAACTTTTGTGTCGGTTCGTCGGAGAAATGATACCCCTTGAAAAAAAGACCGGGAAACGAGTGGTACCTCGGACGAGCTCACGGGAGCCCGATGGGGCGCGTTGCTCCCTTCGTTCCACAAAAGCCCATCACAACAGAAAGACCCAAGATAGACCTGCCCAGTCATCGTATAAACACTCAAATCCAATACATGAGGGACCATGCCCTCATAGGAAAATTTATCGGCTTCTGGCCAACTGAAAAGGCCCTACAAGGCTGGATTGCCTCCAAATGGAAGCCCAAAGGACACGTTGCACTCTAGCTTGGACCAAAAGGTTTCTTCACGGCGGAGTTCAACTACATTGAGGACTGAAATAGGGCTATGGATGAAGGGCCATACTTCTTCAATTCAGCTGGATTATATCTCCGGAACTGGGTGGAAAGATTTAACCCAGACAAAGAAAACTTCAACTGGGCACCAGTCTGGATACACCTATACTCGCTGCTGATTGAATACTGGGATGAAGACTCACTCCAAGAAATCGGCAAGGGTCTAGGAGAGTTTATCAAAATAGTAGAAGAGACAAAGCTCTGCAGATACACATCCTATGCACGAATCTGCGTCTACATGCACCTGGACAAAGCCCTGCCTAATGCAGTAAGTATTTATCATGATGATTTCGAGTGGATCCAACCTCTAGACTACGACCATGTTCCTTTCAGATGCCGCAGATGTCATGCACACGGGCACTTGTTCAGAGACTTCCCCCTTAATGCTCAAGCTTAGAATAAAGAAGCCGAAGCCAACCCGGAAGCAGATGGCTTCACCAAGGTACCCTCGTGCAGAAGACAAGGAAAGAAACCATCCGCTTCGGGTAAGAAACCTATTCCCTCCTCCAGCGCTCCTTCTACCAGTAATAGTTTTGCTATTCTCACCACCTCGGATCCAGCTTTGGATTACATCCCTATCCCTGCTGATCCCTCCCTAAAATCTATTTCTCCTACTGAATCTCCTGCTCACCCTGGCCCCATGCAATCTCAGATCGGGAAGCTTTCTAGCAATAGCACCCGGCCCGACCCTTCCCCTGAAACCAAGCTATTGACCTGGAACCCCGCAATCATGGACATTAACGATCCAAAAGCCACGCCCAAAGCTTCTCATGGGAACATTCTTGACAGCAGTCAGACAAACTTCATGGAGGAGGACTCGGAAGGGTTAGACCTTGGAGAGCTTGATATCCCGGGGCTAGAGGATGCGTGCAGAAGAAAGGACTATGACAAAATCAATCCTCTTCAAATTGAAAAACTGGAAATGGCCTTATCTAAGGCCCAACAGCAAAAGAAACTAGGAGTTCAACTGGGAAGCCACCGGGACAGCCTAAAAATCACAAAAGAGTCCAGAAAAAGAGGCCGAAAACCTGACTGGCAGCGCACCATCACCATAGGGGAGATGCTGGTGAACTCAGGTCGGTTCCCCAAGCTAACACGGTTTTTCAAACCCCTGAAGAACAGTTCCCCATGAAGCTTATCTCATGGAATGTTAGAGGGCTCAACAGTCCAGGGAAGCACAAAATGATCAAAAATATGATTCAAAAAGAAAGACCAAATATTTTCTTTCTTCAAGAGACTAAGTGTAACAGTGAAAGTCTAGGTTCCATCTTGTCTAGAGCTTGGCCTAGTTGTAGCTCAGTCGCAGTTGATGCCTCAGGTTCATCAGGGGGTCTTGCAATAGCCTGGGACACTCAGTCCATATCTTTAACAAACTTTCATGCAGCGCATCATCTCATTTAGGCTACTTTTCATCCCATTGGTACTAACATCCATGGGCACCTTTCAAATGTATACTTTCCACAGGGCCAAGCCAAGAAAATAGCGCTTCTGAATACCATGGAGATCCTGAATTCTCACAGAACCTATCCCCTTTGGATTGCAGCAGGGGATTTCAATATGATCACCAATATGGGGGAAAAAACTGGCGGACGACCTCGATTAGATCCTGAAAGTTCTCATTTCAAAGACTTCATAACCAACAGCTGGCTTATAGACCTCCCCTTCTCAAACAGATCCTTCACTTGGAACAACAAAAGAACAGGAACTAAGAAGATTGCCTCAAAATTGGATCGATTTCTCATATATGACAACGCCATCTACCTGGGAGGGGATCTTTCGGCTTCAATCCTCCCATTGGCAGTTTCGGACCACTGGCCCATCTCGCTTCATTGGAAAAACATTGGTACTCAGTTCAAAAATCCCTTCAAATTTGAAGCTTTTTGGCTCTCTCATCCATCATTTAAAGACATAGTCACCACTGCCTGGCACAGTTTCAATCCTCTTGCAGGCTCAAAAATGTACCAATTTCAGCAAAAGCTTAAGCATCTCAAAGCACTCATCAAGAATTGGAATACGTCTGTCTTTGGGAATATATTTCAGGAGATAAAGATCCTAGAGAACAAAATGGAAGAAACACAACAGAAAATCATACTCGAAGGGAGAACAGATGACCTAGCCTACAAATAACAAGAACTACAGAAGCAATTAGAAGAAAGGCGCAAGCAAGAAGAAATCTTGTGGAGGAAAAAATCGAGAATAAGCTGGCTAAAGGAAGGGGAAAGGAACACGAAATTCTTTCACAGGTCAACTGTTCAACGAAGAATGAAAAATCGCATTCCTCACATCACCAACCAGCAGGGAGAACAGGTGGAGCAACATGAGGAGATTGAGCAAGTTCTCCTGGATCACTTCAAAAGCATTCAGCAAGAAGACAATACTATAGACAGGCAGCCAGCCATCGACAAAATTTCCCAGCTGATACCCAAACTTGTTACTACAGAGCACAATCAGATGCTCCTCCGCCCTGTCTCCCTTCAAGAGGTTGAAACAGCGATGGCCCAATCTAAGGACGGAAAGGCGCCAGGCCCTGACGGTTTCACCTCAAACTTTTTTCATCATTTCTGGGAGCTCATCAAAACAGAAGTTTGGCAACTAGTCGAGGAATCTAGAGCGTCTCATTGGCTTCTCCCTTCTCTGAATGCCACTTTTATAGTGCTAGTGCCAAAAGAAGAGCACCCAAGTACTCCGGAGAAGTACAGACCAATCAATCTCTGCAATGTGATTTACAATGTCATTTCCAAAGTTATAGCTAACAGATTGAAGCCTCTTCTGCCGCTCCTCATTTCGCTAGAGCAAACAGGCTATGTGGAAGGTCGTCAAATTATAGATGACATCATCCTGACTCATGAAGTTATCCATTCTCTGAAAAGCACCAAGAAGCCAGGTATGCTCCTCAAAATAGATTTATCTAAAGCTTTTGATAAATTATGTTGGCGTTATATTCAGCACATCCTTAGAGCTTTCGGATTTGACCAGATGTGGATAAGATGGATATTGAGCCTCATCTCAACACCCCTTTATTCCATCCTTATCAATGGTATCCCCTCCGCTCCTTTTGCCCCAACCAGAGGTATTAGACAAGGCAAACCTCTCTCCCCTTTCATTTTCATACTCATGTCTGAAGGTCTCAGCAAACTTATCCATCATGCTGTCCTCTCTCGGCAGCTTCGTGGTATTTCCCTACACAGCTCTTCCACCTCCACCCATCAACAATTTGTTGACGATAATATTCTCTTTGGCTTCCCCTCTGTCCAAGAAGCCCGGTCCTTCAAAGACATACTGAACCTTTTCTCCGTTGCCTTTGGTATGACAGTAAATGTTTCTAAATCCCAGCTATTCTTTTTCAACACTTTTCCGCTGACCCAATCCAGCATAGCCCGCATCCTTGGCTTCTCCATTGCTCTCCTCCCCACCAATATTTAGGCGCACCTCTCATAGATATGGCCATAAAGCACTCTGCTTGGAATCAACTCTTGGATAAACTGGAAGCTTGACTCTCCTCTTGGACATATAGAGCTCTCAACTTAGCCAGCAGACTCGTCCTCATCAAAGCTATATTGCAATCTATGCCCCTATATCTTTTCTCAGTGCTTGTTGCTTCGAAGTGGGTTCTAAAACAAATCAAGAATTTGCAACGTCGATTCCTTTGGGGATCTTCAAACCAAAAACGAAAATGGGCTCTGGTCAACTGGAATATGGTTTGCTCCCCTAAGGATGCAGGAGGGCTCAGACTCAGGAATCCTCTTCATAGAAATGAAGTCATGGGAACCCGTCTGTGGTGGAATTGGCTCTCGAACCCTTTTAAGCCCTGGGCTAAAATGTGGACAGCCAAATACGCCAACAATAGGCCTCCTGAAGACTTGATAAGGCTCTATCTAGGAATCGCTGGCTCCCAAATATGGAATGCAGCCAAACAAAATTTTGCACTCATACAACAGCACAGCTTCTGGGAAATACGCAATGGGCACACTTCCAGATTCTGGGCAGACTCATGGTAGGAATGCCCAAAGCTTACTGACACTCTTACCCTCACCAACGATGGAGGAATTATTGGACCGGAGGAAATCAAAGTCAACCAATGTTGGATCCCCACAAGCAGCAATGATTTTAGACAATGGCAGCACCCAGCTCATATCATTACTTTCGCTCAGAACAACACTTGGGAAGCCCTCCATGAGGAACTACAACGCTGGAAAATTAGATGTTTGGAGGAACCAGACATTCTTAGATGGGGATACTCGACTAGAGGTATGTTCACTACGAAAGAGGCCTTCTCACTTATGCATCCCGTCCCTCTTCCGTCTGATCGGCTTTGGCAATTGGTTTGGGCTCCTGGCACTTGGCCTAAAGTCTCTACTTTTCTCTGGTTACTCAGTCATAAAAGAATTCTCACCTGGGACAACCTGCTCAAACGAGGATTCTGTGGCCCTTCACGATGTCCAAATTGTGAGCAAAGTATAGAAACGATCCAACACCTTATGCTGTCCTGCAATCTAGCTAGCAAACTATGGGAAAAGATTTGTTTCAGAAGTAAAAAAAGCAAACCGCAAGGGGACTTGACTAATATTATGCACCTCTGGCCCAGACATCCTTATAGCAGCACCATTCTTAACACCCTTTGGAAAATCATTCCAGGTCTCCTATTCTGGTCCCTGTGGAAAGAAAGAAACAAGAGGATCTTCAAAAATCAATCCACTCCTTTGGACACTATCTGGAATAACTTCAGCAACAATCTCCAAGAGTCTCTAGCTCTTCATTCCTGGCAAGAGGATGACCTCCCCAAACAGCCGAAGGAAGTCGCCATATGGCAAAACTGACAGCTGAAAGTCTCTATCGCTCCAAACTCCAACAGTCAGAAAACTTCTGATCCCCAACTTACTTGGACTCCTCCACCTATAGGAATCTTCAAATTGAACTTTGATGGCGCCTCTAAAGGCAATCCTGGTCCAGCCGGCTTTGGTGGAATTTTCAGAAATTCCCAAGGGGACGTTCTCGCTATCTACTATGGCTCAATAGGATGGGATACCAACAATTCTACAGAATTGGAAGGGCTTTGGCAAGGGCTGAGCTTAACTCATCTCTTCAACCTCTCACCTATCATTATGGAAGGGGACTCCCAGATTCTCATTATTATAGCCAACCAAATGCTTCAAGGCACCAGGCATGCAAAAGTTGCCACAAGCTGGAGAATGGCATCCTGAATTGAAAAATTCAGCAACTGGTTGGAAAGAAATCAAGCCATCTCCTTCGCCCACACCAAAAGAGATGGCAATAAAGTCGCAGATCTCCTAGATAATCTAGGAGTTGAAAGCATGGATACTCTCAATCATGGCCCCCTTCAAATCATTCATGATGGAGACCTCCTACAGAATTGCATCAAGCTGGTGCAGAACGATCGACCGGTTCCGGATGCGGATGATTAATTGTTTTGACGGGACTTCTGTCCCGGATCACCTCCCAAGGAGTTTCGCATGGGGAGGCCATATGGCCCCCCACTGCTCCATTAAACTCAAATTAAATTCGCCTACATTCAGGACTTTAATTCTCCAGCGACGGCTCTTCTCCATCCTCGATACGCTCAGTCGACTCATTATGGCTCCAGTCTCGGGCTCTCCAGATCATTCCTGCTCTGTTAGCAGCTCATTGAAACCCATTCGCAGCGTTTTCCCTGCAGCCTGTGCAGAGCCCAGTGCTCGAACTCACACAGGACGACGCTGTTCGATACTCAGCTGTCTTGAAACAACTCCGGAGTGTCACTTTTCTCATAGCGCCTCTTATCATTCCAACTTCATTTCGCAGATCCCTCCTGGCTCTCACTGTGTTCTTGCTCCTGTCTGAGAAAACTCTCTTAGTCTTTTGCCTTTTCAAACTGCTGTAACTGCTATGCCTAGGCTAAGACACCATATGAGGTGCCGCCGAGCCGCCACTCGGGGTTGGCTTGCAAGTGAGCGTCCTTCTTCAAGTCTCGGCGATGCTCCCTCTACCGAACATACTGAGAGGCAGCATTCTTAGGACCCCCGCCAGCAATGGGATCATGATAGCCCTCCTGGCTATGCCCAAGACCATCAACTCTCTTCTCCTCTTCCTTGCGCTCCTCCAACTCCTGCTTTCGCTTTCCCCCATCCTTCTGGAAGTCATTTTCTAAGGAAAACTTCGCAGAGAGCGGAGCTCCGCTTTGATTGTGCCTTCAATCGGCCCACCATCACTGCTTATATCACCATAACCCTTTGAGAAGAGTCGACCCTTCAACCCCCTCCATTGCATGAGCCTCCGCCCTCCCCCCTTCTCCCCCGACCCGCCCCTGCTACAACTCCTTCATCTGGTCAGCTCTCTATGTAGGGGGACACAAATCTCTCAGACACAGATGGAGTTCAAATTGATGCTGCAGAAGACGCAGAGGAGTAATACGGGTGTCGCATTGAGGAGGAGAAGCCTTCTCCAACTCACACGCATCTACTCTCTCTGCCTTAGTCCATTATGGTATTTATTTTCCGTCATTGGCATGATATACTGGTTTTTGTTGTCTACAGCAATAGAAGCTGCATGATAGTTCCGTTTTTCTTTAGTTTTCTTATGCTGAATGTAATGAACTATCCACCGGTTTCCCTTTCAAGGGCGGTGAAACTTCTTTTGAAAGAACTGGTTTCCCGCTATGGGAAGTTCATCATATTGTTAAAGCATGGACATCAAGCCCAGTTTCAGGCTCCCACAGCTGAACTGAGGCAATTTTGTACCAGTATGTTTACATAATAGAATTAGGATAATTTAGAAAAGAAGAAGAAGAATATATATCTATGCATAACAAGTTTTAGTTTTATTTAAAAGACAAATAAAAAGTAATTAAAAAATAAATAGGTAGCCTCATAGATACATTAATGAGTGATTTCTAACATGAACATGACATTAAGAAATGAACTATCAACATATATGAAGGTAATAGACCTGCAATTAGTTGACCAAGATAAATGCTACAAAATCCAGATCTATGTAGTTAAAGACATTAAATAACAAATAAAAGCAAGAGTTGCTCCATGCATCCAATACACAAGGCAAGAATATTTTTAAATAATTTTGTATTTATGACACCTGGGAAGGGAACATAGAAAGATGTTACCAGTCCCCCTCAATGGGATGGGTTCTTGTATGTCCTCAACGCTTCAGATCTAATATCTCTCTCTCTTGATGGTGTAGAAAACCCAGACAAAAATGGAACTCAAGAGGAGTTTACAAGCGAAAAGATAGAAAAAATATGACAATGATGGAGGATCAAAGTCAGACCAAAAGTATAGATCCAGAGTGATCTTTAAGTAACAAAAGGTAGTGAATGAATGGAAAACCCTTATATTTATAATAAAATATTGAGTTAGTCTAGATATTGGTGCATAATTAAAATATTATTAACCAAATCTAGATCCAACTTTTATGGAATATTTTATTATTTTTGTTGGAGGGAAAATAAATTTGAATTTGGTCAAATCCTTTTATTTGTAAATAATAAATAAATAAATTATTTATTTATTATTTTAAGAATGTGGCTAAGTAATAATTAAATAAATAGTGATTTATTCAATTATTTATAAATGATTTAGTCAAATTTAACAAGGAATATTATTTAAATAATTATTCCTAGAAAATAATAAGATAAATAGTGATTTAACTAATTAATTTTCCTGTTTTTGGTTAAATATGACCAGGAATATTAATTAAATTGTTGTTTAATTAATTATCCCTTTAGGAAAATCAAACAAATAGGGATTTATTCAATATTTCCTCGAGGAGTTTCTTATTTAGACCATAAACAACTTAATAAATTATGGATTACTAAGTTATTTTCATAGTGAGAGAAATTTTACTTAGGGTAAAATTGGTCTTACATGGTGTACTTTGGTCCATCTATGAGTAACAGGTTAGATGACCAAAAATTGGTGTAACACTTACTACCCTCTTCATGAATGTTATTTCCCCTTGCTTCAAAATGCGTAGCTTGCACACATGCTTCATCTAAGTTGTTTGGGTTAAACATAAGGATAGTATGTTTCAAGTAGGAATGTAAACCCCTAATGTATTTCAAGAGTGTGTCTTGTGAATTCAAGTTTACTCCTAACAACAAAGCCCTCTTTCTAAACTCCTGAGTGTACTCTTGAACAATTTGGCCTTTAAGTTGCCTAAAGCTTTTCCAACTCATAATTTCTTTTTGCATATGGGCTAATTGGATAAAGCTCGTATTAACCGAGTGATGAGCTCTCGCTAGGGTTTTCCTTTCTCTGCTCCGCTGAAACCCTAACAACCTCTGCAGATGTTGCTCGAGCCCCTGTCAGCGCTTTCCATTCCAAGCATCGGGGCTCTACATTGAGGTATGGCAACAACGATGGGGGGGGAGCGGCCAGCCTCCCCTCGCGAAACGAAGAAAGAATCAATGTTACCTCTAACCAAAGCAAGGCCGACATTGACAAGGAGCAGGGGGAATGATGCATCTCCGGGACGACGACCTCGAGAAATGGTCGGACGGGCTGCTTGCCACTTCCTCCACATGTAAACCCATCGCACCAAAAAAGACCCAAAATCGATTTTCCAAGTCATCGCATAAACGCGTAATCCGAGTACATGAGGGACCATGCTCTTATTGGGAAATTCATTGGTTTTTGCCCAAGCTGAAAAAAGCATTGCAGGGGTGGATTGCTTCCAAATGGAAGCCCAAGGGACATGTCACACTTCGATCTGGGATCGAAAGGCTTCTTCATGACCCATATTCAACCGCATCGAGGATAGAAATAAGGTAATGGACGAAGGTCCATATTTTTTCAACGCGGTCGGGTTATATCTCGGGGAATTGGGTCGAAAGATTTAACCCGAGATAAAGAAAATTTCAACCCTGGGCTCTGTATGGATTCGTTTATATTCACTTGCCGCTTGAATATTGGGATGAAGATTCACTTCGAGGGAGATTGGCGGTAGGAGAGTTTATTAAGATAGCAGAAGAAACTAAGCTTCAAAGATACACCTCTTATTCAAGAATCTCGTGTCTACATGCATTTGGAAAAAGCCCTACCGGATGCGGTAAGTCTATTTCATGATGATTTTGAATGGATTCAACCATTAGATTATGAACATATTCCATTCGGATGCGGGAGATGCCATGCTCATGGACATCTCGTTTAGAGACCGCCCGCTCAATACTCGGTCCTCAAATAAAGACGCCGAAGATAAGACGGAAGAAGATGGGTTCACCAAAGTTCCCACTCGTAGAAAGCACAATAAGAGGTCCTCCTCTTCGGGGAAAAAACCTAACCCTCCAGATCGATACCCCTTTCACCGCAATAGCTTTGCTCTCCTTTCCCATTTTGACCCCCGAATGATACTCCCCCTAATTCCTTTGATCCCACCTCCAAACCCCCTTCCCCCCTCGAAAGTCCGCTGGGCCCTCCCGACCCTTAAGCCAACTTAGAATGAGATGCAAATAGCCGATTCCTCCGGGCCCAATCCTTCCCAAGAAACAAATCATGTTACTTGTAACCTTATCATCATGGACATAGATGTGCCTTTTTCTAACCCTAACCTAGCCAACAAGGAAAATCCGGAAGTAGTCGGCTAAGCCTTATGGAAGAAGATTCGAAGGCATTGATCTCGGGGATCCGGATCCGCTAGGGACTAGAAGACGCTGTAGACGAAAAATAATTTGATAAAATCAATCCTCGACATATTGACACACTTGAAGTCATTCTCTCCAAAGTTCAATAGCAAAAGAAATTGGGTATTCGGCGAGCAGACCCATTGGGATAGCTTGAAAGTCATAAAATAAACTAAGAAGCGAGGTCGAAAACCCAGATCGGAAACTAACCATCACTTTGGGGGAGATCGTCGGTGGAGTCGGGGACGATACCCCAAGTTAACCCGATTCTTCAAACCGCTTGTAAATAGTTCTCCATGAAGCTCATCTCATGGAATGTTAGAGGGCTTAACTGACTCGGGGAAATACGAGATGATCAAAAACATGATTCATAAAGAAAGGCCGCAAATCCTCTTTCTTCAAGAAACCAAATGTAATAGTGAAGTTCTAGGTTAAATCTTATCAAAATCTTGGCCCAGATGTAACTCGTAGTAGTTGATGCTTCGGGCTCTTCGAGGAGGACTTGCGGTAGCTTGGGACACTCAATTTATAGAGCTAGCAAACTTTCATGTTGCGCACAATCTCATTCAAGCCACTTTCCATCCTATTGGAACCAACATACATGGGCACCTCTCTAATGTCTATTTTCCCCAGGACCAGGTCAGCAAGATAGCGCTCTTAAACACTATGGAAATTTTAAACTCTAATAGGACCCACCCCCCTATGGTTCATAGGAGGAGATTTTAACATGATCACCCGGGACTGGAAGAAAAAAAGTGGAGGAAGGCCAAAGGTACTGGAACCGAATGCTCCCACTTCAAAGGATTTTATCAACAACAAGCGGCTCATAGATACACCTTTCTCAAATGGTATCTTTACTTGGAACAATAGAAGATTGGGAAGTCAGCGGGTTGCCTCGAAATTGGATAGATTTCTCATCTCGGATAATGCCATTCATGTGGGGACATCTCTCGCTTCCATACTCCCTCTAGCGGGATCCAACCACCTGGCCCATCTTGCTTCGGTGGAAAAGCATAGGAACTCATCTCGAGCGACCTTTCGATTTGAAGCCTTCTGGCTCACTCACCCCTCCTTCAAAGCAATGGTTTACTCCGCATAGAAGAGTTTTGTCCCACCAAAGGGTTCAAAAAATGTACCGGTTTCCACAAAAGCTCAAGTACCTCAAAAAACCATATCAAAGATTGGAACCTCTCAGTATTTGGGAACATTTTTTCGGGAGAAGAAGATCCTCGAGCAAAAATTGGCGATGTTCAACGGAAATCATTAATGTAGGAAGATCGAGCTTCTTGCATCCAAGGAACGGGACCTACAGAGCAGTTTGGAGGAAAGATACAAATAAGAGGAAATCCTCTCGGAGACAAAAAATCAAGAATTCGCTAGCTAAAGGAGGGAGAAAGAAACACAAAGTTCTTTCACAACTCTATTGTTCAAAGAAGAATGCAAAATCGAATCAACCACATCACCAATCAACAGGGGAGAACGGATGGAGAAACATGAAGACATGGAGCAGGAGCTCTGGAATACTTTAAAGGCATCCAACAAGAGCCCTCGGTTAATAGACAATAGGCTATAGATCAAATCACTCGACTGATCCCCAAATTGGTTACGATCGAGCATAATCAAATGTTATTACGCCCGATTACACTCCTAGAGGTAGAAATAGCAATGGCATAATCTAAGGATGGCAAATCACCGGGCCCCAGACGGTTTCACTTCTAACTTCTTTCACCACTTCGGGATCTCATTAAGTATGAAGTTTGGCGAGCTAGTAGAGGAATCAAGGGTAACGCATTGGCTCCTCCCCTCTCTCAACGCAACTTTCATAGCGCCGGTTTCCAAAAGAAGAGCAACCAAGTAAGCCGGAAAAATTCTAGCCCATAGCTATTTGTAACGTCATTTACAAAGTTGTTTCCAAATTCATAGCCAATCGGCTCAAGCCCCTCCTACCGCTTCTTATCTCGCTTTCGAGCAGATCGGTTATGTAGAAGGTAGACAAATCTTGGACGGCATAATCTTAACTCATGAGATTATCCACTCCTTAAAAGGTCCCGCAAGAGGCCGGGTATGCTCCTTAAGATTGATCTATCCAAGGCCTTTTCCAAATTAAATTGGAGTTACATTCGAGATTTTAAGTGCTTTTGGTTTTGATCGGATGTGGATAAGATGGATAATGAACCTCATCACCTCCACCTTTTACTCTATCCTTGTCAATGGGATCCCTTCTCCTCCTTTCTCCCCTTCGAGAGGCATCGGGAAAGGGGATCCCCTCTCCCCCTTCCTCTTCGTCCTCATGGATTAAGGCCTAGGCAAGTTAATTCACAATGCCATCCGCACCCAAGCAATTGAGAGGCATCTCCCTTTATGATGCTCCGACCACCACCCACCAACAATTTGTGGATGATAACATGCTCTTTGGCCACCCGTCCAGTCCAAGAAGCTCGTTCCTTTAAAGCCATTCTAAACCTTTTCTCTAAAGCCTCTGGCTTATCCATCAATGACTCCAAATCTCGGATCTTCTTTTTCCATACTCCTCCCCAAACCCAAGCCAATATTGCTCGTATCTTAGGATTCTCTATTGCATCTCTCCCCTGCTAAGTACACGGGTGCACCTCTCATTGACTACGCACTTCAAGCACTCTTCCTAGAACCTTCTCCTTGAAAAACTGGAAGCCCGGCTATCCTCCCCTGGACCTTTAGAGCTCTTAATATAGCGAGAAGGCTTACTCTCATCAAAGCGAGTGCTACAATCCATGCCCCTCTATCTCTTCTATGTTCTTGTCTGCTCCGAAATGGGTCCTCAAACAGATAAAGGCCCCTGCGAAAGTAAATTCCTTTGGGGGTCCTCCAGTAGGAATCGAAAATGGGCCCCGATCAAAGCTGGAATACGATCGCACTCCTAAAGAAGCAGGGGGTCTCTAACTCCGAACCCTACGCACAACAATGAAGTTATGGGAGCTCGCATATGGTGGAAGTGGATTTCAAACCCACATACGCCATGGGCTAAATTATGGGACAGCCAAATACGCCAACAATAGACCTCCCGAGGATCTAATAAGGCTCACTCCCGAGAGCACAGGCTCACTTGTTTGGAATGCCGCCAAGCAACACTATGCGCTTATACAACAACACAGGGCTTTTCCGGGAGGTTCGCAAGGGTAATACTGACCCAGTTACTGGGCGGACTCTCGGCAGCAAAATCCAAAGCTTCTTGATACTTTCCCTCAAATCAATGCGGGAATAACGCCGCAACTATGGAATACAAGGTTTGTCATTTACGGCT
The DNA here is from genome assembly GCA_034641835.2 of Pinus albicaulis. Taxonomy (NCBI): domain Eukaryota; kingdom Viridiplantae; phylum Streptophyta; class Pinopsida; order Pinales; family Pinaceae; genus Pinus; species Pinus albicaulis. Next base: position 146,486,738 of record CM076578.1, on the reverse strand, counting down.
ACCCACAAGCTGCAATTGGTTCGAGCAATGGAAGCTCCCACCTCATATAGCTCCTCAAGCTCGGGAATCTACATGGGAGGCTCTCGAGAAAGAGCTTCAACGCGGGAAAATCGAAGTTCGGAGGATCCGGATATTCTCGGATGGGGATACACAACGAAAGGTATGTTCTCAACGAAGGAGGCCTATTCTTTGATGCACCCTATGCCTCTCCCCCGTGACCCGCTCTGGAAATTGATATGGGCCCCAAGTATTTGGCCAAAAGTCTCCACCTTCCTCTCGGCTTCTCAGTCCCGCGTAAGAATACTCACTTGGGACAACCTAATCAAAAGGGGCTTCACGGGACCTTCCAAATGTCCCAATTGCAATCAAAGCAATGAAACTATACAACACCTCATGATGTCTTATTCTCTAGCCAACTCTCTATAGGAGAAAATCAGTTTCGTTGCCAAAGAAGCAAAGCCGATAGGGGGACATAACCAATATCTTACGCAATTGGCCCAAACGTCCCTACAGATTACTCCCTTCCCAATGCCCTCTCGGCAACTCATCCCAGTGTCCGCTCTTTTGGTCTCTTTGGAAAGAAAGAAACAAGCGAATTTTTTAAAAAATCAATCCTCTTCTCTCGGACACCATTTGGCGCATCTTCGGCAACAATCTCCGGGAATCCCTTGCTCTACACTCTTGGCGGAAGAAGATCTATGCTAAGCAGACCCTAACGAAATTTCCATATGGGAGAATTGGCAACTTAAAATCACGCCTACTCCCACCTTCAAAAACAGGAACACATCTGAAATTCCTCCACATTGGTCTCCTCCACCATTCGAGGTAGTCAAATTAAACTTCGACGGAGCTTCTAGAGGAAATCTCGGGACAAGTAGGATTCGGAGGCATCTTCGGGGGACTCTAAGGGAGAAATCCAAGCTATCTACTATGGATCAATCGGATGGGATACCAATAATTTTGTCAAACTAGAACGGCTCGCGGCAAGTTCTCGTGTCTCATTCAACACTACAATTTTTTTCCCCCACCATTATTGAAGGGGATTCACAAATCCTCATCAATATAGTCAATCAGCTCCTCCGGGGTACCAACACGACAGAAAGGCAACCAATAGCTGGAGATTGGCAGCCCTGAATAGATAGGATAAGCAACCGTCTGAAAAAACAACCGAGCGGTTTCTTTTACTCATGTCAAGCGAGAAGGCAACAAAGTTGCAAATCTCTTGGCCAAATTTGGAGAAGATAGTACTAACACTCTCAATCATGGCCCCCCTCAACATTATCCATGAACGAGACATCTTGCAAAAATTGCACCATGCCGGTGCACAAGGATCGCTCTCCTCCGGGATGCGGATGCTAGTTTGGGGTGATGGGACGTCGGTCCCCTACGCGACTCCCAAAGGAGATCGCGTTGGGTGTCCATATGGCACCCTGCACATTCATTTATGATGCCTTAACTCCGCCGACTCGCATGCATTCAATTCCTCCTACTCGGCTATTACTCCAACCTCGCTCTCGCCCGTTCGACTGCGATGGCGTTTTTATCCGGCTATTCGAGCATGCTACTATGACAATTGTGGCTCCCCGCCTCCTCTCGAGTGGTGTCCGCCCTCCCGGTTGTGCCGACCCTAGCGCTCGTACACAAACGGGGTGTCGTTGCACACTCCTTGGATGCTCGGAGACGCCTGCCAGGGACACCACTTCACCCGCAGTGTTTTTTGTTGTGCTAACTCCTTTCATCGTGCTCGATCTCGCTAATATCCGTAAGTTACCTTCACTCTTTGCCTACTCTACCCGTCAAAGGCACTCCTAGCCCACCTCTCGCTTCTATGTCGCGCCTTAGTGATAGAATGAGATGTCGGCGTGGCTCTAGCGAGGGCCGTGTTGCCCCGCTCTCGGCCCTCAACCAGCTCGAATTCCCGATTCCTCCTCGAAGAAACCACGTGGGGTCATTACCCAAAGACACGCGAGCATCGGAGGCCGAGCTCGCCATATGGGAAGTGTCCATTTCGCCCGACCGGCTCCGCCTCCCCTCCGTCGTCCCCTCCCGGACCCGTAGTTCCCCCCCGCCTCCCATGTGTCGACCCGGTATTCCCCTGCGTCAAACTTCTCAAAGGGCAGATTTCACTTTGAATGTTCTTTAGATAGGCCCGTTATTACAGCCTTTGTCATCGTGACTCTCGAGAAGAGTCTCGCTCACCAAGCCCCCCTCCCCTCCGTCCTACCCCCCTTCCCACTCCCGGTCAAGAATGATGCCATAAGCTCCGAGACACTCGTTGGTATCGTTCATTCGCACCTGAGGGCAAAGAGCACAAGCGGGGAAGATCGTCGCAGACAAGAAAGACGCACCCAAGGAAGACAAGGAAGACAAACGAGGGATGAGTATTGGTGCAGAATTGTGGAGGATCCGCCATCCCCAACTCATGATTAGTGATTCTCACGGCCTTCGGCTTTCATTGGTACTACTATTCAATAATTTTGGGAATTTTTTTGTTTTTATGTTTCAAGGCTCAGTTGAAAACAGCTGAATGTTATCTTTAGCATATCTTTTTTCGTTATGTCAAACTTTATGGACTTTGAGCCGGTTTCCCTTCTAAGGGAAACCAAATTGTTTCTTAAAGGACTCGGTTTCCCACTCGAGGGCGGTCCCGGACTTTTTTTTGTACATCATGGCTAACAAGCCCAGTGTTCGGACTTTCACAACTAATGCTTTGAGCGATTTTGTACCCGATAAATTATACAAATATAATTAGTATTATTTAGAAAAAAAAATGGATAAAACTGTATTTTAATGGAAGAAATGAATTCAACCCAAGAAATGGATATCTTACCATGAATTCGTGTTTCCTCTTGAGTCTTTGCCTCCCACCAAACTAGTGTTTCTCCTTCTAGCCTTAATGAAGCCAACTGGATTTTTATGTCGTCCTCTTGTAGATTCTAAATTCTCGCAGTATACTCCCCAATCGATGGATCCAATTGTCTAACTTCTCTACATTTACCTCACCATTGTACATGGGAAGTTCAAACTTGATGTCCAACTTGAGTAATGGAGTTTTTTTCCTTTTGGGATTTTTGAATGAGTGTGGGTGGTTTTTGTGGTGGATGTGGAAGATGAAGATGTTGATGAATATGATGAGGATGAGGATGGTGGAGATGGAGATGGATTTCCTCTAGTACCTTTTGAACTCTTCTCTTCATCCTTCTTACCATCTAAAGATCCTTATCCATGTGGAGGCTTAGAACCTTCTCTTGCTCTTTTTTGTAGTGAATGCATCAAACATGATTTTAACCATTATTTTAATGTATTTGAAGTCTCTTTTGACATATTCTTCTTCGAATTTCCATGAGTCTCTCCAACTCCCGACATAATGGCTAAGGATTCAAGCTCAACCTCCGATGCTTGTACCTCTTCAATCACTTGACTTATTGTGCAATTTGTACCTCTTCAATCTCAGCTTGTTGGAGATGGAACTTGAGATGCTTCAAGTGCAGCTTTGAATGAAATTTGGGTGAGGATGATGCTTTCACAACTCTCTTTCTTCTTATCCTAATCTCGGGACTAACAACAAAAATCTTCCCTTCTCCTCTCTGCAAGTTCAATCTTGTAAGCATCACAAATTTGCAACTATTAAAACCCTTCTTGCACAATCTCAAGCGAAGCAAGCAAATAACCTTTAGAAACCTTGTGCTCACGAAACCAACTTGATTTAAAATTTATTTTTATTTAATGTTGTGCTAATATCGATTTCGGAATTAACATGAATGTGCTTTATTTTTCTTCTTATACAAGGGTTTATACATGTGCTTATGATTGAAAATTCATTAAACTTGATGAGATTAAGTGTATTTCATGAACTTAAAAAGCATGGAAACTCAATGTCTGAACAACAACATATAAAAACACAACAAGAAAAAAATAAAAAAGACAAATACACAAGTTTTTGATGAAGAAGTTCACCCCTCCTGGGCTACATCTCCTTGGTCCATCTTCATAGAGTGGACCTTTGTATTAGCTTCAATTGTGAAAAATTGTTGTTTACGATCTCCGTTGCCTCTCGAAACTTTCTCCAATGGCTCCAAATCATCAAAATATATGAAAAATGACTCTTCCCCGAGCCAAAATTGGTCGAAAATTGCCTTAATTATGGAAAAAACCATTTTTTCCTAGTTTTTTCTCCACTAATTGTGGAAGTCCGCGATTAACTCCACTAAATGTGGAGCTTCTCTCGGGATTTGGTAGGCCCTGCAAAAACCTTCCGCCAAGATAAGTGCACACTTAGCAGGGGGATAAGTATGAGTTTAAGTGGGATTAGTCGCGTGTTTAAGTGTTAAGCACATTTAGAGCTAACACCGTAGATTAGAACTAAACCACGGATTAGTGGTTATTAACTATGGCTTAATCCCTGTTTTAAAAACATTAAACTCCCACGGAACATTTGCATTGGATCCTAGTCATAGCGGGCGGACATGTGAGAGGGGTTGGTCCCCTCTAGACCCCCAACTCTCGAGCAAAGTTAATTCAAATAGCACTTTGGGAATCCTTATGGGCTAACGATCACAATAGATGGCATAACGATGAGCGTTGGAACTATGGTGCGGGTGGTCGTGGGTTTGACCCCGACCGCTGCCATATTATTTTGTTGTAATATATATATCGACCATAACTAAAGTTTAAAAACTTTTGATTATATGCGTATGTGCCTCTGCTTTGCTAGTTTATCCATTGTCCACTAATTTGACATGTCTCGTCGATTTAGATAGCTAGTCTCCAAATATAGTTAAGTCCTCCATTTTGAAATTCGAAATATGTGAACCATAACATGCCATGGGGGAGGGCACGTGGCAGCCTATGGCTATGCCACGTGGCCCTTCTCCATTGGCATAAAATTCACCATATAAATAATAAGTCACCATAAAGAAAATTGTAACCTTAGGATTAGGAGAAAAATTCAACTTCCCAAAGCAACATTGGCAAATACGGCAATGAAACTTGTCACGATGTCACTAGCTAAAAAAATAGAGAATATTCGCTAAAGATTCCTAGGGTGCTGACTGGATTGCTAATTCATTAGTCTATCATTGTTTTGCACAATTTTTACCTGTTTGAAAAAACAAACGTAATACCATAAATTACTCATACAAACTCGGATTTTGATGAAAGCGAGTTGTGTTGGAATCTCGGTGACGAGCTCTATCCGTTCATTCTAGTTTGAAGCATTCTTTAGCACCTTCATTTTTTGGCTAAATACGGAGCCTCCGATCGGTTGTGGAATAATTGTATGGACCATAAGTTTCATCAAATTTGAATTAAATGGTAATTTGACTTTAATTATTTGATGTGTCGAGGAATCAAAATTTCGACTCGCTCGGAAGCTTCATTTAAGCCATGTCCTTTAGCCTACAAACTAAATCCGGAATAATTGTTTGGACCATATGTTTCATCAACTTTGCATTAAATGGTCATTTGACTTTAATTATTTTATGTGTTGCGGAATGGGAATTTGTACTCTTGCTCCGAGCTTCATTTAAGCCATGTCCTTTAGCTTTACATGTATATCACAAATATGGTTGTTCTCATTTTAATAACTATGGTGGTTGAGATTAATTTTCCAACATAATAAATTAAGATATCTCAAATCCCTTTGATACTAGATTCCCTATGGCAAGCATAGCAATTTAGCACATCTTTTGAAGTTAACCTACTCAAGTGTGGAGATTTATCCCAAAATATCGAGTGGGATTGATAGCTTAAAGCGGTGTTTCAGTGCTAAATATTGAAGTTGTACTAACTTAGTAAAGGTATTGGGAAATTATGTTAGTCGAAAAGCGACGGGAAAGATATAAATGTCGTAGGTTTGGAAGTTGGGAAATATCATTTGGAAGTGGCTGCAAGAATCCTATATTTTTTCAAAGCACTAGATTTTTCAAAGTTCTCATGCTCGTAACCCCATTTTCTAGAATGGAAGAAAATGAATATACGAGTGCTCTCGGACGAGGAACATAAAGAGTTCCCTTGTGAATATTTCTCTTTCTTGACCTTAGTGGAGCTATGTGGTCTCCAACCCATCAAAATATCTAGTTGCGGGTAAGGTGGATGCAACTCATGACCTAAGTCCCGATCCTAGAAATCACACATATATTCTATTAATTTTAGTTTAAGGTGGAACAAAATGAACGACAAAATTATCTCGCTAAGATGTGTTGCTTACCACATCAAAGGAGTAGCCTTTAATTTCCAAAAACTATTAATCTTTATAGAGACATCGAGCTCACCAAATGGAAATATGAGGGTGTGCACAAGCAAAGCCATGCCTAACTCTCCCAACATATACTTGCTAATGGAGAAGCAAGAGACCTTCAAAAGCTTCATGTTCAACTACAATAAGACGCACGTCTTCCACCTTAGTTTTTAGTCGAATGTGATCCCTCAAAATCCCCGATTGTGAATCATTCCAGGGACCGGATTCCCCGTATCCGTATGTTTCGTGTGGCACGACAATCATTTTCAAAAATGTTATTCGTTTTTTTTAAATATATAATTTTTTTATATCTAACTAAAAATATTTGAAAAGTAATTTTTAAATTTCCTATATGATTAAAAAAATAGTTTAACTATTATTAAAATTAATTACTATTATCATCCAAATCATTAAATATATCGTCGAAATAAACATTTCATAATAAAAACAGACGAAATCTGCATACTCGCCATTGCAAGATTTCACGGAGATCATTTGAGGAACTAAGGCGTAGTGGGTTCCTTGTTGGAAACCTACAAAATTCTTCTCCCGAAACATCTCTTTCCAATTCCCTAACTTGATGGTGCATTGTAATCGACAAGTGGATATAATTGTATCCAATCTTTCGAGGGAAGAAAAAATAAGTAATTGTGAAGATAAGAATCCCGGGGGACACATTTAAATTAATGAACAACATTTTTATATGGTAAAAAGATGGAATTTTTACGAGATATGTCCATTCAAAGTGCTTTTAATTTCAACATACTCAAAGTTGAAAAGATATTTTTTTACGGAGACTTTCGAGATGGTCCCCAATTCTATTGTTCTCATGCATTTCTTTAAAGACGTGAATAGCTAATTATTTCTCTTCTCCGACAAAGAAACAAACAATGTCCAAAAATACCTCCTTCTCATCGGGATCAGAGCCTAGTAACTCACTTTTTAACGAATCTATTATTTGGAATGGCAATGTTGTAGACAAATTTTTCCAACTACCTATCCTAGTACTCTTTGTCACACCGACCGGGATAAGTGATCTACAAAAAATTTCAAGGATAGAGGAAACCCATTACAAACTTTCAAGAATTTTTTCAATTAAATCGTCGAGTTCTTTAAATGGTTTAGATTGAGAAAAAAGCATGCCGATAGAAGAGCTCTCGGGCATGGTTTTGATGCATTTTTTTACATCGTAAACTAGAGTTTTTTGCGAGAGGAGCATCTAAGTACATACTTATCACGAGATGTGATCGGTATCACACTCCCCGAGATGGCATCACATCCACATCGAGTAGACTCTCGGTTTGATCTACATTATCGGTATCATCCGTAACAATAAAAATTGGTGGGAGAAGTGGTAAGTTGTCTCGTAAAATACGTTTCCCTTGAGAGATACTCTGTCAATGAGGTGGGTATTATAGTTACCCTATAGATCACGAAGAGGTTTCTCACTGCCGAAGATCGCAAACCCTTTTTTTGACTTCAAATATACTTGATCTACTAAAATCGGGGTGTCTCAAGTTGTAGAGATGCTTGGCCAAAGTTGATTTTCTTGCACCGACCATTCCTACAATGCCCACAATCATAGTAGTGTTTGAATGGCCATATTTCGAAATTTATTTCTAAAAATATTCAACCACTTGGTCGAGGCCCACTAGGTATTAGGAAACTTCCTTTTTTTTCTTTTTTTTCTTTTGGGAGATTTGGCTCGCTAGGAACAGAAACATTTTCGAAGGTAGATTGTTTGTCGTAGGATTTATCTTTCAATTTTTCCTCTCTGAATAAACAAGTTTCACCTCCACCTCCTCCTAAGGATCTTTCACAATTTTGACGGGGGCTGAACAATAGGACACTTGTCGGTGTGGGGCTTGGATAAAGTTTGAGGAAAAGGAACAATATTGCATTTATTGGAATGGTGGTTCTAGTACAAATACTAAGCGGAGCTACTTTCCCTCACGGAGTTTGTTATGGGTATCATATAATCCGTAGCTTATCACCATACACATCTATGGTGATTTAAAATTTGTCATCGACGGGGTGAAAGGCCTCACCAATTTTCAACCTCCCTGGGCTATAGAGTTGCCTCAACCGTGTCAAATACCTACTTCAACACTTTAAAAACTTCTTCAATCCAACACATTTTATGGGACGGAAATACTAGGGCAGATTCACTCTCCAAGACTAGGTTACTTGAATATTTTGGGCTAATACATATGCAACATTTCGTGGGATGCGCGGATGCTCAACTCCTTTTCCATCCAGCCTCCCTAGCTTCATATTTTTGGCTCCATATATGGCTATCTCTTTTACTCTTCTTTTTGTTGTGCATTTATGTGTGCATATGTATATATGGACCAATATTTTCTCGTACTAAATTTTAGTTTTTTATGAGGTCCCTTTGCAGCGTATCATTTGGTAGTGTTTCTAGTAAATTTTGGATAATATTTGTTTGATCTCGTATCATCTTTCCGGACTTTTTCGGTAATCTAGAGGATAATATTGATAGAATGTATTGTTTTGTTTCTTTAATATATAACAAATCAATGTTTTTTTTCTTTGAAAAAAAATCCTTCTATCCCTTAGCGTTTATATACCTCTTGTAGCGCAATATCAATACTTTTTTTCCACGATGGCCCCATAGTCATTGAATGAAAAAGAAAATCATTAGGGTTATGTTGGGAAATAAATCCCAACGACTATGCTAAATAAATGACGACAACCATACTTAAAGTACACTCTTACTATCGAGGTTGAGGATTTTATTTATAGGGTGAAATACATAGGTTCATGAAGTTCGGAGGAGTAAAAACTTATAGGGTGAAAGACATAGCTTAAATGAAGTTCTTAGCAGGGAGTACAAATCCATCATTCCTCAACATATCGGATAATTAAATTCAAATGACCATTTAATGAAAAGTTGGTTATTAGAAATGTGTGAAAAACAAGTTAGAAGAAATCTTTTAGTAATGTGGTGGATGTAAGTATGAGAAGTCAAGAGGAGAAAATAGTAGAGCATTTTTTGGTGGGGGTAAAAACAATTAGTTACAAGTTTTTACAGTGAGTTACTCTACAACTCCTGGTGAAGTGTAAATATCAGTAAATCTCATTTTTTTTAATTGGTGAAGGAAAGTTGAAACCTCCATATGAATGTATTTATTTTGTTTCGAAGTTATAATCTAAAGTATATTATGTTGCAATATGTTTTTATCATGTGCATAGATTTGTTTGAATTCTTTGCTCCATTTTAGTTGAATTAATCTCTACCACTATGTGTTAAGGTAGACTCCTTTGCCTTCATATTTCACGTTTTTGTTGAGGTTGCAATATGTTTTTATCATGTGCATAGATTTGTTTGAATTCTTTGCTCCATTTTAGTTGAATTAATCTCTGCCATTATGTGTTAAGGTAGACTCCTTTTGCCTTCATCTTTCACGTTTTGTTGAGAGTAGACTCATTTTCCTTCATCTTTCACGTAGTAGAGAAGGTGTAAAATTTCATTACCCTAAGTGTGTTTTTCACTCGTAGTTAAAAAGTTGTTCTAAAGGCATTATTTCCGGAGCATATTTACGAGCAAGGGAGAAAGTGTTTTTTAATAGTTGAAATGGCAACATCAAGTACAAGATTGACTAATCCTCAAATACCTCGGTGGTAAAAATTATGATTATTGGGCTATAACAATGAAGAATTTTTTTTCTTCTCAATATATTTGGGATTTGGTGGAGAATCCGTTCCAAGAACCAACACATGCAATGGCATACAATGCTTTGACACAAGCATAAAATATATTTTTTGAGGAAATCAAGAAGAAGGATTCAAAATCCCTCTTGTACATTTTTTTAAGAATTTCATGAAATCATTTTATCAAGGATTACATCAACAACAAAGTCCAAGAAAGCACCTTGGGATACCCTCCAAATAGCCTACCAAGGCATGGAAAAGGTGAAGAAATCAAAACTACAAATACTAAGAAGACATTTTGAGACAATTTGTATGAAAGAGTCTAAGAATGCGAGACCCATTTTTTACACACATGTATTTGGATTGCTTACTCAAATCGAGGTCTCATGGTGAGACACTTAAGGAAAGGAGAATAGTTGAGAAAATTTTAAGAAGTTTTCCAACAATATTTTATGCCATTGTTGTGGCTCATAGAGAGAGACAAAGGGTCTCTCCCAATTTTTAGTGGATGAGCTTCATGCATCATTTATTTCTCATGAACATAGGTTGAATGAAGCAACACATTCCTCATTAGAGCATGCCTTCAAGACACAAGTTTCATTTTATCAAGGTAGAGGTAGAGGAAGATCAAATGCTAGAAGAAGAGGAAAGAAGCCCATGCGAGAGGAGGAAGAGGCATCCCTTCAAGTTCAAGTGGAAGGGGACATCAATAAAAATCCAATTCAAGGCCCTAGCCAAAATCAATCACAAGGTTAGAGGTATGATAAATTTCAAGTTCAATGTCATTATTGTAAAAAGTATGGTCATTATGAAAATGAATGTAGAAAGAAGCAACATGACATAAGTAAAAAACCAAGTGAAAATTTCATAAATGTATTTCAAAGTCAAGATAGCATGTTTTTAGCTTGTAATGTATCACAAGAGAAACAAAGGGATGCATGAAGCTTCTGGATTCAGGGGTGCAACAATCACATGGAATATAACATAGAAATGTTTTCAAATCTGGATGAAAGTGTGAAATCTTAAGTGACATTACGGACTAATAGTAAATTCTTTGTCATGGGCAAAGGTAGAGTCAATATTCTAACAAAGAAGGGGGAGAAGAAGTACATTTCATATTTTTTATTTTGTCCCGTTTAAATCATAACCTCATAAGCATTGGACAACTCATGCAAAAGGGGATACAATGTCTTTTTTCAAGAATGGAGACTACACAATTTTGGATAAGTCTCAAAGCAAACAACTGATTGAAAAAGTTCAGATGACAAGTAATATAATGTTTCCCCTAAATATAAAACCAAATTTGGAGGAAGAAGGTGCACAAGCACACATGTCAATGAATTCACAAGAGGATGAAAAAAAAGTTGCGGCTATCACATGGGTAAAATTTCAAGTAGAAGTTAAAGGTGAAAACTAGTTATGGAATTTGAGATTTGGTCATCTCAATTTTTTAGGGTTTGAATTTGTTGCATAGGAAAGGCATGGTGAAGGGATTACCACTCATAGAAAAACCGGATAGCGTATGTGAAGGATGCATCTTGGGAAAACAACATGGAGAGACATTTCTAGTGGGAAAGTCAATAAGGGCAAAGGCACCTTTGGGGATTGTCCATTCAGATTTATGTGGGCCAATGTAGACACCATCAATTAGTGGCGGCTATTATTTCTTGACTTTCATAGTGACTATACAAGGAAGACATGGGCCTACTTCCTAAAACATAAAAGTGAAGTGTTTGAGCGCTTTCGCCAATGCAAATCTCTTCTTGAAAAACAAAGTAGACACTACATTAACGTTTTGAGGGATGACGAGGTGGCAAATACATCTCAAATGGCTTCTTAAATTTTTGTAGGGAGAATGGAATTCACAAGAAATTTACAATGAGGTATGTTGTACAAATTTGCCTCCCGCATGTGAATTTTGGGTCTACCACCATTTTGGATGCATTTCGGACCTATGCCATAGCTCAAAATCCCGATGTTCCCATTTTATTCTACCATTCCCTGTCCAAAATACACGGTCCAAATGTTTAAAACATGCATATTTTATATATCGGGCCGAAGCCCCTCACGACTTTAGCCCCTCCCCTGCCTTGAATTTCATATAACCCGAGCCCCGGGACCATAGGTTTGAAAGGGAAGGGGGCTTATTGTTAATACCCCAGGGCGCCAGTCTCAACCGTCCGATTTAGTTAAATCAATGGCATGGCAATTAACTTATATGGAGGGCCCCGCATCCGTACCCCCGCGCGCACGAAACAGGGCGGTATTGCCCCACACCACCCTCGTCAAAGCGACGGTATTTCGCGGGGCAGCGCGATGCCACAAATCCGATGCCACGTGTCTTTGGTACGGGTGGAAAAGCCGCCCTCCCCCGCGCTGTTAAAGGTCGTCCCATCGCCGGGCAGCGGAATTTGTTGGACGCGTCGGATGCGAGTGAGGTCGATCCGACGCCGGTTATTCTCTGACTTGCCCACCTATTATTTCGTCTCCACCACGCTCTATGGCCCGCGCAGCGTGTCGCCCTTTTCACTCATTCCCCCCGTTGACTTCGCCATGTCGTCCTCCCGCTCGTTCCCGCTTGTCTCCCCGTACGTCCACGTGTTCCGCCTCGTACCTCCGGAAGGATTTCTCCACGCCACACTATATATCTCGTGTTTGTATGTTTTCATTCGTATTCGTTACCATCCCTTCCTCACGTTCGGTCGTGTTATGTCCAAACCCCGCGTTTCGTCCGAGTGCCGAAGCATTCCACTTTGTTCTTCTTCCGCCACCATATGTATTTATCCCGCTCAACCATGTATCCGTCGTTCCCCACTCCATCCGAGCCAGTTTCTGCGATTTTTTGTGGATTTTTGCGAGTTTCAATATAACGGAGGGCGTTTGAAATTCTCTCGCCACGATTACTAAGGTTTAAAGCCCGATAAAGGACACATTACTCGTCGGGCAAAGTTTGATGGAGAAAGATCTGCGGGTAGATGCTTGAAATGACTACCATTAAAGAAGACAAGAGATGCGGATCGATAGAACCCCTCCGAGAAAGTCACATTGTATTAAAGATCTAGAATTCAAACGCGAGCTAAGAGGGCCGAATGGTACGGTACGCAATTGTAGGGGGCATCTCTAGGTCCTTACTGAGAGGATTTTCCCTCGGCCAAAAGCATCGCGAGTGTATATATTTTATTATTCCCTGTCTTGTACATAAGGAGATTTTTATCTATCGGCATTTACTTCTTTGGACAAATTGTTAGGTATATTCATTTATAGCTAGTCATTCATAGAGAAGGCGCGAGTGTTTTCCGCCATGTTATTCAAACCGAGTCATTAATTGTGCCTCTTCTCCCTCCTCCTTCCCCTAGAAACTTCGCCTTCTCTATAAAAACTCGAAGTAAGATTTCGAGAAGGGTTCCGGTTTATCGTGAGCAAGTGCGTGCAGTGAGAAGACTACCGTATTCATCTTGTAACATTTATGTATGAAGTTTCGAGCCGTAGGGTCTCAAGGGTGAGAGGAGTTATGATTTATGATTGAGGATTACGGTCTTTGGTATATAACGATATGTAACTTTTCTTATGTGTTAATATATCATCCTTTTTCATGCAAACTTTCTTCTTGTATCATGTTCTAGAATGCGAGTGGCTCACTAGTTTGCGGTAAGGATTCATCTTAAGTGGTGCCCTTTACGGAATTAGTCAAGCGCTTTAAATAGGCCTAGAAGTGATATGTTGTTCCATGTTCACTCTTTTCATAATTTCGCTATATTAGTGGCTTAAGGATTCGTAAATTGGTGCGCCCATACGCCGGTAATATCTTCTCATGTTTCCTCACCTTTGCGCACTTCTTGATATCTCGATTTACGTGATTTATTATTGAATCGGCCCTCTTCTGCGATAAACGGTCTCTTAAGCGTACGATACTTTCATGCTAAATTTTTACATGATGTCTTTACATTACTCCTATCCTTGTATCAGCCTACGAGAGAGAAATGGGACCAATTCAATCTAATTCAATTTTCTTGTTTAGAACAAGAGATAGTAGGTGAGTCCCTTGGACCGACAACCCAAACTATAAAAGGAATCCTTACTATATTAAGATGTCCTAGGCACCGGTCTATGGCAACTCTAGGCCGTCTCTAGGGAGGGTGACAAAATCATCCACAACATCTTTCTGTGCGCAGTTGCTGACGAATTCAAGAATATCTGTTTCACGGGTTCGACATCCTTTATTCACTCTCTAATCGGGTGAGCACGGAGAGGTGAAGAGTTGTAGATTTCTCACCTTGGCGACTCCACTTTGGGTCTTTATCCGATAAATCCTATTGGGAGTTACGAAGCTACCGGAGGCCCCATTTGAGGTCGGATACCTCACCACCGAAAACACCTGTGTCGACCGGAGAAGATTATTCATAAAAAGGGTTGGAAAGAGAAAGAAAGTCGGTTCGTTTCGGAAATTATGAATATTCATGTTGAAGACCACCCGCCTTCTTCTTCTCAAGAAGTTAGAACAGAGAAACCCGAGTTTTCACTCGTAAACTCCACGTGGAGGAGACGTACGGATTGAAGGAGAATCTCATCCCGCTTTCGAGGTCGAAGAAATTAAAGAGGTCACGTAAGTAGCTACGGTAACCGTGATTTATTCCCATCTACACCTCGGTATCACGTGCAATATATTCCCATTGTTATACATACTTCGCTTCCTCCTACTCCTCTCCCTTCATCTCGTACCTCAAATTGTTGTGCAACCCCCCGCCTCCTCCAATGGCTAATGTTCACCTTTTCTATTGAACAAATATGCGCCTCTCGGCCTTACCCCAAGTGTCTGAATGATATGCCGCGGGATTACTCGAAGATTTTGCCAAGATTTAATGGGGGAGAATGAAGTTGATGCTCGAAGCACCTCGAGATCTTCTCGCTCTTTGCGGAGAACTTAAATGTCGAGCATCCGGATGTGGTTTTGAGATTATTCGTGCAATCCTTGGAGGGTGAAGCTAGAAAATGGTTCAAGACATTGGCAAACAATTCAATCACCACTTGGGACCAAATGGAGAAAATGGTTTTCTCGGGAAGTGGGGAGAAAAGAAAGACCATGCGTGTCTCGTTGAATTTAATACGCTAAAGAAGAAACACAACGAGGGAGTGGCGGGGAATTTATCAAAAGGTTTAATAAATTATATCTCGAACCTTCCCGCTCGATATGAAACCTCAACAAGCTATCTGCCAAAGTTGTTTTCATTGCAGCTTTTTATTCGAATTTGGTTTCTTGCTGCAGGGAAAGAATGCACTATCACTTTCGGGATGATGCTCAAACAGATGCTTTAGAATTGAGAGGCAAATTTTGCCGCCACTTTGGGTAAGTCAAAGGGAAAAAGTTGAGCAAGATATTAGAAGGAGAGGTAAAGAAGAGGTTTCTACCTCCAATCAAGACAAAGACTTTGACAAAATGGATGAGATAAGAAAGATGTTAAAGAAAATGGTCAGCTAGTAGCCGGAAGCTAAGAATGCGGCTCCCGGGAACTGTACAATGCTCCAAACGGAGGATATAATCCTCGCATAGAAAAGCGCTACGGTATAATGCCCGTGAGAACGGCAAGACCGGTACCCCATCCCTTGTACCTGGAGGGGACCGACAGATGACTCCGATAGAGATGCAGACTTATAAACTTGAAGATTCAAATTTGGCCTTCTCTAATAATGATGATATGAGTGCCCCTACAAGAAGAAGACGAAGAAACGAGATTGACCATTATGCCAGCGGCTTGTTGATTTCATGGAAGCACAATTCAACGTCAAATATGATCTTAGATCCTCAAGGAAGAGGACCCAAACTCGGGAGCAAGAGGAAGAGTAGCACACGAGAGAAAACATCGGCTCGAAGGAATCGCACAGAAAAAGGTGTATAGAAAAAAGGTAAGAATCTTCACGGATACCCCCTTGCAGCCTAATGATCAAGTTCCCTCCTCTTCTATACTGGGTTGGCCTCCCTAATGCTCGAGCCGGTGTCAAAAGAAGTCAAGTCTTCGATTGAAAATAGGGAGTCTAAAGAAGTAGCACTAGAAAAGCCCACATCTCGCTTTCAATTTGCAAAAAGAGCTTGAGAAGATTAAGATTCTGTTCTCCGATCGAATTATTAAAACAAACCACGCATATCGGTCTCAAGTTACCTCTTTCATTCTTCCTCCGAACTACCCATCGCACTCCGATAGTTTGAATCGCAAGAAGAGAGACCAATGGTAGTCTTTGGCCCACATGTCAAGGAGATAGACCCTTCTACTCCCCCTTTTACGTGTCCCTAGTCATCCACGATATCTGTCGCTACACAAACTCGTATGTTAGATTCAGGGCTTCCCATAATCTTATGCCTTTGTCTATCATGGAGCAACTAGGGTTTCAAATTACAAGACCATATAAATATTTATATTCATTTGATTCTAAAAGGGTTAAATGCTTGGGAATGATTAAAGATTTAGTGGTCAATCTAGCTCAAATCCCGAAAGAAAGAGTGTGGTCATGGACATCGTGGTTCTTGATATCCCAACCCGCTTCGGCATGTACATTGTCAAGGTCCTGGGGTACCAAGATAAGGGGGTCCAAATCAAATTGGATCTAACGTATGCTATCGTCCCAGTCTTTGGAGGTCGAAAGAAAGGAGGTTATACAGGAGACGATTTGTCAAAACGGTAACCGCCGATTGCTCGAGATAATTCCCCGGCTTATATACTCGAGAGAAGGGGACTTTTCATGTTTTATGTTGGAAGAAAATCGGGATTACACACATGAGACCCTTTTTGGTCGAGTTCAGCTGAGCGGCCTAAAGAAGAGCAGAATCGTAAATATGGACTTTGCATTTCTGATGGAGCTAATTCAAGGGAGGTAGTGGTAGACAGGGGAGTGTTGTTGATCTCCCGCGAGAAAATGGGTGCCACCATCTTTCAAATTGGAACATGAGGCTACAAACAATGTGGCCGAGTATGAGGCATGTATTATGAGGCTGCAGACAACCGGGAACTTGGGCATCCGATGTTCTAAAAGTGTTTGGAGACTCGAGCTAGTTGTAAGGCGTGTTAAAAATGAATGTCAAACTAAGCACGGCTCAGAAGCATATAGAAATGAAGTATGGGACATGATAGAAAACTTCTTTCTACAGCATTTAACATACAATTCATGCCCCGGAGAAAAACGAGACAAAGCAGTTTCTCTTGCGGTAGCGCAA
Source organism: Pinus albicaulis (assembly GCA_034641835.2). Taxonomy (NCBI): domain Eukaryota; kingdom Viridiplantae; phylum Streptophyta; class Pinopsida; order Pinales; family Pinaceae; genus Pinus; species Pinus albicaulis. Next base: position 146,469,621 of record CM076578.1, on the reverse strand, counting down.
TACTTTTCGACCTCCTCGAACCCACTCCTAAGATATGAGGTAGAGGTACGATTACGGACCATCCATTCCGAGACAATATAAAGCATTGGCGGTATTTGAAGATGATGAACGAGATGAGAATATTTATAGAAACTCTGTGGGAGAATTCTCCAATATGGAGATCGATGATAATGGAGAAGAAGGAGTTGAAAATATCGGCGAAAATAAATGGGAAGAAAGAATAGCAGGTAGTAAAGTACGTGTGCACTAAAGGGTAATGTCATACCCGAGAGGGTTGGTACCACTAGAGAAGTTGTTCAATAAAGATGACGTGCCGTCAAGACCAAATAAAACAATGTGCAGAAGATAATCGGGTAGAAGATTTGAATCTGGGTACTTCTACCGACCCCAAAATTGTTAAACTCGTCGAAAAAAGGTCCCGAGAAAGGATACAAAGAAAAGTATTTGAAGTTGTTTCAATCTTACAAAGATGTTTTTTGCTTGGTCCTATGAGGACCCAAAAGTTTTGATGTAAATATAATACAACATAAGATTCCATTGAGGGAGGATGCAAAGCCATACAAGTCGAAGCTCGGCGCATTAATCCTCTCGCTTCTCTCCCTCAATTGAAAAAGAAATTAAAAATTTGTTGAAGGCCAAAATAATTGTGCCCTTAAGGTACTCGAATGGATAGCGAATCTTGTTCCCTGTTAGGAAGAAGAATGGAGAAATAAGGGTCGTGTGTAGATTTCAGTAAATGCGGAATAGAGCATCTCTCAAAGATAATTACCCACCGCCTACAAATGGACCATATCCTCGCGAAAGTGGTGGGAGCATCCGTGAATGTCAATGATGGATGGATTTTCAGGCTATAATCGAGTATCTCGTTTTTCCGAGGACCAGAAGAAGGCCGCGTTCACCACGCCATGGGGAACCTTTATGTATGCGAGGATGCCATTTGGGTTAATTAATGCGGGTGCTACTTTTCAAAGGGGCAATGGACATAGCCTTTATTGGAGAGCAGGACAAGTTCTTGGTGGTATATCTTGATGATATCACTGTATTCTCAAAGAATGATGATGAACACATTGAGCATTTGAGAAGAACTTTGAAAAATGTGTAAGGTACGACCTTTCTCTTAATCCTCAAAAATCTTTGTTTGCATTAGACGAAGGAAAACTCTTAGGAAATATCGTGACTAAGGATGGTGTAAAATTGATCCTAAGAGAGTTGAAGTGATAAACAAAGAGCATTCCCTTTGCAAGGAATAAGAAAAAGAAGTACGAGTGTTTTTTGGGGCGAATAAATTTTTTTGAGAAGATTCATTCCTAACTATGCGAGAGATAGTTAGGCACATTACCAATATGTTGAAAAAGGAAAATGAAGTAAAATGGTCTCGGAGTCTAGAGATGCATTTACAAGGATAAAAAGCAGCATTTCCGTGAAAGCTCCCGTATTAGTCGGACCAGATTATAGTAAGCCATTTATGATATTTTCATTTGCTTCACCTCATACAATTACTGGAGTATTATTGCGTGAAAAAATGAAGAGGATATGAACGTACTAATAGGCATTCTTCAGCCAGGTGCTATACGATGCTTTGAATTGATACAATATCATCGGGAGAAACGTGCATACACCTTGGTAAAGTCCCCTTAAAGCTTTTAGAGTTTATATTCGCAATCTCATATTAATGCTTATGTTCCCACAAATAATTTCGTAAAGAGACATTCTAGTACAAGGGGATAGTGAAGGTAGGAGGGAAGATGGATTGCAAAAAATCAGAGTATGATCCTGGATATAAAGCCTACTAAAACGCGATCAAAGGACGGGGACTTGCAGATGTTGTCGAATCAAATCATCAAGCTTTGGGATTAACTGCTCGTGATAGCAAATGAAGAATCGAGGAAAAGAAGAAGATCAACATGGACTAGAGAAGGCTACACAAAAGATACATGTGAAATATCCGACTAGTCCTTGGTATAAGCAAATAGTTGAATATCTCGTTAACACTTTAGTCGTCCTCCAGATGCGACAAGGCTAAATACGTAGTCGAAGTGATGAAATCTCGAAATACGTGAACTAATGGGACGACTCTACTGGAAAGACCCTCTAGGCATATTACTTTTATGCCTTACTCGAGAATGAAGTGCAAAATGTAATGATGGAATTTCATGAGGGGATATGTGGAGGACATTACAATTGGGAGGGCAACAACCCATAAAATCTTGAAGGCTGGTTTTTATCGGCTATTGTATTCGAGATACTTTTGCTTGGGTCGGATCGTGTGACAAATGCCAAAGGCTTTATGAAAGACAGAAATTAGCGACATTGCCCTTGATCCCAATTCATGTAAATGAACCATTTCGAAAATGGGGATTAGATTTTATAGGAGAGATACATCCCCCATCAAGTGGCCGACATAAATGGATATTGATGCACCACGTACTATTTTATGAAATGGGTGGAAGCCATACCTACTAGAAATGCGAATCAGATGCTGTAATAATGAATTTTATGAAGATAATATCATATCGAGTTTGCATGCGTCCCGAAAGAATTGTAACCGACAATACACGGGATTTCAAGTCTGCGTGTAACGTAAATCACCCTTAAAGATACAACATCATCCTTACCCATTCTACAACATATTATCCACAAGAAACGGTCTAGAAGAGTCATCGAATAAAACCCCGGTGAGAGCCCTAAAAGAAGACAATAGTGTTGAAAATCGAGGAAAGAACTCGGGATTCTAAATTAAAGTTTGCTCTATGGGCAAATAGGGTAACTTAGACAAAGAGCCACCGGAAAGTCACCTTATGAGCTGGTGTATGGGCGTGGCTGCGATGATTTCTTGCAAAGTTAGCATTACCGTAGCACGTTTCATGCAAGAGAACCAAGAAGAACCGGATAACATGATCCGAAGAATTAATCATCTGGTAGAATTGGAGGAGACAAGGAACCGAGTGGATCTGAGAGACTAATAGAATACCGAGGAAAAAAATGAAGAATGTCTTCGATCAACACGCGAAGGATAGAAATTTCTTCAAGTTGGCGACTGGTTCTGGATGGGATGTTCGCAGACGAAAGGGCAAACATGCTAAATTTGATCCATTATGGTTTGGGCCATTCAAAATAGTGGAGCCAGGGAGAAACAACACACCTTTACTTTAGAAAATCTACGGGGTGATTTGTTGGATGCCCGTGAATGGCCGTTCCTCAAGCCTTATTTTCCAATCTCGATCTTGGCTAGGAACGCCTCGAGTTGTATATCTTGTATATAGCTGTATATAATTTACTTTTGTTTTTATTTCTTCTTTTTATAAAGGAAAAGAACGGCGATATGTGCTTGAAGTTAAAGCGTCAGAGAATTCAAAATAAGATGAAATGCTCAATGGTGCTGCGTGTTCTGACATGTGCGAGGACGAACATGCCGTCCCCGGCATGGAGCCGATGTTGTACAAATTTGCCTCTTGCATGTGAATTTTGGGTCTACCACCATTTTGGATGCATTTCGGACCTATGCCATAGCTCAAAATCCCGATGTTCCCATTTTATTCTACCTTTCCGTCCAAAATACACGGTCCAAATGTTTAAAACATGCATATTTTATATATCGAGCCGAAGCCCCTCTGCTTTAGACCCCTCCCGCCTTGGAATTTCATATAACCCAAGCCCCCAGGACCACGAGCTGAAAGGGAAGGGGGCTTATTGTTAATACCTCGGCGCCAGTCTCAGCGCAGTCCGATTTAGTTAAATCGACCCGGCACGACAATTAACTTATATGGAGGGCCCCGCATCGTACCCGCGCGCCCCGAAACGAGCGGTATTACCCCACACCACCCTCGTCCAGCGAGCGGTATTTCTGCGGGGCAGCGACGATGCCACAAATACGATGCCATCGATGTCTTGGTACGGGTGGGAAAACCGCCCTCCCCGCGCTGCTAGAGGTCGCCCCATCGCCGGGCAGCGGGAGTTTGTTCGGACGGTCGGATACCGGTGAGGTCGATCCGACAGCGTTATTCTCCGACTTGCCCACCCGTTATTTCGTCTCCGCCACGCTCTATGGCCCGCCACCGTGTCGCCCTTTCACTCATTCCCACGCTGACTCCGCCACGTCGTCCTCCCGCTCGTTCCCGCTTGTCTCCGTACGTCCACGTGTTCCGCTCTCGTACCTCCGAAGGATTTCTCCACGCCACACATATATATCTCGTGTTTGTATGTTTTCATTCGTAGTGTCGTTACCATCCCTTCCTCACGTTCGTACCGTGTTATGTCCAAACCCCCGCGTTTCGTCCGAGTGCCGAAGCATTCCACTATTCTTCTTCCGCCACCCCTATGTGTTTATCCCGATTCAACCATGTATCCGTCGATTCCCCCTCCATCCAGAGCCGCTTTCCGATTTTTTTGTGGATTTGCAGGTTTCAATATAACAGAGGGCGTTTAATTATCTGCCACCGGTTAGAGTGTTTAAAGCCCGCAAAAGGACACATACCCGCTCGCAAAGTTTGATGGAGAAGTGCGAGGGTAGATGCTTGAAATGACTACCATTAAAGAAGACGAGATGCGGATCGATAGAACCCTCCGTAGAAAGTCACATTGTATTAAAGATATAGAATTCAAACGCGAGCTATAGGGAGAATGGTACAGTACATGCAATTGCGGTGGCATCTCTCAGGTCCTTACGTGCAAACGAGATTTTCCCTCGAAATCCCAAAAGCATCGCAGATGTGTATATATTTTATTATTCTGTCTTGTACATAAGGAGATTTTTATCTATCAGGCATTTACTTCTTTGGACAAATTGTTAGGTATATTCATTTATAGCTAGTCATTCATAGAGAAGGCGCGAGTGTTTTCCGCCATGTTATTCAAACCGAGTCATTAATTGTGCCTCTTCTCCTCCTTCCTCTAGAAACTTCTCGCCTTCTCTATAAAAACCTGAAGTAAGATTTCAGAGGGTTCCGGATTTCAGTGAGCAGGTCAGTAGTGCGAGAAGACTATCTGTATTCATCTTGTAACATTTATGTATGAAGTTTCGCAGCCCGTAGGGTCTCGGTGAGGAGGAGTCATGACTTGTATTGAGGATTCTGGGTCTTTCGGTATATAACACGATGTCAACTTTTCTTATGTGTTAATATATCATCCTTTTTTCATGCAAACTTTCTTCTTGTATCATGTTCTAGAATGCGAGTGGCTCACTGGTTTGCGTAAGGATTCATCTTAAGTGGTGCCCTTCTACGGGAATTATTCAAGCGCTTTAAATAGGCCTAGAAGTGATATGTTGTTCCATGTTCACTCTTTTCTAATTTCTGCTATATTGGTGGCTTAAGGATTCGTGAAATTGGTGCGCCTCTATCGCTCGGTAATATCTTCTCATGTTTCCTCACCGCTCGCACTTCTTAATATCGGACTGATGTATGTATTGAATCGGCCCTCTTTTACGTTAAACGGTCTCTTAATCGTGCGATACTTTCATGCTAAAGTTTTACATGATGTCTTTACATTACTCCTATCCTTGTATCACCTGTAGAGAGAAATGGGACCAATTCAATCTAATTCAATTTCCTTGTTTAGAACAAGAGATAGTAGGTGAGTCCCTTGGGATCGACAACCCAAACTATAAAGGAATCCTTACTATATTAAGATGTCCTAGGCATCGGTACTATGGCAACTCTAGGTTGTCTCTAGGAGGGTGACAAAATCATCCACAACAAGGTATACACCTCAGCAGAAACGATATCACTGAGGGAATAATAGGACCATTATGGAAATGAAAATGAGTATGTTTAAGGCAAAGCATTTTCCAAAATGATTGTTGGGATGAAGTTATCGCTTGTGCAACATATATCATTAATAGGTTTCCAACCAAAAGTGTCGATAATATGGTTCCTGAAGAGGCATGGAGTGGAAGAAAGCATAGTGTCACTCACATGAGAGTGTTTGGATGTGTGGCATATGTACATGTCCCAGATGAGTTAAGGAAGAAGTTGGACAACAAGTGGGAGAAATGCATATTTTTTGGATATAATGATGAGTCCAAGGCATACAAACTCTACAATCCATCAACCAAGAAGGTCATAATCGACGGATATGTGCGAGTTTCATAATGTTGAAAAGTGTAACTAGGATCGGTCTTCATTATGACTATGTAACTATGTATTTATGAAAAGAAGAAGATAGAGATAATATATATATTTTTTGATATGGTTGTATCCTGGGTTTCATGAGCAAAGGATCATAGGTCAAAGGAATTCTTCTTGATTTCCTCTAGGTTTTTGTTTTTCTCGGTCATAAATATCCTATTTAAGAAGTCATGTATGAAGTGTCTAAGTATGCTCCAATCATGTCACATAAAGCCTTGAAAGTCCAATGTTGAACCCTTCTAAATAATAACAAATAAATAGCATGTAAAAAGTCGGCCTATATTCGGTGAGAGAAGTCGGCCTGCAGGGTGATCGTGTGGTCGCATAAAATTCAAGAATATGCACTATATATGTGAAGGTTCTGCGGCTCGGTTAGAAGGACAAGAATTGCGGATTTTTTCTCGCGTGGTTTCATTGTGATCAAAATTGTGGATATAAGGCAAGAAAAAAGTCGTGGACTTCAAGGATGGAACAAGTCTGAAATACATATATTCGGATAAGGGTACATAATATATCCGTGTTATAGATATATGGGGATACATATCTGGTAAGAATGCGGATCGTTTTTGAGTTAAAGATGCAAGATTTCAGAGAGACTACAAAATGCAATTTGTTCTGGGTTAAAAGATGAGAATTTCAAATAGTATCAAGTACGAATGAAAGGGGCATCTCAAAGAAGTATTGTGAACACCTGCAAGTAAATTACGACTGTAAGGAATTTTTCCATAATTACAAGTTCACGACAGTATAAAAGATCGAGTAAGAGAAAGTGTTTGAAGATAAACTAGAGGCCAGGTTCTCTAATGAAGTACAAGGATACTGCAGTCGTTGTAGAAGTGAAGGGTCAGCATTGAAGGTCAACAAAGAAGCAATGACAAGGTTTTGGAAGCATACATATGTCGAGGGTCTAAGTCTTGGTAATGGTACTTGTCATCCGAAAGGTCTATAAGAAGAATTTCTTGTGGGCTTTCCTCTCTGAGAGGAAGAGGTTTTTCCCCGGGCTCAAGGACCCTAATTTTCTCTGTCTCTTGTACTATTTTATAATTGATTTGATGAAATATTAATAAACTAAAGAATAAAATACATAAGTATCTCAAGTGAAGCTCACAAGTAATTATCAAGAAGATAATTTGAATTAATCACCAACCCTCCAAATTCTCAACACATAGAAGAGGAAGCATGGGATGGAAGTTTGGAGAATACAATCAATGTGAAAACACGTATACCACATAAAGAGAATGAGGAATTGACCATAGCAAGTAATTCTTCAATGGTGACTCCTCCTACTCCTATTGAAGCTCAACAAAGCGGTACAACATGTGACACCTTCAACAAATAATAGGATAGTGTCACAGATCAGAAAAGTGCTTCTCCAAGCACACTATGAAGACCCATGATGCCATCTACTTCAAGTACAACACCAAGTGACATGTCAATCCCATATTCCGCAAGCATAAGAAGACAAAAAATGTCAGAAATTTAAGTGAAATATATGAGAAAAAATGAAGTTGATAGTAGCCTTGATCTGAATTCCTTATTTGCATTGTTTTTGCCATGTAGATGACCCAATCCATTTTGAGGATGAATTCAAAGAAGAAAAAATGGGTTCTGACAATGGATGAAGAAATAGAAGCAATAAAAAAGAATGGCACGTGAGAGTTAGTGGACCTTCTGCGAGGAAAAGAAGTCATTAGAGTGAAGTGGGTCTATAAGACCAAGTGAAATGTCGAAGGAAAAGATTGAAAGACATAAAGAAAGGCTAGTTGTCAAAGGATATAATCGTAAACATGGAAGAGATTGTGCAAAGAAATTTGTGCCACTCACGAGGATGGAGACAAAGCATACAATGCTGTCAATTGTCACGCAACATAACTGGAAAGTGTATCAAATGGACATAAAATCAATGTTCCTCGATGGAGTGCTGAAGAGGGAAAGTATATGTTGCGCAACCTTACGGTTATGAGGTAGAAGGCCAAGAAAGAAAAGGTGTATAGGTTGAGGAAAGCTCTTTATGGGTTGAAGCAAGCACCGCGTGCATGGTATAGCAGGATAGATGCTTACTTGATGGAAAATGGATTTGACAAATGTGACAATGAGCCCTACTCTTTACATCAAAGAGAGTGATGGTAAGATTCTTATTGTTGTTTTATATTTAGATGATTTTATTTTTATAGGTAGTGATGATCTCCTCATTTTTGATTTTCAAAGAAGTCATGAAAAGTGAATTTGAAATGACATGAATTGGGGGTTGTTAAGGTAATTTTTGGGCATAGAAGTGAAGCAAGCAGTAAAATGGTATTTTTATTTCCCAAGAATATTATGTAGTAGACATTTTGGAAAGGTTTAATATGCGAATAGGAAGCCCTCACCAACTCCAACATCATGGGGTTGAAGTTGAGTAAAGAAGATTGAAGTAGCAATGTCAATCCGAAATTATACAAAAGTATGGTGGGCATCTTGATGTATTTGATAGCAACTAGGCCTAATATAATGTATGCAATGAGTTTGAGTGTCAAGGTTCATGGAGACACCCAAGGAGACACAACGCCATGAGCAGCCAAAATAATTTTAAGCTATGCTGATGGGACAAAGGGAGTATGGTATTTTGTAATCCACAAAAAAATAATTTTAGGCATGGTTGGTTACATTTCCAGAGTGACTAGGCGGGGATGTGTTGATGATAGAAAGAGCACGTCGAATATGTTTTTTCATTTGGGTTCGTGGATCAATTTCACTGGGCCTCCAAGAAGCAACCAGATAGTGTCATTTTCAACAACGGATAAGCTGAATATGTCGCACACAACAACAACAACAACGTGTCAAGCGAGTTTGGATGAGAATAATGTTGAGGGATTTATGCCATGGACAAGAGGGAACGACAACATATTTTTGCGACAACAATTTTGCAATTGCACCGTCAAAGAAATTTGTTTTTCACAAGAGGACTAAGTACATTGACACTAAAAATCATTGCATTAGAAGAATTGATTAACAATGGTGAGAAATGTGTGTTTGCAACATTGTAGGTCACAAGAACAATTTGGAGACATATTCACAAATCCATCGACACGTGAAAATTTTGTTTATCTCGAGAGATTGTTTGATAATTGTCAATGGTAGTAGTTGTGATTAAGGGTGTTGTTGGAAAAGTAATCCCAACCACCGAGTTAAATAAAATGATGGCAACCATACTTAAAGTACACTCTTATTGTAGGTTGTCTATTTTATTTGCATGGTGAAGGACTATAGCTTAAATAAATTTTTTGAGTAGAGTACAAATCCACCATGGTTCGATATTTATCACCGCAATGACATATGACATATGTACTATGCAACATACAAAAATAATTTTTGTACAATCTCCCACCTTGTGTCTTAAGTTTTGACCTGTCATGAATTAATGTATTAGAAATGTATGTTTTGTGGTAGTAAAACTCGTGTTACTATGAAACTCCTAGTGAAGTGTAAATCTTAGTAAAACTAGTGTTTTACATGATGAAGGAGTGGTAGCTCTCATATGAATGTATTTATTGTGTTTTTGAAGTTATAATCTAAAGTATATTATGTAGTGATATCTCTATGAAAATTAGGGGAGAGAGAAATAGTGGAGCATATTGTGGTGGGCGCCTAAAAATAATTAGTTACAAGTTTTACAAATTTACTCTGGGACACTCCTAGTGAAGTTTAAATCTTAGTAGATCCGTGTTTTCATTTTTTTATTTTTACACGCAACCATTGTTCTATATTGTGGGTAAATTTGTTTGAAGTTTTTTCTCCATTTTAGTTACGTAGAGTCAATCTGTGAATTAATATTTGTGAGTGTGTGTTGAGGTAGACTCTCTAGCTTCATCTTTCAGGTTAAGAATATAGAATGTTAGAACCGAATATGATAAATAAATAAAAATCAATAAATATACTTAAGGTTAGTAATAACTAAAGTATGGACTCACCTTCCATTCATTTTTAAACGGTAGCCAAAAAATATGGGACTCATCCTTCGTGGTTTTCTTCCATATCAACAAGTATTTAGTGTCGACTCCACATTTGTGTTGGTGTTTTTTCAAAGGCATTTACATAACTTCCCTCTCTAAATGTAACGAAGGTATGAGTGCTCAACGTCGGAAAAACACATAAATAATCTTGGTGTTGAGCTCATGATATGATCTCAAAATCAAAGAAAATTCATCCAAACACCAACTGGATTCAACATAACGCCTCAAAATATAGTAACATGAACCGACACACTCTGAATGGCGTCAATGATTGTACGAGGGAGAGCATCCCCCAAGTGAATCTCCTTTTCATCGAGGAAAACTAGCAAACCCGTGACATTTAGTGAGGTGATGAAAGTTGAGGTTGGAAAGAGTGTTATTTGAGTATCGGATCGAATATAAGAGGAATATTTCGCGTGATTGAGAGAGAGATACAAATATTAATGAGGAAACTAGGGGAAAGTATGAGAAAAATTGAAAGTGTATTTAAAATGGATTTAGTTAAAAACAAAAGTGTAAAAGGGAGCATGGGACTTTGTGTGAGGTAGTCATATGTATGTTAGCCATTTTTTCATAGGAACTGCGTTAAGAGTTACGAGTATCTTGGCTCCTACATCGATGTAAGTTATAACCCGTAGTAAATATTATGATATTGTAATAGGATAAAAGGCATATGATATTGTTTTAACTTCAAACAAGGATGTATGTAATATCCCAAAATGGGGATGCGACAATACATGAACACAAAGCTGGAGTAGCGAGTGATAAATCAACACATAAAATGTAAGAAGATCCAAATATCCATCATATTAAGATCATAGCAGCAAATGTATACAAATCCTTTAGGAAATAATCATTCGAGCTAGGCAACACAAGCCTCGAGAGAACATGTACATGAAAAATGAAGTACAACGCGCTACACGAAAAAATGCTCAAGGATATAACAACACGATTTATTAGATGTAACTACTGCTAGATTATGTCAATACATGGATATGAAAATATACAACTCATACAATGTGGGGAGCAAAGATCTAAACCCCAAAAGCTGAAATTTCAAGACAATCGGAAGCGATTTCGCAAATATGCAAAAATGGAAAAATGCCGTAGTCAGCAGGGTCCAAGACTAGAGTAGCACGTCCGCAACTCGGGAACTGGATGGATATGGCTGAATATGATGGATAAGTTGAACAATTAGACCTCCCTCCCAATGGATCTTCCAAGTGAAAGGTTGATCCTAACACCGAAGATCTCACCCTCCAACAATCGTTGCAAACCCTTACTCGCAAATGCACATTGAAAATAACGCAGATCAAGGAGAGGGACCGTGACTGTAGGAGATAAAAAATGTGTTGGCCAAGTGCCAAGATCTGAAATCTGCTCTGAAAAGGCTTCCTCACCGGTCTCCCAAAGGAAATAAATCTTCCTCCTCTAAAAAATAAGCTCGAGGAAGTGGTGTTGTGAAACCCCCACTCGCAACACTACGCAACACAACATTATACTTCAGAGAGAAATAACATTGTAGCTAAAGGAGGTGGCTTGGCCTGAAGCTGGATGTGGAGAAATGAAGAGAAAGCTCCCTCAAGCGGCCTCTCTTGAAAGGAGAAGAAATTCCCAAACGGAATGCCTTGTGCTAGTAGCACAACAACTATGCTAAACAACAAGAGAATGTAAAATAGTCATGCAGACCATAAAATCAATAATCCATAACATATCTTGCTATGGCTGCCTTTCCCTCCTTTTATACAATTGGAAGCCTTCTCATCTTGTGTCCCACTCATTAGGGTTTCCTTCACCAAGGAATACTTCCTCCCACTTTCTCTCGCGTTGTCTTTAAAGATGATCTCCACCTCTTATCCCAACGTTGTTAACTTGGTCAAACTTGACCTTGTCCACATGTAAAAGTCCCTTTTCACACATGAGGGTGTGAAATCCATCTCCTATGATGATCCCTTTTCACATTATGAGGATTTCATTCATGTTTTTAATATGCATGAGCCTCCTTACCCATTTATTCAACTCGCTAGGTGATAAAAAACAAAATTCAATATTCCAAGTAGCTACATGCTAACTTTGGAATATTACAGATCCCTCCCCTCCCAAATGTTGCTTGTCCTCAAGCAAAGTCGCAAGGATAGAATTGAGAAGCCTCCCCTCCTCCTATGTAGCATCCACATATGATGAACTCCTCCAAGGAATGAGATGCTCGTCTCATCGATGAATCTCCATGTGCCCCCTCCCGAGCATGCAAGCTAGCCAAATAGCTATCATCATGAATAAGTAAAGTACTCAAGGAGGAAATAAGGTCGCTATCATGTCCCCTTGAGGCATGGGATCTAAAATGTATTGGGAATCATCATTACCATGTGGATCCTCCATCCCCAAGCTATCATCCATACAAAATGAATTACCTCCCAACATGGCAGCTCTTGGAAAATCCTCTTCCACCTCGAGCTCCCGCAATGTAGGTGGGAGCTGAAAATCCGATCATGGTAGACAAAATAGCCTACCCCACGCCTGTGCTCCTCTCCACTTATGATAAGTGCAGAGTGTCCTGCTTCTCTTGGGTTGCAAAAAATGTTGCCTCCAAGTGGCAAGAAGAAAATTGGATCTCCAAAGGTCTTCCTTCCAACGTTGTGAATCATGTTGGCCCAAACCATCCCATATACGATGAATAGGAAATCTCCATCATATGGCATCCAAGTGAGGGGAATGCGAAGGTTTCATGTAGTCTTCAAAAGGTGCCAACACGCTCCCAAGTGGTCACAGCACAGGTTTGCTTCTAACATGTTGCACAACATGACATGGCAACTCATAGAAAAGTTTCTCTCCCAATGATTTATGAGAGTCATAGCCCAAGTGCTCCAATAAATCTCATGGCCCACCTCATAAAGAAACAAGTGTGTTATTTGTGTTGGCCATATCATCTCACATGCTCTCATTAGAACATGTAATGCAAAAAGTGTGGGAATCCTCCTTCCCAAAGGACACATCCAACCAGTGTGTCTCTCCCCCAAATCACGCTCCCCAATAAAAATAAGAACAACGACAACATAGGGGAACCATAATGAGAATCATACTTGCTTCCATATGTGCATGGAGAAGGACAATGGTCCCCTCAAATGCAACCAGATACAGTTTTACTCTCAACTCTAATAGAAAAAATGATATGATGTGTGGCCTCCCACCACTTGCTGTCACGCCCCAATATCCTCACAAGTTTGGAGAACGCGTATGATGTATGGTGCACGGTAAGCATGTTCTCCATAAGATATCTCCTCCCCAAGTCCTCCCAGAGAGTGGCCATCAATATCGCTCATGGCCTCCAAGTAGACCAAGAGGTCTAGAAGGAAGAATGATCCTCCTTTGAGAAAAGTCCCTGCACATATATGGTTAAGGAATGCACATATTCATTATACAAAGCATTATGCAACCAGAAAACAATATCCTTACCATATGTTTTGCTCTATGAAAATGGAGTGGCTCATAGATAGATCCCCTCTCATCCTCAAAGAGAAAAGAGGTGGTTGTGGATAACTCACCCCAAAGGGTTATGTATCTCCTCCATCTCCACATAATCCATGCATCTCCTCATATGATGATATATCTCCTCCTCAAAAGCATTCCCAAAAATACCCCTCCATGATGGTGTGGTATGCTCTCATAGAGTAAAGTGTGGGCTGAAAAGGAAATCTTCATGGGTCGCTTGTAGTACCTTATCCTTAAGCTTGGAAGCTCTAGATAAGAATATCCTATCATGATAGTAGATGACCCCATTTCCGATTGAATATCCCTCCACATGCAACTGGTCATCCAATATCATACAATTAAAAAGATCCTTGGAATACTCCACCAATGGCTGGGAATTCCAATATGGATCTATCCTCCATAGTGGCAGGTGGCCGATGATCTATCAAAAAGAACATATATCATATGGGTTTGTCCCCTCTTTGACATCTCCCATGCCAAAGATGCGAGTTGGAAGCCCGCTATCCTTCCCATGTTGCTTCTACCACAATGCGTAATCTGAAATGAGAGTGGGTAATGATGATGTTGAGAGAATGCCTCTCCTCTCCTCGAGTCTACCCAAGACTCTCGACCGCTGTACCAATATCTCCCAAGGTCTCCACTCTCTCAAATCAATGAGTGGTGCCTCCAAATGTGAAGCATCTCTCATCATATGCTCGATCTAGTGGTATCCCGTGAAATGTATCCATGTAATGAGACATCAAGATTAAGAGTAGATCGTATATATGAATGGATAGACTTGTCCTGCCCTCACTACGCAATCCGAGCCTCCCTCTTAGGTGCATCAACCTCCCCGAACATAGATAGGTGTGCTCCTCATCACATGATGTCGGTCATTCTCCCTATCTCTCCTTTTATCTCCATGGTTTCACACCCTATCATCAATGGCACATGTAGATCATGAGGCGTGCTCTCGATCTCGCACATATGAGATCCCTGGGAATTCCCTTGCAATGATGCAATAATCCCTCTTGTTTGAGCAAGGGCTCCTCTCTTCATCTCGCATGATGTGCTAGATAAACTCTAGACATGACAACCGTTGTTGCCCTTCCTCATCAATATGTATGGGCAACCTCCCAATGACTCTGATCCTCTTTTGAAAAAAGGGGATCTCCATACCCCTCTTGCTCAGGAATATGGAGATAGAGGCCTTGCCTCTAGGCAGCAGGTAGGGATGCAATATATCAACCTCCCTCAATGGTTTTCCTCAAGTGGAGTTGAGTTTATAAGTTCCTCCAACACATGCAAGGTATTTGCCTTGCTTTCGTTTGTTTAGCTCCACCACATGTGTTTTCCCGAATGTTTCTTATCAAATATTTCCACTTCAATGTCTTAGTGAACCTCGCATAAGAAGAATTTATTTGCATTTTTCAAAGAAAAAGACTCCTAATATCCACCATGCATAGGCCTTACCCTCCAAAATGCAAGACCGCAACTTTGATGGCCTCATTCCTAGAAATTTGGTGTTTCGATGCAAACAAGATTCTAGCTCCTCCACCCAAGCTCTTAGCTAAACATGTAGGTGAACCATCAAAAGGTAGATAGTAGAAATATACCCATGTCATGTTGCTTGCTTCTCTTCACCTTGATCTTGCAAAATCTCCTCGAAAAGCGATATGATCTCTAAACTTCTCGAGTTTGAGATTCATACTCTCGTTAAAAATCACCATGAGTTTCCTCCTTGTCATTCCTTCTTCTTCCCTTTCTCTCATGGAAAATATGAAAGGCATGTGACTGCGTTTGCATCATAGTGTGTGCTGCATGCTCACACTCATCATATGAAAATCTAGAGCTTGATCCAGATTCAAAAATCTCTTGGAGATTCTATGCACATCTCCTTCCTCATCTTCTTAAGGTCTCCATGAATGCTCGCAAAGTTTGAGAAAAGAAACTTTGGGAATCTCTCCTCCTTTCTTTCCTCCCAATAATGGGAGGAAGTTATTTTTGTTCATCTCTTTCTTTCTTCTTGTCCTCTCGATAGCATATTGGTTGAGATTCCACAGCCGATGCCAAGATTATGCTTTCGATACCACCGTAATATCTCAAAATGGGGATGCGTACACATGAACACAAAACCTGGAGTAACAATGATAAATCAACACATAAAATGTAAGGAAGATCCAAATAGCCGCCATATTAAGATCATAGCATCAAATGTATACAAAATCCTTTCGAGGAAATAATCACTCAAGCTAGGAAACACAAGCCTCAAGAGAACATGTACATGAAAAATGAAGTACATCGCTACACGTAAAATGCTCATAGGCTATAACAACGTAGTTTATTAGATGCACTCACCGGCTAGAATATGTCAATACATGGATATGAAAATATACTGTACTCATACAATGTGGGGAGAAAATATCTAAACCCCTAAACCGAAATTCAAGTCAATCCGGAAAGTGATTTCGAAATATGAAAAAATGGAAAAATGCCAAAGTCGTTAGACAAGACTAAGTAGCACTCGCAACTCGTAGAACTAGATGCAGCATGGCTCGACGATGATGCATAAGCTGAACAAGTAGACCTCCTCCAATGTGGATCTCTCTCAAGGGAAAGGAGCATCGATCCTAACAATGGAAAATCTCACCCTCCAACAATCACCGCAAACCCTTACTACAAATGCACGACCGGAAAATAACGCAAGCCAAGGAGAGGGACTGCGTCGACAGGAGAGTAGGGATGGTCGCCAAGTGCCAAGATTTGAAACTCGCTTCCAAAGGCTACCTCACTCACCTCCCAAAGGAAATACAAATTTCCTCCTTCTCTCCGAAAAAATAAGCTACTAAGTGGTGTTGTGAAACCTCCACTCCGCAACACCATGCAACACACTCCGTTATACTGGGCCATGAAATAACATTGTAGCCGGGCGAGGTGGCTTGGCCTCGGGCTTTGGATGTGGAGAAACGACAGCAAGCTCCCTCAAGAGGCCTCTCTTGAAAGGAGAAGCACTCCTAAACATGAATGCCTTGTGCTACAGCAGCACAACAACTTTGCTAAACAACAAGAGAATGAAACTTAGTCATGTAGACCATAAAATCAATAATCCATAACATATTCGCTATGCCTCGCCTTGCCCTCCTTATACAAGTGGAAGTCCTCTCTCATCTCGGTCTCCCACTCATTAGGGTTTCCCTTCACTCAAGGAATCTTCCTCCCACTATCTCTACACTATCTCTAAAGATGATCTCCACCTCTTTATCCCAACACGCTGACTTCGTCAAACTCTGATCCTCGTCCACATGTGAGTCCCTTTTTCACACATGAGGGTGTGAAATCCAGCCTCCTACGATGATCCATTTTCACATTGTGAGGATTTTATTCATGTTTTTAATATGCATGGGCGCCTGCATTTATTCTAACCGCTCAGGTGATAAAAACAAAATTCGATATTCCAAGTAGCCGCATGCTAACTTCGGGAATATAAAAAATCGATGTTGATTTTGTTGGCTTTCCGCCTCTCGTATCGAGCAAAAATAATCATTTTTTTATGGAGAATAATTTCCGAACTCGATGGACTCCACAGAAAAGCACTCAGTCCACATAATTCCTACAACCATCGCGACTCTCGAAGGGTGAAAGAGGACTTAAACATGGACAATCGATGCACAAGATATGAGCTTTCTAGAAATCTCGTAGGAACACAAACATGTGTGGCTAACTTGCGTGCGGACATGAGATTTCTAGTGCGTAGTATCTACAACATCTTTTCAAAATTGCAGAAGGCACTGCATGCATTCTCATTAATCTTGTAGACTCATTTATTTTCTCGTTTCACCCTTTTCTAATGTAATTCATTTTCTTATGGCACTCCTCGAACTATCATCTCTCGCTGACTATATGCTTTGAACAATACTTATCAAAATCTTTGTTGCAATATTCATCTCCATTTTCTCGATTTTAGATACTTCAATCGCTTTCCCTGCCTCCATTCTCAACTAAAGATTTTCATTTCTTGAAAGTATCAACACATTAGATTTATTTCGCAATACAATAAACTCCAAGTTTTCCGCTCAGCATCATCAATAAAAGTAACATAATAACGAGAGTCACCGAGATGATATCTCGAAAGCAGGTCCCCAGTACATCTAAATGCACAAGCTCTAATTTTTCACTCTTATTTTCTCTCCAAACTCGAGAAATCCAACTCTCTTCTATTTTCCATAGACATAATTCTCATTGCAAGAACCAAATCAACATGCCCTCACCGTACAACAAATTTCTCGAGTGAAGAATCTCGCATCCCCTTTGTCACTCATGTGCCCTCGATCCTATGATTCCATAATGTTGTATCTATTTGAGGTCGAACAATTAACAAAATTAGAAAGCCACCATTGCATAAATACAATGTACCAATATTTTCTCTTTTTTGCTATTATCGTGGCTCCTTTAGGGGACCCTCCAGTGTTTTATCTCGTAAAATTTGTCACAGCAACCTTCACCACCTAACTTCCGTGTAAATAATATTTTTCTTCAGCATATGGACCCATGCCTTTATCTCCTTTAATATCCATTGGTTTCCATTATATTTTTTTATAAGAACTTTTAACCATTCCAACGATTTATAGGGTTTATCATCACCTGTGACGATCCCTCGTCCAAAAAATATCCTTCAACATAGTCATGAAAATGTTTCCCCATCAAGTGTGGCATGGAATGGTGAGGCTCTTGAATCTAACACCCAAGTATCAATAAAATTTTCTAAAGAAAGAATCAAGTCATCTTCGCAACATGTCACTTTTCACATTCGCTCTCATGATTGTATTTTTTGTCGTGTGTCTCCTTATTTTCTCCTTTCTCGAGACTCTGGCGCCTCTTTCAGGCTGTCCTTTCTTCCCGCATTTTAAGCACACTATCCCCGATCCGGGAATTGGCTCTACCTTTCCTGCTTGTTGAGATATCCTAGGGTCTTTCCTCCTTTTCCATTTTTCTCCCCTCAGCCCCTTTGTAGTCAAAGCATCAGCTTGATGTCCTCACTCGGGATATTTTATGTCGCATTTCCTCGCTTAAGGATGGCAATCGACAACATCATCAAACTTTAAAGTACTAGATCCGTAGAGAGGGTTACTAATGGACATAACTAAACCATTCCAAATTTATGTAGGAAATGAGCATAGAAAATACAGAGCCCTAACTTTATCATCAAAATTTACTACAAAACTAAACTCACTAGTAATCGTATTAAATTCATTTAACATGATCAACATGTACCGCATCCATATCTTCTCGACATATTCGTTATTAAATAAACTCTTCATAAGATATACTTTATTTGAGGCCGAGGGTTTTTCACATATTTTGGCCAATGTCGTCATTAAACCTTATGTTGTCATTTCATTTAAAATGCCAAAGGCTATCGGCGCCGCTTTAGGCAATAACCTTCCGTATTGCTCCAAGTGCCTTTTTTGTCGAGAATATCCCATTCTAGGGTCCTCGTCATACTCGTTTCAACTTATTTGTCTTCAAATCAACTCAATGGTAGATACATATCTTCCCGTTGGTCATTATAATATTTCATATGCATCTTCCTACAAGCCTAGGTAGTTTTTAGCCGTTAAATTTCCTCAACCCAAAACCTACCATCTTCCACCATTTCTCCCACTCGATCTAGGAACCCTGGTTTCCCGCAAGTTTACCGCCTCAAATAAGACTCCTTCGGCTTTGATACCAATTGTTATAAAATTATTATATTACTAGCAGAAATGGAACACATAAAATATTCAGAAACGCAAACACGGAAAAACACATAAAACAAGAGAGACATAGATATATGTGGTTCACCCAACTCGCTACATCCAGTGGAGAAACAATTAGTCCTTCCTCTTTTATATTATCTAGCAAAATGAAGAGATATAACCTACATCAGGACTGCCGTACTTCTTCCTCTCCCACAAGTACTCCTCTCCGTCTTTCTCACTCATAATACACATCACACATGATCGCACACACATTCCCTCATACAAATCGAGGGGTTTCTCTCAGAGAAAAAACTAAATTAAACATAAATTCTAACATCATATCATCCGCCTAATGAATCCACCGCTAAGATTGAGTACGAAATTACAAAGTATTTTACATCAATTTTTAGCTTCAGGGTAGTACCACCGACGCCGGCCCCCGAACCCTCGCGTGTGGGGGCAAGTCACATGGAGTGTGTGCGCTCTTCTTGGGGTATACATCCCAGGTGAAAGAAAGACATATATGAATCAAGAACATAACTCGACTCTCACACCCACTAAATTTGTTGGTAAGAAAGGAGACAAATCCATTAGGCATGGAGTAATGCCAAATTTATTATTTCGTCCGGGTGATAGGATGAGTGCGAAAAGGTGACCTATGGGGAAATGTAGGCGGTATTGGTGATGAAATCAAGTCAATAAATGCAGGAGGGTGAGTGTAAGAAAGGCGGGAAACAACATATAGAGTATCAAAATTCGTAGATGAATTCTAAAATGTTGTTTTAAGAAGAAAACATAGATTGCTTTGGTAAACCAAATTAGAGCACTTTTTAAATAAATTGGAATTAATCTTTTTAGTTCATAGAAGCTTGAATACATACATTTCTCGATATGAAAATAACATAATACAAACTCACAACATGAGATAAGCACAACATCATCAAAATATGACACAAGAATCCCTACAAATCACCTTCAATCTCCTCATTCACTAGTAAACATTCAAAAAAACTACAACATACAGACAGCCTCTCTCTCTCCAATATGCCCCATCTCTTTTTTCATTACATTCGCATCATGAAATAGACTCAAATAGAGCCATTTTCCACCGCTAGGGGTCGAATTCTCTCTTTAGGAATGTTATTTTCTAACCTCTCGCACGAAAATAGAACTAACTACAAAAGACCAGATCGTTAACCAAATCTCTTTTCTCTCGAGCATTTTTCATTAATTTATTTGCCCCAAATAAAGCAGCTTGTGAGTCACTAAATGTTTTATTACAATTATTAAGACCTTAAAAACAAATTAAAATAGGCTTTCGACTAATTTAACTCTCTCAAAAACGAACATGTCAAGAAGCGCAACGTCCGGCGCCGTGCTGTCGCCCACATTCTCCCGGTAAAACGCGTAAAAACGTAGTGAGTGAAAAGCAGCACTCCATGGTTAAAATATATCTAAGCTTGATTTCTCGAGTCGTGGTGACTCAACA
This sequence comes from Pinus albicaulis, assembly GCA_034641835.2. Lineage (NCBI taxonomy): Eukaryota > Viridiplantae > Streptophyta > Pinopsida > Pinales > Pinaceae > Pinus > Pinus albicaulis. Next base: position 146,448,809 of record CM076578.1, on the reverse strand, counting down.
TGTATGAATAAGGTAGCAACATGGATATTTCTTAGAATACTTTCCTTTACCACAAAGCATCCAACTTTGACACTTTTTATCCATAATAAAAAACACGTACAAAGAAGCACAACGACCAATATTTTTTAATATCTCCTGAAATGATCTACCAGATGATTTGCTTTATTTTTTGACAAGAAGTTAATATCATCATAACCCTTTCTCCATAAAATATTTGAGCCAAATCTAACTCATGAATATCGAGAAAATCCAAAAAAATGGCTGTAGATAATGGTGTCTTGTTTCGCGAATTATTTTGATCCTCAAATTAATTGGGCTTGTCTCATATCATCCCATGCATCTAATATACAAATTTCACTGCAAACAGTAATAGGTGGTTTGCATAAGATATATGGTGAAAATATACGTGATTGTGTGAAAGTGCGCTACTCCAAGGTTATACTATCTTTGGCCATCATCCGGCATGCTAATGGTACCGGGACGGGAATTGAATGGTCAATACAACGTTTGAAACTCCATGAGATAACTTTTTAGGGTTGTACACAAACCTTCAAACCCCCAAACTTTCTTCTTGTAGCAAAAGTGCAACGCGCCTCCATCCTCATGACTCGACTCTCAAACACCGATCTTCCTCGATCGAGAAAAGTGGGGTGGGGATGATATTAATATTCATAATAACCTATATATATCTTCATTCATTTACAAAATTCCAAGACGATTTCTTCATCAAAATTGTTTCCGCCTTTGGTAAAAGCGTAGGCAATCTAAAATTTCTTTATGCTTATGATTATCCTTTCGAACTTCTTAAAGTACCGGGTGGGTGGAAAATGACTCAAGAAACATTGTAAAACTAGTTAGAAGACTTCTACTCCGTAACCACATACCTCCATTATTCAAAAATTACTCGCGCAGAGTGCGCCTCGCGCTCCCTCGCGTTTAGCGACCAAAAATTGACTACACAAACAACCGATGTGAATAATGAAGAGTTGAGAGATCTTCGTATGACTCGAAACATTCAAATAACCCTCCGATGGTGAGATGAGAGCAGTATTTTGATGGCGATGATTATGTTTTGAACTTGAAATACCAAAGCGTCAACACTTGGCAAAGGTGTAATAATTGTCCCCTCGCGTCGTATTGTTGCCGATGTCACGACCAATCATGATTTGACATGTAAACTAACTCAAGACACGTATAAATTCATGTGCCCATGATGACAAAACATGGTAGCAAATATATTTTTCATGATTATTTCTGATGTAACTCGACCCCTAGACCTAGCTAACTAACTCATGATTGACCAAAATATTTCATGACATGACCTTTTAATACTCTTTTCATGGTGAGCAATGACACCTTATGATTAACGACACCACAACAATCATGAAATAAAAACTCGACATTCAAAATAGTAGAGAGACCGAAATGATAAAGATTCATATAATATAGGACCATAACATAAGGCACTTTGGGAAAGTGATGGAGCTCATTCCCCTTCATAGGATAAGTGGGCATCATCACCCAAACTTTAGTCGTGCTCCTCCCTTTTCGTTCTCGAAACTCGCTAAAGATATTCCTATCATAAGTCATATGTTTTCAAGCACCATTGTTAATAATATACCATCTAACATTTGGACATAATGTTGGCTGGAAACTGCACACAAGAGACCATGGAGAAGGTAACTTCATGCTTGGACTCTATCTCTCATGTCCAATCCAGCCTACAGCCTCTCACACTCCTCGCAATACGTTTTTTCCATTACTTGCCTATCTTCTTCTTTGAAATCGGGCTAGCGCAATGTCCCTTTCCTCGATGAAACTTTGAAATATCTCCGTGACCAACCACCTTCTTACCTCGTTTGAATATCGATATTTCTTACCCTTTCTAGTTCCTCCTTCTAGACTAAGCCTCAATAGCTATTTGACACTTGGATTAACAACATGCATGACACATTTAGAGTAGCATACGAGGCTTTATTATGGGTCTTATTGACACACACGTAATCATTAAAAGTGAACACTTCGGGAGGTTATTCTTAGAGATAGCACTGAAGGTGCCAAATTTTCGAGGCTATTTTGGGGAGAAGTTACACAACTATCATTATCACACACACGCGAGGAAATTTCATTGGTAAAGTTATATTCTTATCTTTTGAAGCACAAGATGTGGGTGTCTCAAGTTGAGGGGAATTACTAACCTCATTTTTTATAGGTATGGAGAGAAATAATCTATATAACAATGTCTCACCGATGTAGAAGGGTTGGTCATTTTTTAGAGCCTTGGCATCTTTTATCATTGCTCCTTTTCATCTTTCATTCTTCTTCCTTTGAAATTATCTTTCTAGCTTTGAAGGGCTACATATGTATACAACAAATTTAGAGATTTTCCCACTTTTTGGACAATAGATTCCTCTCCTATTGTAACCAACCGTAGTTTTTAGATCATCTTTGTAACTCGTCCTCAAGCTTCTTTGAAAATTGATTTGAACCTCTCATTGTGGATCATATAGATCGCTTTGGCATCTCTTTTCATTAAGAAAGAAATCTACATCTTCTTGGTAGTGGATTCATGTTTATGTGTGCATTAAAATTAAATCTTATGAATGCTTTCCCTACTTCTTTTATAAAATTTGATCGTCAAGTGAATTAGTTAGATTTTCTAAATTCTCCTTTACTAGTTTGATCTCTTTTTTAAACTCAATTTTCCCCTAAAACAACTACTTGGAGGAAATTGCTTCATACAAATATCTAGATATAGAGATCTATCATAACAGCTCACTTGGAATTATGGCATTGAGAAAAGAGTAAATAAGTGCTGAAAAGCTTATTATAGACTTTGAAAACAATTATAAGCTGAATTAATATTCAGATATGAGATCCCTCTTCAAGACTCCTCAGATCTCATTGTCAAGAAAAATCATAAAAAACATATATAAATATATATGCATTTTTATCATATAAATTAAATAAGAATTTAAATAATATAAATATAAATATAATTTATCATATCATCTTATCATATAAATTAAACAAAATATGGATTCTAAATTTTTCTTGCAGATAAAGAAAATATCCATTGTCACTATTGTCTAGCTGTAAAATTCTCAATCCGTCGGCAAGAAAATCAAGATGATATACAAACAGTTTGCACAGCTGGACGGCACTTTCTGTTATGTTAATTTGGAAGTAATAGCGGAAGAAATGTACGGTTATACACATGCCATTATGATCTCTGCAAACTTGGTGAAAACATTTGTCTTCTTATCGACTCCCGACTATCCATGCCATATCGTCCTCCACATTATTATGACTGCTCGCCTTCAAAATTGGCGTTGTCCTGTGAAATTTCTTACATAGATATGGCTATAGACACTGTACTCTTTAAACAAGCGAGACTCGTCAGTCCACACACAAAATAAATGTACGCATCTTCCACCTCTGTTTCCAGTGATGATTGAGTACTTGAGTATTCCCTCTGTTCCACCATGACTAAACGATTTAAATGTGACATGGCATTAGTGATTGCGAGTCTGGCAGGGAGGTGAAGCACACCAATATTGCACGCAAATTCACAAATTCAGAGACAGGAAGCAATGAGTCATTACGAAGCATCCGAAGATTAAACTTCTCTGCAATCCGCATTATATCTCCTCGACCGAACATCTGCACAAATTCCATAAATTATTTTCAGTAGATTGAAAGCACCCAGGATTATTACTTCAATTCTTCAGCAAAATTAGAACACCCACCTTGTGCACTTTTCCACTAAAGATGGCACCCTGATGGCACTCGCGTGACTGGCCGACCCCTGCACATATTTGATGAAGGATTCGAATGATTCAACGATACAAGTGCGCTGCATTGGTTTTAAAAATTCAAATTGTGATATACCCACGTATCAAAGACTACACAAAGTAAATACTAGGATTACACGCCCACCAATTAGCACAAGAATAGTCGCCCGGTTTCTTAATTAGCACAAATTATATCAGTTGTTTTCGCATGAATAAATATTGGATGTAATGAAGAACATATACTCACGAAAAATTCGCCAATATCTTTCAAGATAACTGTACTGTCTGTTGAAATGTGAACACAATTCAATCGTTCCCGCTGATTCAATCCTTGTATCCTCTGCAGCTCCCAACATTCCTCCGCTTTAATCTCTTCCATCGCTTCCAGGCCTTCGGTATTCAGTGTTTGCAGGTTAGAACACCCATTTACGTTTAGGAATTTAAGATTTACTAGATTTGAAAGGCTTGTTAATCTCTTCAATCCACAGCAGTTTTGCAGGTTTAGGCTTACTAGCGCTGATGGCAAGGCGTTAACGCGCATTAGCCGAATATTTCCTGAAAGATCAATAGTTTCGAGCCTGGGGGTAACACAATCAGGAATCGATATCTCGGATAAGAATGTGTTAGTCAAAATGAGATCTCTTAAAAAACGCATGCCGACTCTGGAATGTATGTTTTGAGCATCCAGGTTCCCCTGATCCTGAAAACTAAAGTCATCTATGGGACCACCATCTATAGCTAAAATTTTGATATTTGGAGCTGCAATTCCTTCTGGTGAGATTTGTTGTAGACCGGAGCACTGAATCAGAAACAGCTCCGCTAAGCCCTTCAAATTGGCTACAGTGAGTGGTATTTGTTTTAATGCTGGGCTCCCTATAATTATTTGTTCTAACTTGTCAAGACTTCCCAAGTTGTCAGGTAATTGTAATAAACCGGTGTCCAGTAAATTAAGATATCTTAAAAGCCCTTGATCCGGAATTCTCTCTGGCAAGCGTACCAATTTAGCACAGCCTTTGAAATCAACATACTCGAGCGTGGAGATTTCTCCCAAAATATCGAATGGGATTGATAGGTTGGAGCAGTATTGCAACGCTAAATATCGAAGTTGCAATAACTTGGGAAAGGTCTTGGGCAATTCAGTCAGCTGAGAGCAGCCAGAAAGATCTAAATGTCTTAGGTTTGGAAGTTGGGAAAAATCGATTGGAAGTGATCGCAGGAATTCAATATTTTTCAGCACTAGCTTTGTCAAAGTAATCATGCCATTAACCACGTCTGCTAGAAAGCCATGAAAAGAAGATTCAAATGTCCGAATTAAAGAACTCTGCCCTGAAGATTCTGTTCGCTGCACCTTATTGGAGCTAGTTGGCTGCCGTCCAGTCAAAGCATCTGGTGGCGGAGAACGAGAATCCAACTCATTTAAGTAACTCCAAGGCTGCAAACCACATATAATTTATTAATTTCATTTAAGGTGAAACGAAGTGAACGGCAATATGCTCACTAGGATGTGCGTACCTTGTCTTTACGGGAACCGTCAATTTCCAAAACTCTTAATTTTAGCAGAGACATCGAGGGCAGAGAGCGTAAAGATGAGCAGCTGCACAAGCGAAGCCATACCAACTCTCCCAACATATTCAGCTCCCAAAAATCTTCAAAACCTTCATGTTCCGCTACAAAAAGACGCACACCTTCCACCCTACTTCTCAGTAACCAGATTTTATGTTCCACCCTACTTCTCAGTAACGAGTTTTTATTCGCACTTTTCCAGGACCGGATTCCCCTGATCTGTAAGTTTCCAGTGGTCTGGCAACGATTATCAAGACCCGGTAAAATGTAACTGTTATTTGTTTTTTTAATACATAATTAAAATAAATTTTATATATAATTACAAATATTTAAAAGGTATCTGTTTTAATTAAAAACTTAAATAATTAAAAGATAATTTAACTTTTTTTTTAAATAATAACATTACATAGGAGGCGTTTTCCATTGCGGGGTTGGGGTGTGCAAAGCTATGGCGCATGGAACCAATGAAATTTGGCCACGTGTACGATCAAAATGCAGGCGATCAAAATAGCATGGAACTGCTGCATCTGTCGCACAATTCTCTCAGCGGAAACATTCCCTCTTCAATCGGCAGATGAAACACTTGAAGGCCCTAGATCTCAGCTACAATACACTGTCCGGTCCCATACCCAGTACGCTGGGGGGTTTAGCACAGTTAAAGACTCTGAAGCTGAATGAAAATCGCTTGACTGGAGAAATCCCCAATGAGTTTCTGAATCTCACGTCTCTGTTGCAACTGAACTTGTCTCATAATTCCCTGTCGGGAAGAATTCCGCATGGGATCCCGCTTCGAAAGTTTCCGATATCCTCCTACACCGATAACAGCGGACTCTGCGGAGATCCTCTTCCTCCATGTTCTTTCAAAGCTTGAGATTCGAACCCATGACAGTTTGCTGGATTATTTTGGTTTTTGTGTTATCTGGGAGTTGCCATTGCACATGTCTCCTGTCGCATCACCTGTGAACAGTTTTTTTTAATGGAAGAGGGTAATGAAAATCCAAATCTCCTCTGCAATTGTTCTGATATGTGATCATAGCAAACCATATATTGAGAACTAGGCTTCCCAACATGAAGATAAGCAGAAGCTTACTGTTATTCTTGTATCTATAAAGTTTCAATAATGTCGTAATAAACTGTGTAGTACCGTACAAAATTTCAGAGGATTATGCAGGGTTCTAAATTTTGAAACGAATTTAAATTTAGCATTTCCTGTATGGAGTTCTCCGGAACATTTTGCTGATGGCATTTTCCAGGTTGAGTTTTTTTTTTTTAATTATAAATTTGAACGATGTAGATTTAAATTTTATAATTTATAAAGCTATTTAAGTGTTTAGAATTTTTTACTCGAGTGTTTAGAAATTTTTATTTAAATATTTAGAAATATTTAAGAATGTAAAATTTTAGCATAGATATTTTTACTGATTAGATTTTTGGAAAACTGTGTCAAAATTATAGGTTTCTGAACTTTTCACTCATTGTTAGGGGCCTGAAACATAATAATGATATAAGAAGTGTTTACTGATGATATAAAAAGTATTACACCACTTTAAATAAAGAATGAGAATTTAATTTAATTTAAATTAATCTTTTATTTAGTTTAAAATTCAAATTAATATCTAATTTCTAATCAAATTAATTCTTTTTCTTTCTCATTATTTCTTGCTTTTTACCCCAGATTTGTGTAAAATTCTTCCAGGAAAAAATAAGCACTAAGCTGCCCAATCCCATATCCAGAGAAAAAAAATTACATACCTAAGTCAACATAAAAATTACATTTGCTAAAATTAAAAATACAGCATGCAAATATGTTTGATCCTTGAAGGAAGCTACTTTGAAATTGAAGCATTTCATTTGGTAAACCTGATATTGTTTTTAAGAAGGTGACAAAATCTCGTGAGTAAGTTGTTTATTATCATTAAATATATATTATTTCAATATTCTTATTTATTGTTTCTAGAAATTTGATCATTTAAATAAAGCCTTAGATTGCTACAGGTATAATTTTTTAGGAATGTTTTGGATTTTTTATTTATTTAAATTCATGACAGGGTTCTTTTACATTTATCTAAAATAAGCTTTTAGATATTTTTTCAATCTATGATATGCTTCTTTATATTAAAATAAAACAAATTTTTAACCCATCAAAAACATATTTACTATATGGTTAAAGGATGATTTTTTAGCCAAAGGCTTTTTATTATGAAGTTTATATTCATGACACTGTTCAGATTCGTTGTCTCGTTGTTCTGAAGTGTGTCCTTTAAATGAAAAAAATACCATATGATCATATCTGAAAGAATGCATGAAATCTCTTGAAACCACGTGAGATTTGAAAGTCATGGACACGTCATAAGTTACACCTCATCCACCACAACTAAGTTGCTTATGGTTCTTCTTATAATTTTATGCCATTTTCCTATTAATTTATTATTTGTGTTCAAAATGGTGTAGAAAAATTAAAAGTATAAATGTAATCTTACTTTTGTATTTTTTCATTTTATATTATTATACATGTTGCATATTAAATTAATTAATTAATTAATTATATAAATTTTTCAACCAACTTTTCATTTTACATTACTATTTTTTTCAAATTTCCATTAATTTATTATTTGGGTTCAAAATGGTGTAGAAAAATTAAAAGTATAAATATAATCTTACTTTTGTATTTTTCATTTTATATTATTTTATATATGAAGAATTATTTGTATTTAAAAAAAAGAGAGAGAGATTATTCTTTTTTTTTATTCTTTTTTAAGCTTAAATAAAATTACTTATAAAATAAGGTAATGATGTTATGAGTTTTGAATCAACTAACATATAATTATTAAAAATAAAATAATTCTTTATATATTTAAACTATAAATAGTATTTCATTATTCTTAACATTTAATTTATTCGGAAATGTCAATTGTTAATCTCAATCAAAACACGCACGACCAGGGCAAACTCTTTCATAGGCACAAGAATTAATACAAAGTCTACTCCTTCGGTGTACATTTGCACCCATAGGGGCAAAGGGTTCTGTTTCTTCTTCGCTAACACGATATGTGTTTCATGTTTTTGATAATTTCTTGGTTTCAGGCGATGACTCGTGGGTTTCAGAGTTATCCTTTTTCAGGGTTTTAAGCAGCTTACTTACTATGTGCATACCTTGATAACACAAAAAAAAAAAAAAAAAAATGTTTGACAACTTAAAATCCAATATTCCATATCGTCACAAACTTTTTATTTTCATTAAATTACTTCCCTTACATATCCACTGCCCCGCGTTCCTTTTAGCACTCTTGGTGCAATTTACTGAATTATTATTATAATCAAAATCAGCAAATGTACCATCAAATAAATTTTTCATGACGAAAGACGCATACCTGCGTTTCCAAGATACGCATATCATTGGAGGAGATAAGGCGTAGTGGGTTAAGTTCTCGGGCAATATGTCTTGCCAATTCCCTTACTTGATCGTGCATCATAATCGTGAGACGGATATAATTGTATCCAATCTTCTGAAAAAACAGTTATTGCAAATATAAGAATTAGAATCCCAGCGGGGCGCATTTTCTTCAGCACGACAAGTATCAGTCATCATTGGTGTGACTACCCAAAAGAAACTTAATTCTTACCGGATATTTCCGCGGCAAGTCATCCTCCAACTGCACATCATACTCAAAGTTGACAAGGCATTTTTGACGGAGACTTTCAAGATGGTCCCCAATTCTGCTGTTGTCATGTAATCCCTCCAAGACTCGAATAGCTAATTCTTTCTCTTCTCCAACCAAAAAACATGCGATGTCCAAAAATACCTCTTTCTCTTCAGCATCCAAAGCCTCGTAACTCACTTTGAACGAGTCTATTATTTGGATTGGCGGTGTTTCAGACCACTTTTCCAACTGCCTCTCCCAGTACTCTTTCTCACACCGACGAGATAAGAGTCCTCCCAAAACTTTCAAGGACAGAGGCAATCTCCCGCAAATTTTCAAGAACTTCTCAATCAAATCGTCGAGCTCTTCAGATGGTTTAGATTGAGAAAAAGCATGCCGGCAGAGCAGCTCTCTGGCATGATTTTGATGCAATTCTTTTACATCATATAGTATAACTTTTGCAGAGGAGCGTCTGAGTACATCCTTATCACGAGATGTGATCAGTATCAGGCTCCCAGATGCCACGGCATCCACATCCAGCAGACTCTCTATGTCATCTAGATTATCAACATTATCCAGAACAACAAAAACTGGGGGGAGACGTGGTAAGTTGTCCCGTAAAATACGTTTCCCTTGAGAGATACTGTCAATGTGGTGCGGATTATAGTTACCCAGCAGCTCACGAAGAAGTTTCTGCTGCGAAGATCGCAAACCCTTTTCTCTGACTTCACATATACTTGATCTGCTAAAATAGGGGCGTCTCAAGTTGTAGAGATGTTTGGCCAGAGTAGATTTTCCTGCACCGACAATTCCCGCAATCCCCACAATCATAGTAGCGTTTGAATGGCCATATTGCGGAATTTCTTTTTGAAAATCTTCAACGGCTTGGTCGAGGCCGACTGGGTATTTGGCGACTTCTATCGCTTCCCGTTTATATACATCTTGTAATACGCTATCCACAATTTTCTGCAGGATGTCCCCATAGTCACTGAATGAAAAAACAAATCATCAGGGTTGTGTTGTGTTAGAACCGAATATGATAAAATCCAAAGCTATCAATAAATATGCGTCAAGCTTAGTAATAAATGATGTATGAATTCACCTTTCATTCGTTTTAAACGGCAGGCCAGAAATATGGGACACATCGTTCAGGGCTGTCTTCCATTTCTGCAAGACTTCCTTGGCGACTCCGCGTTTGTGTTGGTGTTTTTCAAAGGCGTCTGCATAATGCCCGCTCTCAATGTGACGAAGGTCGGAAGGCTCAACGTCGTAAAAAACGGGAATAATCTTGGTGTTGCGCTCATCACGTGATCTCAAAATCAAACATAGTTCATCCAAACACCAATTTGATTCAGCATAGCGCCCAGAAAATATGGTAACGTGAACTGAGGCACTCTGGATGGCACCGATGATTGCAGGGGAGAGAGCATCTCCCGTGTGAATCTCCTTTTCATCGAGGAAAACATGCAGCCCATGAAATTCTTTGAGGCGATTGTAGATGAGGCTGGCAAGGGTCTTCTTGACATCGGGTCCCCTATGATTTAAGAACACCTGGTATGGTACAGCCGCTAGCACTGTCTCTGGCACTTTCTCCATGGATGAAGGGAACACTTCTCGTGTGACAGAGAGATCGATGTGCAACTCGGAAAATTGCGAACGTTCTTTAAAATAATAGATTTCCCACCAGCGTAAAAGAGAGCATGTTACGGTCGTTGAAGTGGCCGTATGTCTGGTAGCCAGCTGTTCATAGGCATCGTGTGAGTTAGGACGTTATCTTTTGCATCGATGTAACTATAATAAAATAGAAATAAATAAATTTAATTTTCTGAAATACAAAAATTATATAGTTAATAAATAAATTTAATTTTATGAAATACAAAAATTATATAGTTAATCTCATATGTATGAGTGAATGATAAGGTATCTTTATTATGTGAGCAATATCATTGTAAAAGAAATAACTTTTGTATATGAATTCAAATTGATATAATTATTGTATTATTGAAAATGCTTTTAAATGATTGTGAAAGAAATAACTTTAATAAAGAATTTATATTGATATAATTCTTGCATTATTGGAAATGCTTTGAATATTTACAAAATATTTGTGTAAGTGGGAGTTTTTTTATCTAAAAAAACATTTAATGTTTTAAATTGACATTCTCTAAAATAGGACTTATTTTTAAAATAATTTAAGTTGATTTCTTCATTTTATTTTTTTTCGCTTTGAAAGCATTGAGATAAAGACAAATAATATAATGATCCAATCCATAATTAGAGATTTATGAATAAATACATGTTATGATTAGATATATTCTAATTGTTTTGTGAGAAAAAGCTTGACATGATAGTCACTCTATGAGTCCACAGATATGCTTAAATGATAAATCTCATGGGATTTTTTATTTTTTGGTAAATTTAGCAGTACCTTTCTATTTTCTATTTTATTTTCTATTTTTTTGTAAAAATAAGCAAGTTGTAACAAATAAAAATTTGATGGCCTCAACTTGCCCAAAGGAAACCAGGTATGTCGGCCATCTTAACAAGTTAAATGCCATCCAGTATTGAAAAAGTTTCAGTCTTCTAAAAACTGCTATTTCCATTCTACTATTCCTACCAAAGTCTAACTGTAAACAGTAAATGCTATCCGCAAAATACATAAAAGTTCAAAAGAAATAATTAGTCAGTCATCTGAGGATTCAACCAGTGTTGGGTCTTCGACGCTGGAGCCCAACATATCCACTTGGTGGATTGTTTGCAACTACCGCTCAATTCTTCCAAGATGAGCTGTAGCATGATGTTGTGAAACACGGATCTCCAGAATCTCCTTTTGTATGTCCTGCAGAACTGAAACTACTTGGGAATCTCCTCCCATTTCCTAAAGGCTCATGACAGCATTGGCCAATACACATTTGAGTGTCCAATAAGTATGGATGGACTGATGAAAAAGGGGCAGTCTCCCTCTTGTATTCCCAAGGTCCTTGATGAAATCCATGGCTTCCTCCTGTGTATCTATCTCCTCTTCTTTATTGTCACAGTCTCTCTCCCAACCCTGTATGAGATTGCGGACTTGAGGGAGGTTACTTGTACAATAAACATCAAAAGGGTTCTCCATAACCTCTTTTTTTTATTTTCTACCTTGATTGCTAAACCTTGCAGTGGGCTTTAGAAGTTTTTGTTTCCCTTTTTCTCTAACCTGTTACTTGGCAGATTGTCCTTTTACCATGTTTTTCTTCCTATGTACAAGAACTAGACTGTTCTGTTGCAAATTCTCAGACAATAGTGGTTCTTGTTTAATTTAAAGCTTTGTATATGGCAAGAAAAAGTCAATAATGGTTTGCATGTAACAATAAATAGGGCCCACAGCTGCCTTCATTACCAAGTAATAGAAAAAACTGCTTTTCCTATTGAGGGTGGTAGAATTGTATAATTTGAGCTTAGACAAAGATAGGATAAAGTTTTGGCGACATATTCCAAGGCACAGAACCCATGAGGACGAGGGTGCAGAGTAATTGAACAAAGGCTCCCATCACCCACCCGACTACTTCTAAGACCAAACCTTAAAACAGAGAGATGTTCCCACAAACCCTGCAGAGAGTCTGTTCCTTGACTGATGAAATGAGGATGAACAGAATAAGAGATAAGGCCACCAAAAATGCAGTTACACGGGTGGTCCTCCATGGCCATGCATGCTATCTCGTAGGCCTGAGATACAGAAGCCCGTATGCCTTCATTACTACCCAACATTCCAAAATTACAAACCACAAACGGGGTGCAATCAGGATTTAAGACAACATGACAAGGAGTTCGAAAGTAGGGATTGACTGCAGGGGCCGGGAAGATCAGAATCACTAAAGCATTCAACAATTGTCTTAAATACAGGGATATAAAAGTAGAAAACTGTAAATACCCTTGGTTATGGGCCATTCAACCAAAGAAACCAGACTGCGAACTATACCATAAACCATAATTGAACAGATAGCCATATTGATGGACCACATGCAAACTCATTAAAATTTGGTTGCCTCCTTCAAAATTAAGACAGGGAACAGGAGCACGCGAATTGCACCACGAATAATCAACACTGAAAACAACTGTGATACCAACCAGACAACTGACCTCTATATTCATGTTAAGGAGATTCAACACATACTAGGTAACCAGCAGGAGTCACGAACCTTCAGCGTTCTTCCTCACTGCTCCCCCTTCTTAATTCCGCTCGAGAACATTGCTCGCCTTCCATCCTACGGCTTTCCTTAACCCCTTTTGCCATCGACTCTGTTTCCCAAGCCGGTCTGACAACGTTAGTTGGATTCCTGCAATATCATCGACAGCCGTAATAGTCCGTCATGTGAACGTACCACCTACTGTCCTGCTACCACCCTTATGCTTGAGCGATTGTGTGGTGCACGCTGCCGCGTGACACTGCATGTCTCCCATCAACCTCTGCGTGGCACCACGATCGGAGGTAAATCTCATGGGAGTTGATAGCATTGATGAATCTAAAAAAAACTACGATAATATTGATAGGGATGGGATACGAAGCATTCACTAGTTTTATGACATGTACTCTAGGATTTTGCTATGCATGGGGCCATAAAAGCTTGCTTGTAGCTGAATAATTTTCATATATCTAGGATTGTAGGGTGTTATGACATGACAAAAGTTAGTTGTAAACCTTTTGAGATATCCTACAACTATTGAAACATATAGTAAACTTGATTGTGTATTGTATTTCTTTGGACTGCACATGATTGTGATCATGATTAAAGAGCATATAACATCATAGGGGTCTGTTGACTTTCTATTACATCTTTTAAATAATGTAATAGGGGCAATTATTTATTGTTGAGAATTAACATATCTACAAGTTTCTTCATGTGGCAATTAGACATGTACATTCTGCATTTTGAACACTTATAATATTTATATAAAAATGTTCCTGGTGTGATGAATTAATTGTATACTTGTAATAATTTAATATATAGTAAATAAATATTTACATAGATATATGCATCTAATAATTAAAACATTTATAAATATATTTATATAAGTTCATATACATAGGTTTATGTGAAAATAGCATTACTTTTGTAAGTTTACTTATGTGATTTATAATTAGATGGCATCCATGATTGTGAGTAATATAATGACCGGATTTAGGAGTTTAGAGTGGGTAAGTTATATATCAATTCTAGATTCTAAAGAGAGTATTGAAAGATTGTGGACATTGATGTGTGAGGTTACATGCCATTTGTTAGGCCTAAAATGTTTGTGGATTAGTGAATTTGATTTGAGAGAGAATGTAGGTATAACAAAGTAGTAACTATGAGTTCTATAAATCTTCAACTTAAAGTTTCATGATTATGTTAGGAAGGCAATACTCTAGTTTTCCACAATTGATTGTGAATTCAATCCTCTATATTGATTTCTTTCTACTTCTACTTAAAAACTTTACATTGCCATTAAAATAGTTTAACGGAGTTTCAAATTTAAAAAATTTCATATTTATTTTAACTTCAAATTTAGAAACCCATTCATAATTTTGAATTTTAATTAATTTTATTTCTATAAATTAATTGAGTTTATTAAAATTAATTTAAAAAATCATTTTCAATATTTTATAAATAAACTAAAATGTAATATTAAATATTTAAAATAATATATATTAAATATTAAATAAATAATTCATTATATTATATCTCATATATAATAATATTAATATATAATAATTCTCTCTATAATTAATTGTAGAATAAAATATCTAATATAAATCATTGTAAAATTAAATAGTATTTTCTTTTCTTAAATTTCATTATAAGTGATATATCACATTTGTTTTATTCTTATTAATGACATATTAAAGTTATAATAAATATCAATTTAAATTTATCTAAATAACTTAAAATTAAATAGTATTCTTTTATTTAAATTTTATTTTTATAAATGATATATCATTTTTTTCCTTATCAATAATATATTAAATTTATACTAATTATCAATTTAAATCTATAGTTAATTTAATTATAATTATAATTATTAATTATATATATATATATATATATAATCGATATTATTGAATAAATAGTGTGAATGTATTATTGCTTTATATTAGCTTAATAAAATTAGCAATTAAAAAAGAAAAAAAAAACTAGCTAATAATTAATTAGTTAATAAGAAGTAATATTAAATATTTTTAATTAAAAATTTTATTGATTAATAAATATTAAATTAATAGATATTATAATAAAAATAAAAATTTTTATATAATTTTTAATATAAAATGGTTGTGTTAGAGATTTAATTATTTATTAATATGATATATAGGAGATTATATAATATTAAATAAAAAAATATAGAATAATATATAAGAAAATAAGGAGGGGAGAATATAAATAAAAACATAAAGGATATTATATAAGAAAATAAGAAAATATCAAGGGGAATTAAATATAAAAGACAAAAAAAAAACAAAAAACAAAAAATAAAAAATGAAAAAACAAGATCAAAAGTTGGAGTCCAGCTCTTAATCAACTTCCAACATCATGAGTATTGAGATTTTTATGATGGAAGTGGTTTATGTTACCAATGATTTTGGAGTCTTCAATTCATATATGGTGACATGATTTCTCCACATGTTCTGCAAGAGCGGGTGCTTGATATCAGCAGCATGCTACTAATATCCAAGAGAAAAAGGGTTTAAATAAAGATGAGACATTATTCCTTCTGAGGACATGGGCTATCTTGTTCGTGATCCCTTCGATAAATGAGAGATGAACCTTGAAAACATGTTCATCTAATCATGTGATAAATGAAAAAAGACATTTATCTATATTTTATGGATCACAAAAATCTCAAATGTTACAGATTGTTAAATTTATAATAAATATTATTATAATTGTTTTAATTTATTAGTAACATAAAAAAGATCCCGTAAAAAAAAGTTGAAATTGATTAAAGAAACTTCTAACCAAATTCAACTGTGTCAAAAATTGTGCACGGTTGAAAATAATATCAGAGAATATTGAATAGGAAGTTCTCAGAAATTGTGTGGCATGACGTCTGATGATCGGACTCTTTCGACTCTCTACTAACCTTTTGGTCGTAGCCCACATCATTCATCCTGGAAACTTGGCTTGTGAAATGATTCACTGTTGCGGAAAAGTAGCAGCAACCCACATCATTCATCCGTGGAAACTTGGCAAAATGATTGAGTGCTGTGAAAAAAGAAGCAGCAACGGATCTATTCATTGGAACTCACAGGCACTTTTCCATTCATATAGGCATCCGAAGCGCTGCCATTTGGAAAAATTGAAGGTTTGAGCCACTAAAACTAAGTAGTAGTCTGCCATTTTTCCAGAGCAGGCTATCTAAGTGGTTTGCTGGCCGCGACTAGCGCCATTTGATACAGGGAAATTTCCCTTCTACTCAACTGAGCAGTGGTTGCTACTTCAGATTATATTCGGAGATAGTCAGGGTGATTACGCTGGCTTTCCTTGCTTTTATACTCGGAGGAATTTTTTAGAATGGTTATTTTTCAGAAGCATAGAGAGTCTTTCGGTGGGCAGGGGAATTTCGCGTTTCTTTCCTCTGAAATTGGCAATATGCATGCAATTGCATTTTCCATGCAAATTTATATAAGATGCATTTTCAATTGGAATAAAACAATATACAAATAGATTTACTATAAATTTACTATAAATTCTGCAGAAATAAAAAATGGACAACGTTGGACAAACGCGGGCTGGTCGCTAATACACCAAAGTAGCATTCTATGACCATATATTGCATATGTTTTGTTACTAAACAAAAAATAGTAGCATTATGTTTTCTTTGTAAAACAGAAGTACAGAAACCAAAATTACAACATCAATATATGATGCATTTGATTAAAACAATAAAAATGTTATCGAAATAAGTATCCGTGTTGGAATATTGAGAATTCCAAATGGAGAGAGTAAGCTCCTCTCCTCTAAACACAGAGAAATTAAAAAAAACTTCTTTTGACAATGGACAGAGTTTTCAGACTTTTAAAACAAATTCTATTTCAAAAAAAAACTTATACAAGTCTTCATTTTAACAGAGGGATAACAAAAATGGTGACTGCTATAGACGCAATGCACAAAATGACTCTCTATCTCTCAAGAACAACACTGCTGTGTATTTCTGTTCTTCTCTGCTCTTCCGCGCTGCTGTGCGAAAACTAAACAATGCAATTACAATTACACAGCCTCGCAGGCCTTTTGGCTTTTTTATATGCTGCATATAAAAAAACATTACATAAAACCTTTGCAGAACTTAAAAAAAAAACAAATGCACGACGTGCGAGTGGGGACCACATCGCAGTCGGCGGATCGGAGGTGTCACACAAAAACTTGCGATTGCGATTGAGGACCCAGATGCGATGGCACATATAAACTCCAGCCTATAATATGGATCGGGTCCGCCACTCCAATCACAACATATTACAAAAAGGTGTGATCAATCGAAAGTTCCGATTGTGATTACACAACGGACGCGATGGCCCGATATAAAACATGGCACATAAAGCGATCGGGTCCGAAACTTCAATCGGGGCATATTACAAAAGGTGTGCGATCACACAGAAGGTTCCGATTGCGATTCAGAGAGACTACGAATATGCGATTGCCCATTCAACTGTGGTATATTGTATGATCGGGTCCGGCCTTTGATCGGAGCACAAAACAAAGGACCGCCGATTGAACCTTGCGATTTGGACTTGCGATTCCATTGAGTTTCCGCCACGTGGTCAAGTGGACCCATGGGCCTCTGCTATTGTGGGGGGAAATTATAATATATGTTTCGGTTGTATTGTGTACAATCGTTCCACTTCGGAACATTACCACATCTACAAGACATTTGTTTCATGTAAAATGTTTGTATTGCGATTTTCGATTGCGATTGGATCGCATCACATTGCAGAACTCCATATCGACAAGACACTCTTTCAAAAGAACTTTGGTTGTTGAGGGATTTAAAGCCCGAAATGACTGTTTAAATAAAACTACTCCTCCATAAAACAGATCTACGAAAATCTTCGTCCTTCCACTGTGAAGAACGGCTCCGCCCATCACCTGTTAATTCTCCTCTACAATCTGTGGTTGCGGCCCATCACAATTAATTCATCCTTACAGATTCTCCATCATTCTTCAATACAGAGTGCTGTGTACTCAAAAAATCTACTTATGCTGCTGCCTTTGTACTTGTTTTCTTCCTGCCCAAAGGCACGACAGGTGACTTTAATATTTTCAACACTCCCCCTTAAAGTTAGCTGCTGGGTTATCAAACATACCCAAACATTTTCTTAAAAATTCAAAGCTCTTCTGTCCCAATGGTTTAGTTAAAATATCTATGTATTGCTCCTCTGTTTTACAATTCTATAAAACAACTTCACCATTGTTTACCAATTCTCTGATATAATGAAACTTGGTATCTATGTGTTTCGTTCTTTTGTGAAACACAGAATTCTTTGAAAATGAAATAGCTGAGCTATTGTCACAATAAATCACAGTGCCCTTTCCCTGTTCTTGGCACAAACTTCTCAACATCCTTCTCATCCAAACTGCTTGACACGCTGCTGCTGTAGCTGCCACATATTCCGCCTCTGCTGTAGATAATGCTACAATAGGTTGTTTCTTAGAAGCCCATGAAATGACTCCTGAACCCATATGGAAAACATAACCGGAAGTTCTCTCCCGATCATCTACACTTCCAGCCCAATCACTGTCAGTGTATCCAACTAATTCTAAATTTTCTGAAGTAGTATATAAAATACCAAATCTTTTTGTTCCTTTCACATACCTCAGAATTCTCTTTGCTGCTTGCCAATGTGCTTCTTTTGGCTTCTCCATAAATATGGAAATTAAACTAATAGCATGCATAATATCCGGCCTAGTTGCAGTCAAATACATGAGGCTGCCAACTATGCTTTTATACAAACTTGGATTAAAATCCTTGCTGCTGTCATCCTTACTCAACTTCAATCCCATTATTGTGGGAGTAATTGCAGCTTTGCACTCTTGCATATTAAATCTTTCTAAAACCTGATTCACATATTTTGCTTGAGATATAAAAATTCCTTTCTCACCTTGCTCTACTTCTATTCCCAAGAAGTATCTCAACAAACCCATGTCAGTCATTTCAAATTCATCTTTCATGACTGTTTTAAAATTCTCAACAAGGTAATCATCATTACCTGTAAAAATTAAATCATCAACATATAAAACAACAATCAACAGCTTACCATCCTTTTCTTTGATGTAGAGGGTGGGTTCTCCCTCGCATTTTTCAAATCCATTCTCCAATAGATAGGAGTCTATTCTACTGTACCACGCTCTTGGAGCTTGCTTCAACCCATAAAGAGCTTTCTTTAATTTGCAGACCTTATGCTCTTGGCCTTTCTTCACATATCAAAGTTGTTCGCCATCTTCATTAAACTCCATTTAAAAATGCAGATTTTACATCCATCTGATATACTTTCCATTTGTTTTGTGCTGCTATGGACAACACTGCTCTTACTATCTCCATTCGTGAAATAGGTGAAAATTTTTCTTCATAATCAATCCCTTGTTTCTGCTTATATCCTTTGACAACAAGTCTGGCCTTGTGTCTCTCTGTTTTTCCTTCAACATTGCTTTTGGTCTTATAGACCCATTTAACTCCAATAACTTCTTTACCTTATGGGAGATCAACCAATTCCCATGTTTTGTTCTTTTCTATGGCATTAATTTCATCATCCATAGCTTCTATCCATTTTCTATCTTTAACAACATCTTCAAAATGAATAGGATCATCAACTTGACAATACAAAGCAAATAGAGAATTCATACCTTCATTTTCCGCTCCTTGCTCATAGATTTCTCTAATATACGAACTGCATTCCTCTTTTTCACTTAGGCGTAGGTACATGCTTGATAAATAGCAAGGTTATAACTCCATGGTGTGCTCGGCGAACATAGCAATCTCAAGGTGGTATCATTTGCTGTGAGGAATCCTTCTTGTCCTTGCTTGTTAGCTCTGGAGGTTTTGCTACAGATGGGTTGTTAATTTCAACCACATCTCCCTCATCTTCATCATGAGATAAACAGTTTTTAACGTTAACTATTTTCTCGATGCTTCCATCCCATGATTCCTCTTCAATAAATTTCACATCTCTGCTTATCACAAACTTCTTTGTGGATGGGTTATACAATCTATATCCTTTGGAATCTTCACAATATCCAAGGAAAATACACTTCTCCCCCTTACTATCCAACTTCTTTCTCAACTTGTCTGGAATGTGTGCATATGCAACACACCCGAAAACTCTCATGTGGGTGACTCCGTGTTTTCTGCCACTCCACGCTTCTTCTGGAACTTTGTTCATCATTGCTTTTGTGGGGCATCTATTCAAAATATATACAACACAGTTTGCTGCTTCTACCCAATACTCATTCGGCAAGTGCTTTGCCTTTAGCATACTTCTCACCATCTCCATTATGGTTCAATTCTTCCTTTCAGCCACTCCATTCTCTTGCGGCGTGTACCTGGTGGTAAACTGCTTGTGTATGACGTTCTCTCTGCAAAAACGCAGAAATTCCTTTGATATGTATTCTCCTCCTCTATCAGTTCTGAGGACTTTAATGTGCAGTCCGCTCTGTTTTTCTACAAGAGCTTTAAAATGACGAAATTTCTGAAAGACTTCACTCTTATATTTAAAAATAAACCCACACTTTTCATGTGAAATCATCAATGAAAGTCAGCATGTAATTGCTGCCCGAAACAGATGTTGTTTGCATCGGCCCACATAAATCTGAGTGGATTATTTCCAAAGGTGCTTTCGCCCTTACGCTTTTTCCTGAAGGAAAATTTTCTTTGTGTTGCTTTCCCAAGATGCAGCCTTCACATAGGCTGTCAGGCTTCTCAATCAATGGCAAGCCTCTTACCATTCCTTTTCTGTGCAGCAAATTTAATCCTCTGAAATTGAGATGTCCAAATCTCAGGTGCCATAACCAGTTTTCATCTTTCTCTTCGTTCTGAAAGGCTTCTTGTGTTACAGCTGCTATACTCTTTCCTTTCCCCTTCAAGTCAATGTTGAGCTTGAGTGGAAACATTCTATTGCTGGTCATTTGTATTTCAACAATGATTTTCTTGCTTGGAGGTATATCTTTAATTATGCACACATCATCTTTAAAAACTACATTGTAACCTTTGTTTATGAGCTACCCAACGCTCAAAAGATTACATTTCAGACCTGGAACATAATACACATCAGGAAAAAAATTTTGCTCACCATTTCTTGCTCGAATTGTAACTCTGCCTTTCCCTTTGACAAAGATCTTAGTATTAGTCCCTGTGGTTACTTCAGATTTAACATCTTCATCTAGATTAGAAAACATTGCTTTGTTTCCAGTCATGTGATTACTACAACCTGAATCTAAGAACCAAACATCATCTTCTCTATCTTATGCTACATTACAAGCTAACATCACATTACTTGGGTTCTTTTCTTCTTTTTCTACATTAGCATTCTGCCCATTTTTCATGTCATTTTGCTTCTTTCTACATTCATTGGCATAGTGCCCATATTTTTTGCAATGATGAAATTGGACATTGGATTTTTCATACCTTTGTCCATGAGCATGTTGGTGTTGATTTCCACCTTGCTGGCTCTTGCATTGGCCATGGCTCTGACTTTAACTGTTGCTTCTTCCATGTGAATGTGAAGAACTGTTCCTTCCACCTCTGTTCTGGCTTCTGCCTCTTCCTATTCCTTTTCCTTGACCTCTTCCTCTTCCTGAAGGCATCTAGGTCTTGAAGGCGTGCTCAAGAGATGAATGTTCATCTCTGCTCAATCTCTGTTCATGAGTTATCAGCGAGGCATGAAGTTCATCCACTGTGAACTGTGAGAGATCTTTGGTCTCTTCTATGGTGGTTACAATAACATCAAAATTTGAGGGTAAGCTTCTCAAAAGTTTCTCCACAATCCTCCTTTCTTCAAGAGTTTCTCCATGGGATCTTATCTGATTTACAATCCCAATCACATGTGTAAAAAATGTGTCCACATTATCTGACTCTTTCATGCAAAGAGTTTCAAAATCTCTTCTCAGCAACTGAAGTTTTGATGTCTTAACTTTCTCCATACCTTGATAGGCTACTTTCAGAGTTTCCCATGCCTCCTTGGATTTCTTGGCTGCTGCTATCCTTGGAAACACACTCTCATTTACAGCTTGATACAATAAGAAGAGAGCTTTAGAGTCTTTCTTCCTATTATTCTTCAACACATCCTTCTCTGCTTGAGTTAAGGCATTAAAAGCCTGCTCATCAGCTGGTTCTGTAAAACCATCTTCTACTAATTCCCATAAGTCTTGTGATACAAACATGACTCTCATGGTAATGGCCCAATAATCATAGTTCTTTCCATTAAACTGTGGAAGTTGAACACTTCCAAGACTCATACCAGTGCTTGGTCCAGCCATTGCTTCTTAAACTGAACTCAGACTTTAAACAAACTGTCTCTCCTTTACTGAAAGAACAAACTCCTAAACAATAAACAATCGCACTTTTATTCTGAGAACATCCGATCGTGACTTTTGTTTCCAGCTACGCTGGAGAAAACGTCGCAACAAGTCTTCTTTCTTCACTTCTTTGAAACCTTCAAAGAGTTTAACTAGCTCGATACCATGTTGAAATATTGATAATTCCACATGAGAGATAAGCTCCTTCCTCCTCACATAGAGAAATTAAAAACTTTTACAATGGACAGAAGTTTAATTTTTAAAAACAACTTCTATTTAAAAAAAAACTTATACAAGTCTTCCTTACCGTAGGATAACAACAATGGTAACGCAAGACGCAATGCACAAAATGACTTTCTGGTTTCGAAGAAAAAACACCGTCAGGTATTTCTGTTTTCCTTCCACAATATGAAACTAAACAATGTAATTACAATTACACATACTGTGCTCGCTGGCCTTTTTGGCTTTTTATATGCCGCGCATTTTTTAAAACATTACAACAAAAAAACATATAAGACTTTAAACAAAGTCTATTTAAAATAAAACATATGCGGGCCCTGCTTTGAACGCACGGTCAAAACATTTAAATTCAGTGTATAAAACAATCGGGTCCGCACTTTAAACAAACAAGCGCACAATCAAAAATTCTGATTGCGATCCGAAAGCGGATGCGATTGGAAAATATAAACTCCGACCTATACTTGGATTGGGTCCGCCACTCCAATCGCAGCATATTACAAAGGCGTGCGATCAACCGAAAGTTCCGATTGCGATTACACAACGGACGCGATGGCCTGATATAAAACATGGCACATAAAGCGATCGGGTCCGAAACTTCAATCGGGGCAATCAGGCCCTACACTTAAGAGTTTCCGATTGTGATTGGACAACCGAATGTGATTGCCCATTCAACTGTGGCATATAATATCATCGGGTCCGGCCTTTGATCGGAACACAAAGCAAAGGACCGCCGATTGAACTTTGCGATTGCGCTCATGCGATTCCATTTAGTTTCTGCCACGTGGTCAAGTTGACCCACGGGCCTCCGCTGCTGTCCACGGGCCTTCGTTGCTATGGGGGGTGATTATAATATATGTTTCAAGGAACAGGTACAACCGCCCATCGCGGAACATTACCATGACCGTAAAGACATTTATTTCATGTAAAATGTTTGTATTGCGATTTGCGATCGCGATTGACTACATCGCATCATTGCACCTTACATCGACAAGACATCAAGCTCTGGCACAACTTTGGTCATGAGGGTTTTAAAGCCCGAAAATGACAAGCTTAAATAAAAATTTCTCCTCCGTAGCTTCTCCTCCGTAGAACATATCTACGAAAAATATTCATCCGTCCACTGTAAGAATGGCTCCGCCATCACCGTTAATTCTCCTTTGGAATTGTGGGTCGTGGGCCCATCACAATTTAATTTCATTCATACAGCATTTCTCCATGATTCTTCAATACATAGTGTTGTACTCAAAATATTTAATGCTACCTTCCTGTGGTACTCCCTTCCCGCCCAAAGGCATGGCAGGGACTTTAATATTTCAACAATCTGAACAAAACCGTTCACAAAAAAGTTTATTTTAAATTCTCCCAAAATAGTTGAGGGGAACCGAACAACCAAATGGCAAATAGTCTCAAACAAACCCATGTAGCATTCTATTGCGTATTTTCTGGCTGTACAGCAATCAGAAGTAAGGAAATCGAGATAACCCATTTTTCAGTTAAACAAGCAGATCGACATCAGATTCCACACCTTCCAAGGCTAATGGTTAAAGACTGAATCACGCAGCCATTTATGTCAAAATGGAAATAAAAACCAACAACCCGTTCATAAGATTTAAATTTAAAACAGCAAAATGGGCTAATCTGCCCTGAAACGAAGCAATTCTGAGGGTTTATCTTAACACACCGAGGCCTCCCGACACCAGAGCCCTCTTCCTCTTGCCAGAGGAGGGCTCGGTATCAGAGCTCCAGGAACGGTATCAGAGCCAGAGGTGGGCTCGGTGTCGGGAGCTGTGTGCTCGTGCTCGGTGGTTTGAAGAGCCGAGGGTTTCTGCTTGGTGTTTGCAGAGGTGAGTGTCTGTAGTCGTGTTTGCGTTCAGAGAGGGACGATAGCGTACTCGGGATCTGCCACC
This sequence comes from Pinus albicaulis, assembly GCA_034641835.2. Classification (NCBI taxonomy): domain Eukaryota; kingdom Viridiplantae; phylum Streptophyta; class Pinopsida; order Pinales; family Pinaceae; genus Pinus; species Pinus albicaulis. The sequence goes on along the minus strand of CM076578.1, from coordinate 146,424,147 downwards.
CCAGATCTCAACAGCGGCTTGGAAACTCTTTAATCAGCGTCGATTCATACCATATGACGAGCTCCAATCTAAACACGACGCAAATATGGCCCATTTTCTTCAACACCAAGGCTTTTGCTCCGGTGTTTTTCCCTTTCCACTAATATCTTATCAAAACAGATTAGAACCCATTTCCATTCAAACAATTATAATAATCCTCGTCCATTTAAAACCCACTCAAATATTAAGTGATATTTAGAATATACCAAGCCAAAGCTAACACACAGGCTTTCAAGTATATTATTTTATTTTATTTTGGGAACCGCAAAACAAAGGGAATAATTCATCCACAGAGAATTTGGCAAGATTCCAAGCTGAACGGTTCTATAATGCAGCACCAGCGCCAATGATAACAACACTGACAAGATTTGCACTGACTCGTTCAACTGATAGCGAGGACTGTTTCTGCAAATAAAAAATTTCACCACTCCTTAAGACTGCAACACTTCTCAAACAGTTGAGGACTGTTTCTGCAAATAAAAAACTTCACCACTCCTTACAACTGCAACACTTCTCAAACCCAAAGCAAAGGCGTCTTTCAACAGATCGGCACTCTGCTACACATGCATGAGTCACAGGCTGCAGCTCCAAGCCCAGCAAATCAGCTCTATCTCCACAATTGGCTCTCTACTCAACTTAGACACAAATTTTCTCAACAACAATTGACAGCTCTTCAATGGTTCCACGACTCTCCACGCTTTACCACACCCTCTCCTCACAGTTCTGTCAGGCAACGACCCCAACAGCGACAACACAAGCACTTCCACTAAGCCTCCACACGGCACCTTTTTTCACACGGCCGAAGACCTCACAACCCTCGCTCACGAGTCAATGTCCAGGCCGCAGACTCCTCCAACAGCTCTTAAATCGGGGCTGGCCACTTCACACGCACACAGCGTACAAGCCTCTTCACTTCACCGAAGTGAGACTACGCTTACTGCTGCTCTAGCACAACAAGACAACAACACAGCTCTTCGCAACCGCTACGCCAGAGAGCCCATAACACTCAGCCGAACCCTCGGCTTTCATACCATGACAGAAAAATTGAAGACTCGTTCAAGATGAGCTTTTACCATGACAGAATATGGAGCTCTGATACCATCTCAGAAAATGAAGACTCTCAAGAGAGCTTAGCTTATCGATTAGATCAGAGACACATAAATTTATACACGAGTCTAGCGGTAGAAACTACAGCGAACTACAACGATTAGCCTGCTGATATTATTGTTAACCTAAACCTTCAACTACTGCGCCCACTAACAGTGCATCGCTGTCGTATGAACAGATTATGAACAGAGAGAGTGATTAATACTCTAACATTAAACACCCAGATCGACATCAGATTCCACACCTTCCAAGGCTAATGGCTAAAGGCTGACTCACGCAGCCATCTATGTCAAAATGGAAATAAAAACCAACAAGCGGTTCACAAGATTTAAATTTAAAACAGAAAAATGTGCGAATCTGCCCTGAAACGAAGCAATTCTGAGGGTTTATCTTAGCACTAACCAAAGTTAAATCCAAGGGAGCTGATGAGCGCCTTGTTGCAGCTAATTAGCGAAACAGAGGAAATGACAGAGAAACGTAAAGCTCCGACCGTTCCCAACTGAAACCCAGCTCTTTCACAGTAACCAATAGCGCGCCCAGATCATCAAAATCTGATAGAGGCCGCCGGCATAGTTCACCTTGAAATACACTGAAATGTGTTGGAATTAATTTAACCAAGGCTATGGCAGTAGATAAAGATGCGGCACTGGATCCCGTGGGGTCGTGCAGGCAGGCAAAGTGAGGAGCATACCCCCTGAGTCGCCGATGTTCAATGTGACCCACACTTCTATTTAACAAAAGATTTGGGTTAATGTTATTTTCCGCATATGTTTTGAAATAGTGTTTTTTTATATGTTTTAAAGTTATTTGTTTTAATTTTAATTTTAATATATGTAACTCATATATATTAAAAGGCCCGAAATGTAATTTTTACTACCGGTGTATAAAAAGGGAAGAAAACAACAGAGTATTGTAATTTGTAATTACACAGAACAGATATGTATGCACAGCAGTGCGGGAAGAAAATATCTAGGTGCCACCAAGTCAAATTCAACATCAATGCATTTCCAAGCGGTGCCGGCAGAAGTTATGAAGCACTTAATGAAAGTTTCAAGCGGTGAAATCTGTAGTTATGTCAATTAATGACATTGAATGAAACAGGGCTGAGATATTTTTGTTTTAATACAAAAACAGAGTGTTGTAATTTTATTATTACAGAACAATAGTGTGTGCACAGCAGTACGTTGATAAAACAGAGACAGTGAAGTTTTATGCACAACAGAGTGTGTTTGTAAAAGACAGAGAGTGTTTTGGAAAAACAGAGTATATACAGCAGTATATATTTTAGTGAATGACAGAGTGATAATTTTTGAACTGTGTTTGCAGCAGTCAAAATTATTTTGTAATCCCTCTCTTGAGGAAGAATCTGTAACAGTTTTTTTTATGAAATAGAAATTTTTTTTGAGTTGAAACTCTGCCACTGTGAATGCAATTTTGAATATTTCTCTGTGTTAAGGAAGGGACTTTTATTATTTTGGAATTCTGAAACATTCCAACATGGTATCGGTGCTAGTCCAGGCTATTTGAAGGTCAAATAAGCTGAAGGAAAGGATTTTTTGTTGCGGCAGCTTCTCCAGCAGTGTGAAGACTCAACCAAAAAGAATCCAAAGGTATTTCTCTATACAGTTTTTGTGTTACTGTTGCAGAACAGTCAGTTAATTTTAAACACACAGTCAAGTGTTTTTTGAAATCATAAGTTAAAGAGTGCAGAATGGCTGGAGCCAGCACTGGTATGGGTATGGGAAATATCCATCTCCCACAGTTTAATGGGAAAAATTATGACTACTGGTCAATAACTATGAGAGCTTTATTTGTCTCCCAAGACTTATGGGAATTTGTTGATGAAGGCTTTGAAGAGCCAACGAATGAAGTAGAGTTTTTTGTGTTAACTCAGGCAGAAAGAGAGATTCTGAAGAGCAATAAGAAGAAAGATGCCAAGGCTCTTTTCTTTTTATATCAAGCAGTGCATGAGAGTGTGTTTCCAAGGATAGCAGCAGCTAAGAGATCCAAAGAAGCATGGGAAACTCTCAAGATAGCCTATCAAGGTATGGAAAAAGTGAAGACAGCAAAACTTCAGTTGCTGAGGAGAGACTTTGAGACTCTCTGTATGAAAGAGTCAGATAATATTGACTCATTCTTCACTCATGTGATTGGAATGGTCACACAAATAAGATCTCATGGAGAGACTCTTGAAGACAAGAGGATTGTTGAAAAACTCTTGAGAAGTTTACCCTCAAGATTTGATGTGATTGTCACCACCATAGAGGAGACTAGGGATCTCACAAAGTTTTCAGTGGATGAACTACATGCATCACTGATGACCCATGAACAAAGATTGGGTAGAAGTGAAAACTCATCTCTTGAGCATGCCTTTAAGACCCAGATGTCTTTCGGAAGAGGAAGAGGGCAAGGCAGAGAAAACAAGAGAGGAAGAGGCAGAAGCCAGAACAGAGGTGGAAGGTATAGTCCTTCAAATGCTCAAGGAAGGGGCAATAATCCAAATCAGCATCAAGGCCAAGGCAGCAGTCAGCAGAATGGTCAGCAGAATGCTCAAGGACAAAGGTATGATAAATCCAATGTCCAATGTTACCATTGTAAAAAATATGGTCATTATGCTAATGAATGTAGAAAGAAGTAGCAAGATATGGCAAGTAGAACTAGTGCAAATTTCACTAGAGAAAATGTAAACCAAAATAATTTGTTCTTAGCTTGTAATATGGCTGAAGAAAAAAGTGAAAATTTATGGTTTCTAGACTCCAGTTGTAGTAACCATATGACAGGAAACTTAGCAATGTTTTCTATGTTAGATGAAAGTGTGCAGTCACAAGTCACACTAGGAACTGATAGCAAAGTTTCTGTTATGGGAAAAGGAGATGTAAATGTATTAACAAGATTAGGTGCAAAGAAAACCATAGCAGATGTTTATTATGTTCCAGGAATGAAGTGTAACCTCTTAAGTGTTGGACAACTTGTCCATAAGGGATATAATGTTTTCTTTGATAATGATGTTTGTACCATCATGGATAAAACACCCAGAAAACAGTGTATTGCTGAAGTGAAGATGACAAGGAACAGGATGTTCCCTCTCAGAATGAGAGCAGACTTGAAGAATGGTGAAGAGAAAGCAGCAGTTGCACAAGAGACTTACCAAAGCGAACCAAAAGATGATAATTGGTTATGGCACTTGAGATTTGGACATCTCAACTTTGGAGGTCTTAATCTGTTGAACAGAAAAGGGATGGTAAGTGGTTTACCATTGATAGAGAAACCGGACAGCCTTTGTGAAGGTTGTATTCTTGGGAAACAACACAGAAAGTTTTCCTTCCGGGAAAAGCATAAGGGAAAAAGCACCCTTAGAACTTTTCCACTCAGATGTATGTGGACCGATGCAAACTCCATCGCTTGCTAGCAGCCACTATATCTTAAAATTCATAGATGATTTTACAAGAAAAACTTGGGTTTACTTTTTGAAAAAGAAAAGTGAAGTGTTTGAAAAATTTTGCAATTTCAAAGCACTTGTTGAGAATCAGAGTGGGCTGCATATCAAAGTCTTAAGGACTGATAGAGGAGGTGAGTATATATCTAAATATTTTCTACGTTTTTGTAGAGAAAATGGTATTCAAAAGCAGTTTACAACTAGATATACTCCGCAGCAAAATGGAGTAGCCGAAAGGAAGAATAGAACCATAATGGACATGGTGAGGAGTATGTTAAAGGCAAAACATTTGCCTAATGATTATTGGGCTGAAGCTGTACATTGTGCAGCATACATTTTGAATAGGTTCCCTACAAAAGCAGTGATGAACAAAGTGCCGGAAGAGGCATGGAGTGGCACAAAGCAAGGTGTCACACATATGAAGGTTTTTGGATGTGTGGCTTATGCACACATTCCGGATCAGCTAAGGAAGAAGTTGGACAGCAAGGGGGAGAAATGTATTTTCATTGGATACAGTGAGGAATCCAAGGCCTACAGGTTATACAACCCATCCACCAAGAAGTTTATTGTGAGCAGAGACGTTCAGTTCATTGAAGAGGAAGCTTGGGATGGAAGCATAGAGAAGACAATAAATGTTAAACACTGTTTATCTCATGATGAGAATGATGATGAGTTGGCTGAAATACATCCCCAAACATCAACACCAACAAAAGAGCAAAGCACACCCTTGAGGAGAAATGACAGTGCTTCTCCAAGCACACCACAAGGAGGAAATTCAAGTGCTTCTTCAAGTACTTGTACACCTACTGAAAGAGGTAAGAAATTCAGAAGTTTGAAAGATATTTATGAACAAGATATAACAAATGAAGGTATCAATTCTTTGTTTGCTTTATATTTTCATGTTGATGATCCTGTTCATTTCGAAGAAGCTATTAAGGATAAGAAATGGATAGAAGCTATGGATAAGGAGATTAATGCCATAGAACGAAGCAAGACTTGGGATTTGGTTGAACTCCCAAAAGGTAAAGATGTCATTGGAGTTAAATGGGTCTACAAGACCAAGAGTAATGTTGAAGGAAAAATAGAGAGACACAAGGCAAGACTTGTCGTCAAAGGGTATAAGCAAAAGCATGGGATAGATTATGAGGAAACTTTCGCACCGGTTGCTAGAATGGAAACCGTGAGAGCAGTGTTGTCCATAGCAGCACAAAACAAGTGGAAATTTTACCAAATGGACGTGAAGTCAGCATTTCTGAATGGAGTGTTAATGGAAGAGGTTTACATTGATCAACCTCTCGGCTATGAAAAGAAAGGCCAAGAGCACAAAGTATGTAAGTTGAAGAAAGCTCTTTATGGGCTGAAGCAAGCGCCAAGAGCATGGTACAGTAGGATAGACTCTTATCTACTGGAAAATGGATTTGAGAAGTGTGAGGGAGAACCCACCCTCTACATCAAAGAAAAATATGGTAAAATCTTGATTGTAGTCTTGTATGTTGATGATGTTATTTTTACAGGTAATGATGATTGCCTTATTGAACATTTTAAAACAGTCATGAAGGAAGAATTTGAAATGACTGATATGGGTTTGTTGAAATACTTCTTGGGAATAGAAGTAGAGCAAGATAAAAATGGGATTTTTATCTCACAGGCAAAGTATGTTAATGAGGTGCTATAATGGAAAGGATTTGGTTGAACTCCCAAAAGGTAAAGATGTCATTGGTGTTAAATGGGTCTACAAGACCAAGAGTAATGCTGAGGGCAACATAGAGAGACACAAGGAAAGACTTGTCGTCAAAGGGTATAAGCAGAAGCATGGGATAGATTATGAGGAAACTTTCGCACCGGTTGCCAAAATGGAAACCGTGAGAACGGTGTTGTTCATAGCAGCACAAAATAAGTGGAAAGTTTACCAAATGGACGTGAAGTTAGCATTCCTAAATGGAGTGTTAATGGAAGAGGTTTACATTGAACAACCTCTCGGCTATGAAAAGAAAGGCCAAGAAAACAAAGTATGCAAGTTGAAGAAAGCTCTTTATGGGCTGAAGCAAGCGCCAAGAGCGTGGTATAGTAGGATAGATTCCTATCTACTGGAAAATGGTTTTGAAAAGTGTGAGGGAGAACCCACCCTCTACATCAAAGAACAAGATGGTAAAATTTTGATTGTAGTCTTGTATGTTGATGATGTTATTTTTACAGGTAATGATGATTGCCTTATTGAAAATTTTAAAATAGTCATGAAAGAAGAATTTGAAATGACTGATATGGGTTTGTTGAGATACTTCTTGGGAATAGAAGTAGAACAAGATAAAAATGGGATTTTTATCTCACAGGCAAAGTATGTTAATGAGGTGCTTGAAAGATTTAACATGCAGGAAAGCAAAGCAGCAATCACTCCCACAGTGATGGGATTAAAACTCAGCAGAGAGGACAGCAGTAAGGATTTTGATCCTAGCTTGTACAAGAGCATAGTTGGTAGCCTTATGTATTTGACTGCAACTAGGCCGGACATAATGCATGCTGTTAGTTTGATTTCCAGATTCATGGAAAAGCCAAAAGATGCACATTGGCAAGCAGAAAAAAGAATTTTGAGGTATGTTAAAGGTACTAAAAAGTTTAGTATTTTTTATACTACTTCAGAATGTTCAGATTTAGTTGGATACACAGACAGTGATTGGGCTGGAAGTGTGGATGATTGGAAGAGCACTTCTAGTTATGTTTTTCATATGGGTTCAGGAGCCATTTCATGGGCTTCTAAGAAACAGCCCATTGTAGCGTTGTCTACAGCAGAGGTAGAATATGTGGCAACTACCGCAGTAGCGTGTCAAGCAGTTTGGATGAGAAAAATGTTGAGAAGTTTATGTCAAGAACAAGTAAAAGGGACAATGATTTTTTGTGACAATAGTTCAGCTATTGCATTGTCTAAAAATTCTATTTTTCATAAAAGGACAAAGAGCATTGACACCAAGTTTCATTTCATACGGGAATTGGTTAGCAATGGCGAGATTGTTTTGCAGCATTGCAGAACAGAGGATCAATTTGCAGACATCCTCACAAAGCCACTTCAACAAAAAAGCTTTGAACATTTCAGAAAATGCATGGGTATGCAGGAAAACCCAGCAGTTGAAATTAAGGGGGAGTGTTGGAATTAATTTCCAACTGCCCATAAAAGGCAGCGAACAGACAGGGTGGCAAGTTAATTCCGCGGGGGTCAATGAAGGTTTGTGGGCAGAAGAGTGAACCCCATCGGAATAGCTGCTTACGTCATCAGCTGGGGGCCCACACAAATGCGTTTAACAAATACTTTGGGTTAATGTTATTTTCCCAGCGTACATGTTTTGAAACAGTTTTTTATTATATGTTTTAAAGTTATTTGTTTTAATTTTAATTTTAATATATGTTACTCATATATATTAAAAGGCCCGAAATGTAAATTTTATTACACAGCAGTATATATAAAAAGGTAAAAAGAAAGAGATGTAATTACACTGGATCAGAGATGTATGTACGCAAAGGCGGGAAGAAAAGATCTAGGTGCGAGCAAGCAAAATTCGACTTCAATGCATTTCCAAGCGGTGCCGGCAGAAGTTATGAAGCAATTAATGAAAGTTTCAAGCGGTGAATTTTCTGGTTGTATGTCAATTAATGACATTGACTTAAACTTGGTTGAGATATTTTTGTTTTAATACAAAAAACAGAGTGTTGTAATTTTATTATTACAGAACAGTAGTGTGCACAGCAGTGCATTGATAAAATAGAGAATAGTTTTTATGCACAGTAGAGTGCGTTTGTAAAACACAGCAGAGTGTTTTTGAAAATAGAGTATATACAGCAGTATATGTTTTTAGTGAGACAGAGTGTTATTTTAGTGAATGACAGAGTGATAATTTTGAACTGTGTTTGCAGCAGTCAAAATTATTTTGTAATCCCTCTCTTGAGGAAGAATCTGTAACAAGTTTTTTTATGAAATAGAATTTTTTTTTGAGTTAAAACTCACATCGTGGATGCAATTTGAATATTTCCTGTTCGTGAGCGCTTTATTATTTTGGAATTCTGGAAATATTTCAACAAAATGAAAGGCATTTCTCAAATCCCGTAATGGAAAAACAGTAACGAGAATTCTGGAAGATAGAGAGATACCAGAGATGATGAATAAATAAATAAAAGGTATAGAAAAGGGATTCATAGCCGCGACCTACCGATGCAATGCACAGTCAAAACCCTGCGCGTAGAAGCCCTGGCGAACTTCAGAAAGAAATTCAACTGTGCGAAACCTGTGAGTGCCAGAGGTGTCCTTCTAAACCGTGTTCTGGGGTGTGTGCAGGGACTCGATCCCGGGCTGATATGAAGGAATCACCCGCGTTCAACTACTTTGACGAACTTGTCCCATTCTTTACTGTACCGGTGTTTAAGGCTGTTGGGCTATTTAAATATCTGCGCCAGGGCAGAGAGTTACCCCTCGGAAATTAATTGTTAAATTAATTTAAAATAAATAAAGTTAAGTCCATGTGGCCATTTTCGTGGCAGTTTCCACTGCTCTTTACCTTCACGCAATTGCGAAATACAATTTTGATTTAACAAAGTTTGTTTTGCTTGGGTGAAATTTTTTTGCTGGACAACAGATTCAGCAACTTAATCTTGTCTGAATTTAACAAATTTAAAATTAAAGGAGAGGTTAATAATTAAACACGTTCCACTGTTCAATTTAAAAACTCTTTTCCAATTTCAATATACATAGATCTACAATTAACATGATAAATTTCAAATAACATAATTATGAATTTGTAATAAAACAAAAACAATGCCATACCCATTTAACTTTCAACAAAGATTTATAAGCACACTAATTTCTTAAATTCCACATGTTTCCAACAACCGTTGCGACTTTGAAGGATTAAACCGTAGTTAAACTACACTTTCCTACAACTAACAGAACACAAATATGTTGGCAAACTTTTTAAAAAGCTGTCTTCTTGGAAAGTGTAGAGAAAACTCCTAGAAACAACTTAATCCTGGCTTTCCAACGAAGAAGCAGCACATCTTTGTCCCCGTCTCTGGTACCTTCCTGGAAATACCATAGGCTTATATATTCTCATAAACAATGGGAAAAAAACATTTAAAAATTACTTGGGTCGAGATTACAATTCAACTCGTGAACTTCGTAGAACCTCTCGAAAGTATAATGTTTACAAGAAACTTGTTCAAGGAGATTCTTAGTTGATTGGAATTTGGAGAAAATTCTAAGAAACTACTTGTGAATTAAGTATAAGTTACAGTGAGAAATGTTGACTAATTAATTAGTTTGAAAGAAATTTTTAGTTAATTTAGTATGTATCTTTTTTTCTTCTTTTTAAATATGGGAGAAAGATTCTGAATTTCGTTTGTAAAAGTTTTTGGTAGTTATTTTGACAAATTAACTTGTTTGAAGTAGATTTATTTTAAATATCTCTAAAAAAATATAAAAAATTATTGGTCTAGAATAAATTATAATTTGTGAATTTTGTACTACTTGAAAGAGAATAAAATACAAATACAAGTTAAATAGTGATACTTTTAATAATATTTTCTTTTAATTTTTTCAAAGTAAAGAAGATTTTATAGTAGTTATACTTTTAATAATATGGGTGCTTATTGGTCCTTAAAATTTTAAACAAGAGGCATATTCTGTTCAAGCTGGAAATTAGGACAAATGAAAGTTTATCAAAATAGAGGACTAGTTCAAAATAGGCTCGATAGACCAGCAAACTACAACCTAGACTTACGTTAAAAATATTTGATAGAGTGGTTGTGTAACCACATTAGCAACATTGCAATATATAAGCAAAGGACATAAAAAACTGGTGCACAGACATTATTGGGGGGTCTACTTTAGCACCATCTTTAAAAAGAGTGATAGGATCGACTTTGGACATACCAAGACCTTTAGTGGGTATTGTCTACAAAAAACCTCCAGGGGGCAGAAACAATAATATGTTGTCATGTTTTCTAACGAGCCACACTAGAAATTCCATACGCTCTTTTAGACCTTCTCTAAAAATTCCATACACACTTTTAGACCTTGTTGTTCCTCTTCCCGATTGATGGCCTTAGCTACCATCAATTTTGTACGCCAATATAGTTGTTTGGTCTTTTGTAACTTGGTGTCTCAAGACCTTGAGGATATGCACGTCCCTAGATCCTACATATAGGCAACCCCTCTCCAATCAAGTTGCTCCTAATGCATACATTAGCAAAACTCACTTGTTAGTTTTAAGGAAAAAGAAATTAAACTATCCCTTTTATTGTACTTTTGTCTTATCTCCTTACCGGTTTACTCAAATGTCAAGTTTAGGCACCTGTTGGATGTGGACCTTAGTTCTGCATCTAACGAGTACCCACTTTGCATACTTCTGAGTAGACCCACATAGACAAAAAACATGTTGAAAATACATGAAAAAAATGTGTTTCGATATGTTTTTTTTCAATGTGGGTCTACTTAGAAGTATGTAGAATGGGTACTCATTGAATGTTGTACTGAATTCCACATCCAACAGGTGCGTACACTTGACATTTGAGTAAACCTATAATGAGATAAGCCAAAAATACAATTAAAAAATTAGTTTTCTTCTTTTCCCTTCAAAATATTTTCCCCTAGAGATGACAACATCATCTTCAATCCTATTGGTTCTTTTAAAGTTAATTTTGTTACATTTATTTTGAGGCTCATTTTTTAACTCAAAATTTTCCTAATAATACTTGTAAGTGATTTGAATGGGAAAGTTAGTGTTTTCTATGCTAAGTTTCAATTTAGAATATGTTCAAGGTGCTTGAGGATTATGAGGTAAATTGCAAGTTAACCATAAGTTTTTGTGTGTTTTTATGTGAATTTTTTGAGCAAATTAACATGAACAAAACACTGAACAACAACATATAGCAAACATAAATATCACCAAAACAGTATCACAACAGCACATGATGAAGGAGTTCACCCCGCCTAGGCTACGTCTCCTTGGTCCAGCTTCCAATGGCTTTTCCCTCTTCAATTATGATCAAAAGTGTGAATACATGCATTTACAATGCTCAAACAAATCTGAAACATGCTCTAATGGCTCCAGAATGCCCAAAAATGTCTGTCTAGCCTCTTTCTACTTCGAATTTGGTCAAAATTTGGATAATTTATGGCTTTCCCAAGTTTTGGCACTAATCGCTCCCCAAATTCCATCAATTCCAGCACCATCCTACAATTTAACCCCCAAATCCACTAAACGAGCGCCAGATTGCCCAATTTTCAGGCTAAATTCTTGACGCACCAATTTAACCATTAAGGCATTGTTTTCAAAAAATATGGCCATATGGGGGGCCACATGCCCTAGGGCTAAGGCCAAATGTGCCCACCCCGCCCAACAAACATTTAACGATTAAAATAAACCGTGGATTTTGTGGTCGTTCAGTTCACATTGTTTTTATGTTGCTGCCATATCGTAAGAGGGGGGGGGGTGGGGGGTGTGGGGGCTAGACCCCTGACCCTACCCCAAAAAACCAATCTTTTCAAACTCAATATAACTCGAAACCTTTATAATTTAAGACACAATGCGATGGTGCGGGGGTAAAAGATTTGTGCTATTTCTGGAGGTCACGAGTTCAACCTCGCCTACGTACCGCCTGCATCTTAATAAATTTTTGTGGCCCTCGGCTACCAATGTGGCAGCCTGTGATTCGCCACCCAAAACCTAATCAAAACATGCCATTTCAAACCAATGAAAATGTGCCATTTGGCACAATTTAATTCGCTGGAGGAAATCATGTTGACTAGTCAACCTGCCAACTTGGCATGCCCAATCAGTAGTACAGACTACTAACTGGGTTGTTCCTGCATTTTTTTTCAAAAAAATTGTTTGTTTAACAAAGTAGACAAAACATGTTTTTGGGAGCATACGGTGTTGGTTTTCTGCAAAACGAGTTGCCCCGGATTCAGAATAATGAGATCTACATGGTCATTTAGGTTCCACACCATTCTGACAAATTTCTTTTTTGAGCATAATTTTGAGAACTTGATCACTCCTCCCCACAGGAAGCTTTTGGACCCCAAAAGATCACTTTCAGTTGTTCAGCAGATGAGGGTACAGTTCCCTGACATTTCCAATCTCGATCCATTTTTCCTTACTATGATTTGTTCCTTTGAGCCGCACACGAAGATAGTCTACACTCCCTCGTTTTGATGTCCTTGTTCTTATGTTAAGAATGGTGTCTTGTTGAAGTTCATCAAGGTATTTTGGAGAAAAATTCTCAATGGCAGGAATCTGAACATGTTCTCCTTGATCTTTAATCAAAGGAGGCTCATACAACCTTAAATTCTCAACATTAACAACAGAGTAAATTTGCATATATGAAGACAAATCTAACTTGAAGGCATTTTCACCAATCTTTTCCAAAATTCTGAAGGGACCATAATGGATTGGTTTCAGATTTTTACCTTCCCCTTGAAGCCTCTCTTTGCTAATGTGAAGCCAAACTTCGTCACCAACTTGGAACGTGTTATCTACACGATGCTTATCATGCCTTGCTTTGTACTTGCCTTGGCTCTTTTCAAGTTGATCTTGAATTGTTTGATGTATCAATTTGATTTTTTCTATTGACACCTAATCCTAAGGGATTGGGTGAAATTGTACATTAGTGTAAAATATGAAATAAGGAAGTCTAAGAGACATTAGGAAATGAACCCCAATAGTCTCACCTCCATGTATATATTCATGGGCACCCAAAATCTAATCTCACAGTTCATTTTTTGGAGTTACCTCCTGGCCTGACATGGTATCAGAGCCAGCTCTTTTTTTGGCCTCCCTACCATTGTAACTCCCTCCATTCTGCAAAATTGTCTTTGTTCTGCATTTTTTTGCAAACTTCCACCTCTGTCACACTCCTGCAAAATACTATGCATTTTTTTGCTACGTTCAAAATTTTTTTCAGCCCTCCTGGTCTGCATTCAAAATTGTTTGAAAGTTTTTTTATGCTGCTCTCCCCACAGCTCTGCAATGCCACTCCTTCCCGCATCTCCCCAGCTCGTTGCAACGCCTGCTGCTCCAGGATCCCTCATTCTGGCTCCTCCTCATGGGCTCCTCCATGCAGTCCCATAGCACTCCTCCCACCTGCGCGCTCCCCTTCTCCCTCCTCTTGTAGTTGCTTACCTCCCGTAGCACTTCTACCTCCCGTTGCTCCCACCTCCCGTAGCGCTCCTACCTCCTGATGCCCCCTCCACGCAACACTACCTCCTGTTTCCCCGTCCGCGCAACACTCCCTCCCGTTACTCTCCTTCTCCCTTTGTCAACCTACTAGCCTTCCCTCCTCCACCCTCCCTCTGCCCTCTGTTGGAAAGTGTAACTAGGATCGGTCTTCATATTGACTATGTAATTATGTATTTATGTAAAGAAGAAGACAAAGATAATAAAATGTATTTTTGTAAATCTTGCTTCATGGGTTTCATGAGCAAGGAGTTTTTATTATAGGTCAAAGACTTCTTCTTGATGTCTTTTAAGGTCTTTCATCTTGTCATAAATATATAAGTTAGAGTCATGTATATGAAGTGTTGTTACACTTATGACTGATGTAAATGTATGTCGCCTAACCTTGTCAAAGCACTCCTTGAAGATGGCTTAAAATATGCTCGAAATATCCCTTGAGAAGTCGACCTCATAGCAAATGATAAAGTCGGCTCATGAACAATCACAAATTTTCATAGTATGTCATCTAATATACAGGTACGAACAACTATATATACCCTAGTAGACTTCGCAGAAATCACAGAATCACAGTTCTGATATATCTCAGGAATTTAGATAATTTGGTGGCTTCATTAGGACACAGAATTTTCGGAAAATTCAACAATCATTGTAAGGAAAAATCTGTGTTTGGTACAGTGAAGTGAAGAGACTATTCAGCGAGTATAGAAGAACAAACAGCGAGGCAAAGGAAGGTTTACATATCTATGTTTCAGGGCTAATATATCTTGGTCAAGTTCATATTGTAAGTGCAAAGTATAGGACTATATATTGGTACAAGATAAGTAACCTCAACAGAAGCACTAGTGTTTGGGTGGTGTAAGAGCTAAGTATCATCTTTGTGTTATTGACTGTACCCATCTAAAGGAAGGGTGAAGAATAGACAGTGTCATCTAGTATTGAAATGAAGCACATAGAAGAAGACACTATCGTAAAGAAAATGGATCTTGATTAAGGGAAAGAAGGCAGTGGAAGAATCTCTAGGAGGCAGAGGCTAGGAGGAAAGGAATTCATTAGGAATTGAGTTTCCTAGTACTGGTGCAGAACAGTGCAGAAGGAAGGATCAAAAAGAAGAAGTCAAGAAGAGAAAGTGAAAAGGGTGTTGGAGGCATACAAGGGTCAAGGGTCTGTGTCATGGTCATGGTACTTCTCAACTAGAAGTCTATAAGAAGAATTACTTGTGATTTTTCCTCTCCAAGAGGGAGAGGTTTTAGCCCTGGCTTGAAGAGCCTAAATCTTGTGTCTCTTGTGTTTTGATAATTGACTTGATGAAATACCTAATAATCTAATGAAGAGAATATCTAAGTAAGAGAAATAAGTTCACAAGTAATTATCAAGCAGAGGATTGAATTAAACTATGCCCTACCAAATTCTCAACACCCTCTGCCATCTCTTCGCCCTCACCTCCCCCTGTATGACCTCACCAGGTCTAAACTTCCCAAGGTCCCACCTCCCCTAGGTCTAACCTGCCCCAGGTACCACCTCCCCTAGAATAACCACTGAAATATATATATACAAAGTTTTTTTTTTAACCAGAATTGTGTTTTTTGCAGCAAAATAGTTTTTTACACCAGAATTGAGTATTTTTCCAGCATACTACATTTATTTTTACAGCACATATTTACAATGCATTCTCTCATATCTATTATGGGAGTAGTTCTCTCTCCTAAGGAGAACTATCCTGAGTGGTCTCGGAAAATCAAGCACACTCTCATTTTTAATGGGTTTTGGAGAGGAATTCGTGAATGAGAAGGATACAATCCACCGACAAAACCCACCTTAGACAAGGATATCGCCATTTGGGATAACAAGAATTGCAAGGCCTATTCCTTGATTGCAACTTCTGTAAATGAAGAGGTGAGTCGCCATAATACACCATTTTCAAATGCCTATGAAGCCTTGAGGAAATTAAAATAAATCTATGACTCACATTCATAACTTGAAAATTTTCAATTAATGATTAAGTTATTTAGCCTTGAGTTGAAAAACGAGGACCCTCTTGCTTTAGCATCAGAAGTAAGATCTATCATGCATGACATTAAAAATATTGGTGTAGAATTTGACATACCTATCATAGCTTATGTTAAGGCATTGTATCCCACTTACTCACACTACCTTGAGTCATTGCAAGCAAGTGGAAAATTTTAGGGGCTAATATTCGCAGTGGGCTAATTTTGTGGGCTATTTTCCATGGTTTTTCCAAAAAAAAGATTCACCAATTTCCATTTTTTTATAAAACCGATTCACCCAAATTTTATAATATAAAATTATTTACCTAAAATCACCAACATTATATAGAATATATATATAAGATCATTATATATTTGAATAATTTTACAAATACATCAATACATTTTATATTTTGCATATTAGGGACTAGTGAGATTCGCAAATTTTTTAAACTTCAAGATAAATTTCCATCCTTAAAATTATCCCTAATTGCAAGCAAGTGGAAACCTCATGAAGATCACCTTTGATTCCTTTGAGAAAAAGCTTGCAGAAAGAGAGAAGGATTTTGGAAAGAAGACAACCCCTCTGTTTTCTGAAGAACCTGTATGTTTCACACATAGAGAGAAGAATCATGCTCAAGATTCTTCTAAAGGAAGAGGTGGCCGAAGAGGAAGAGGAATAAGAAATTTCAGAGGAAAGGGGGGCAGACAAACTCAAAGTGGAAAATCTGATCTTCATTGCATATGCTATAATAAATATTGGCATGATGCATCTACATGTAAGCTGCCTTGGGACAAAAATGAGCAACAAAGAAATCAAGCAAAAGGTAAAACTCGTGATAGAGACAAACGTAAAGCACCTGAATCTGCTCATTATGTTGTAGCACATTGTAACATTGGAGTAACTGAAGACTTGTTTATTGCTTCACTTACTTCTTGGAGAAATGATTGGTTGCTAGATTCAAGAGCAACATGTCACATGAATTTTAGAAAAAGATTTTTTTGAAGAATTTACTGAAAAGGTTGACGGAGCAGTATATTTTGTAGAAAAATCTAAACTCAAGCCATCAGGGCTTGGCACAAGTAGGCTTAAGTTGCCTAGTCTTCCAGACCATCTTCTACATGAGGTTCTATACCTCCCTGAGTTGAGGAGAAAGTCATTTTCCTTGGTCCACATCCGCCGGCAAGGACACTCCATTCACATGTTTGATGGAAAGGTTGAGGTCTAGAAAAGAATCAGATCGCTCACTTGTAATGAGAGGAATAGAAGAAAGAAGACTCTAAAGCTACAAGGTACCTCTACTCATGCACAAAACTTTGCATTCAGTTCTCATTATGATGAAGGTACATTCCCATCAAGTCTTTGATGGCATGCTAGATTTGGATACTTAAACTATGACAACCTTCGATTGTTGAAGAAAAATGGTGTTACTAGATTGCCTACAATTCCTTGGAAACTTAAGCAATGTGATTCTTGTATTCTAGGAAAGCATAGCAAATAGACCTTTCATGATTCACATTCCAGAGCACATAGAATACTTGAGCTTAATCATTCATATTTATGTGGCCCCATGCATGTTGCTTCTGCAAATGGAAATAAATATATGGTGAAATTTATTGATGATTACACCAGAATGTGTTGGGTTTACTTATTGAAGAAAAAATCTGATGCTTTTCAGGCATTCAAGAATTTTCATGCATGGATTGAAAATGATGCACAAACTCATATTGGCTCTTTGTGCACTGATAATGGAAAAAAATTACACTTCAAACGAATTTGAAAACTATCTTCGCCAACATGGGATCAAACATCAAACAACTGTGCCCTATAATCCTGTTGAGGCCTCAGAAATCTGTGGCAACAACAAAGGGGGATAACCACCCGGTCCAGACCTTAAGACAGTTCCTTTTTCGTTTGGGATAGTGGCTCCGATTGGATATAATGGGACCAGTTTCCCAGAGTTGGGTTTTTGCTTTGATTATTGGGTTTCTCTCAAAGGATTTGCATAAAGAATTACTAAAAACTAAAACAAATTTATTCTAAAATGCAAAACTTTGAATTTAAGTCTAATTTAATCTAACCCGGGATAATATTAATTTGATGCAATCTAGAATGATATCTATTCAATCTGTGATGATGAAGATCATCACAGATTTAATAGAATTATTACTTTGTAAGATGATTCTCTTGAAAAAATAGTTAATCAAACGAAAATGAGAAATATATCGCATATATTTGATGATTATATATAAAACAAACCAATTTCTATCTTTATATCGTACAATAGTGCAACTGACATTTTAGACAAAGACAATTGATTTCATATATAATTCATGAAAACTGGATTCATCACTAATATTCAAAAACATAATTAGCATACATGATAATAGTACCAGATGTGTACTGCTCTGTTCATCTGATCAGTGATAATAGGTCACATTCAACTTTTCTATCAATAAGTCTTTCAAAGAATACAAAAGTGAATCAACAATGATCAACAAAATGATATATAACTGAAAAGGCCGTGTTCCATTACTTTATCAAGGCATTCACAAACTTACTTACAATTAAGCATTCTTTGGAAATGTTCTCAATAAAATTCTGGACCCTTCTCTAAATGCATGAGAAGGGTTTAAATACTAAACAAACTACAAACTAAAATTAAATTATTACAAAAATGTAGAGGAGGTTTCAAACAACCTTTCTCTAAAAACTTAACTTAAATAATAATCTAGGAACTTTGAACTAACAATCCTGATTTTGCGAATCTTGCCATTCTTTTTGAGTGTGATCATGAAGTTGACAAATATCTAGCATTGCGTTAAGCTGAGCTAGCTGTGATATCCGTGACCGAATTTGTCCCTTGAAAATAGCATTTGAGATTACTGACTGAGATCTTTTTGCTGAATCTGTAAGAGACTGAAGAGTTTGATGTTGATGGTAAGGTTTAATCAGAAAATTCCAGTAATTTTCCTGATCAAACTTATTAACTTTTTTGATCATTTCCTCTTGTGTATCTGCTCTCTGTCTCCATTTTATTTCTACTTCCTTTGTTCCTGAAAACACATCATACGTGTTTTCTTTAAGAAGTTCTGTTTTAAACAATTGATCACATATAGACTGAATAATCTCATTTGATTTCTTGGACGTCTTGGTCACTGCTTTCTCTGCTTTATTAATTTGTGCTCTCCATTCTGCGAATAACAATTCTTTGTGAAGCTTGTATATTTGTGGTAGATTAGCTTGTTTTCATGTATCTGAAATTTGCCACTGAATGTGTTCTTTGATTTTCTTTTCAAGTCTTTCACATTCCAGTTTCTGAATTTCTATTTGCTGAATCATTATCTTATTGGAATCACAACAAGAATCAATCATGGAAGCTTGGTGACAAAACATTTATTGTTCTTTCTTTAACATAGTGTTTACATCAAGTGCTTCTTTGATGAATTGTTCTAACTGTGGTTGACTCTGTAATTCAACCATTGCTCTTTCCAAATGTGCTTGCTTTTCATTAAGCTCTATCTAAGACTTCAATTTGAGGCTTTCAATATCTTCATGAAATTGAGCCGTGCTTATTTAGATCTACTCAATGGAGTTGGCTTTCTCTTCATTTAGCAATTGTTCTAATTCTTGTACTCTAGCTTCCATTTGTTTCAACAATATTCTAACCTCAATAGCTTTATCAACAGTAGCAGTGGCATATGCCCCTGCATATTGTGATAACTTGGTTAGATGTTTAGTGGGATCATCTGAGGAATCCTTCCAAAGTACATCAACTGATTCATCTGTTGGTTTTGGAGTTGTTTCATCAATCCTTCTTCTTTTATTCCTTTTAACCACAAATTTGTAGCTAGGATTGTAGAAACTGTTTAATGACGGAATATCTTCAATTTGTAGAACTATTTGGTCTGTAGGGTAGGCCGGTATGATTTCTTTGTCATGCACTGCTGGAACTCTTTGTAGCGGATTGGCAATCTCAACTATTTTCTGTGAAGGTTCTGGTGTTTGAAAACTTGATGTTTGATCAATATTGGGATTTTCTTTGGGAGTCTTTATTACTTCAGAAAATTCTTCCCATTCATTCATCAGATCTTTTACTCAAGACGGCTTGGATTGATCTAACATGCTATGAGTATGTTGAACTGTTTTTGAATTTGATTTTGTTCCATTGTTCTTTGTTTTCTCCAGCACTTCTATCTCTTGAAGAATTTAGTTAATTTCTGAATTTTCTTTCTTAGATTCAGATTCCTCAGATTGATCCGAATTATCAGACTGTTGCTGTGATTGACCTGATTCATTTTTAGATATATCTTTCATTTCATCATCTAGACTAACACTTGGAGTGTGCTTTTCATCTTCAATAGTCAACAAATTCAAAGGAACCTTTTCTAGTCTCTTGTTTCTATATGCTTGAAAAGCTTCAGCATCTTCTTGACTTAATTGACTAGAAACGTATTTAGTAATATCAGAGAAATTTTCCATGCCTTGGAAGAAATCATCAAATTCATCTTCTGCCTTTACAAAAGGCTTTATTTTTAGCTTTGCGATGTAATTTTTAATTACATCATTAGGATCATATAATCTTCCTGGCATAAATGCCAATTTCAACAACTGAATCTTGGGAACCTCTTTGTATGTATGGCCAATTTTAGCGAGAGAAAAGGTGCCGCACTGTAGAGGGAAAGTATGCCAAATAGACTTTTTACCATCCTTTATCTGCTTTGTGACACCGTTGACGAGCTGATATGCTATTTCTTTTGCAAGTAATTTATCTGGAACATAGTAAGGTAAAAAATGGGGAGAAGCATGACTCCCAAATACTCTAATATATGTGAACTTTTTGTCAGCAAACCATCTTGCTACGGGAAGAATATCTACATTGGCTTCTTCAAAAACCCTAGGAGCCTTTTTGTTGAAAATCATCTGATGCATGGGCAATATGACTCCGTAGTAGATTTTATAGAAGTGTAAGTGGAACTCGGAATCCCAGAGTTCTCTATGGTAAATATGAATCGGGGTAGGGTTTTTGGTGGTCCATCGAACCCCATGGTAGGAAAATTAGAATTAAAACAAATGGCGTCCATGACATAAGAAGACATATAAAACAGAGGTATTTCTCTCAGCGAAACACTTGTTTTATTCCTATATTCAATGATATGCTTGGCTAGGTAATTGGATAGAATGTTTGCCCAATTTAGGATAGACGAATTGACGATTAGGGGAACCTAATCTCTTGAAAATCTAGTACTATTAGGCTTGGCAAATATTCTAGACAACATACCAGCAGCATAACAATAAGGATTAGGAATTTGTGCAACTGGGTACGTACCAGATTTATCTTGCTTCAATTTTCGTTCATTGTCCTTCTATTCATGGATGACTTTGATAAGATCTGGATGTTTTGCTTTGAAATTCTGCACATAATTATTGTCGTATTTCTGCTACGGGGTTGGTAGATGATACATTGCTACTAAATCCTCTGCTTTGAAAGAACCCATAATCTCTCCTCTCGAATTATTGAAAATTCTATCTTCAATGTTTAAGTGGTCAATTTCCCACTTAACCATGTCTGTATAAGGAAGAATATTTGGTCTCGCCACTATCCTGTGAATGTGAGAGCATGCAACGTCAAAAAGGGTTGCATCAGAAGTAGAATCAGTGAATGTAGCAGAAACTTTGTCGATCACCCTTGGTCTTTCATCTTTGAAGAGTTTGTACATTGCCTCCCATGAAGAACTGCCACAATATTTGTTGCAGACGGTATCTGAAAATAATGAAGACATATCTGTGTCTTCTGTGGATGATGTTTGAGAGATTTCCTTGCCTCTTTTTCTCATTTTGAACTTCTTCAACCAAGTAATTGATTTCCTGAGAGCGAAGCGAATTTAACATATAAGGAGTCTATAAGATCTTAAATTCTATTTGATATGACACAAACTGTTTTCACATGCTGAATTCATTTAATACGCAAATCGCAATCATTCCTTATAATGTTCTGCGATGCTTAACCTTTAAAGGTTGCGAAATGCGATTTGCGCAAATCACAGATCGCAACTTTTATAGGATAGCGTTTGAGTATATATTATAAGTTGCGTGCAATGCGAATTGCAAAAAACTTAAAGTGGATGCGATCACGAAAGATTTTATATTTCTTAGTTTATTTGCTTGTCGGGTCCGCGGGTATCACAACTTATATCATTCGTTTCTTAAAGATTTATTGATTAAATAAAGTGCGATGCGAAAAAGGAAGAATAAAATGATGATTTTGATGTTTTTTCAAGGTTTTTTAATTATTTCTTAGGAAAGGCTTCAAGCGCATTTCGCAGTTCGCATATCTTACATTTTGCAATTATTTTTGAAATAAGATATGTAATATGCGATGCGCTTTTAAGGAAAAACAAAAAAAAAAATATTTTCTAAGTTTTTTTATTTTAGGAAATTATAAGAAGAATTTCCTATTTATTTCTAAAGGGTCCCTATTTATAAAAAATAAATGGGGGATTGTTGTATAGAACAACAATTAGCGATTCACTTGGATGAATCAGATGTCTCTGATAAAATTTTTGAAAATTCTGAACCATTTTGAGAATAAAATAGTTAAAGGAACAAAATTTAAAATAAATAATATCTTTTCCAATCAATGAAAATTTGTTTTATTCACTATTCATGAGAATTCCTCTATAAAGATATAAGTATGAAAATCTATATCAGTCCTATAAAGTAAATAACCTTTGCAGATTAGCTTTATATAAATTTACTCTTTTTATCACAGATAGAGCCTCTGTTCCAATAGGCAATTTTAAGCTTTTGGCAGGGTTAAATTTTACCCAGCTATGATCCATCTTTCCATCTAGTATTTCTTATAATTTTCATAAGTAAATTCTAATTCACGAAAACTTTCTTATATATATTTTATCTGTTTAAAAGCCATTTTCTTGGCTTGGTAACCAAATAATAACAATGCCATTCACAAATAGTAATTAAACTGATCAAGTTGGCTCTTGATGAGACCCCTTGTCTTTATGATATAATCTCAAGTCATTACACTGTTTTGGTAGACAATATTAGTAATTTCAGTTTAACTATTTCTTTATGAACATGGTAAACAAGCTCGTGATGAGACTTATTATCTTTTAATATTTTCTTCAAATCAGCTCTTTTTATTTTATTTTGAATTCCTTTTGAAAATTTATAAGATTTTACGGATGGAATGAATCATAGGTCCTTTTAAGATACTGGATGATAATGTCGAGTTTTAAATTGATTTTCTGCAAGAAGGTTTCTTACTATATTAAAGTTTATTTTCTGGATTGATAAAAGAATATTCACACTATATAAAAATGAGAGTTCATCAAAACAAATAACTGTTTTATTGAAATTTCATTTTTTAGAAAGACATAATCAATCTGTCTCTCTAAATCTTTTGATTTTCCTTCTTTAACATTTTCATTTTTTTTATAAGTGAAAAGAAAAATCAAAAGAAATTTATCTGAGGTTTGTTTTGAAAGGCCAACTATCAGTACTAATCAAGCTTTTATTTTTACAAGAAAAAACAAAATATTTTAATATACAAGGATAGAAGGAATTACCTCCTATGAGAAATATTTTTTCAAAATTTTCCCATTAACAAGCAAAGAATCCTTTTTGCCTGATAAATCCTATAACAGAAATGTTGATGGGCCTATTTCTTCAATTATTTGAAATGGACCTAGCCATAGTTTTTGAAATTTTGTGTGTTTACCCTTTTCCTCATGCATTTTGTCTCACTTCAATACTAAATCACCAATTTGAAAATTCTTTGGACTGGAAAAAGTTGAATCAAATGAAGCTTTTATTATTTTTTGATGATGGATATGAGTTTGTTTGGCTTTTTCTCTTTCATCTTCCAACTTAAGAATTTGATCTTGTCTAAGTTGAAGAGAAGAGGAAGGATTTTCATCAATAAACTATACTAAAGTAAATGATGGTAGTGTTACGTTTGTGGGTAAAATTGCTTCTTTCCCATAAACTAACACAAATGGAGAAGTACCTATTGAAGCTTTTTGGGTGATTCTATCTACCCAAAGAGAAAATAGTAGTGCTTTATGCCAATTTTTATGATTTTTTTCTATAGTTCGTTTAATGATTCTGATAAGGTTTTTATTTGTAGATTCAGCTAATCCATTACCTTGAGGGTAATAGTTAGCTGAGTATTTTAATTTAAAACCTCTTTTCAAAGCAAATTCTATCATGGCATTTCCAGAAAAGTAAGATGCCTTATCAAATATCAAAGCTGATGGAAGACCAAGCCTGGTGATTATGAACTGATCAATAAAATATGTAATAATTTGTGTATTAGCCACCTTTAATGGGATAGCTTCTACCCATTTTGTGAAGTAATCAGTTGCATTTAGAATATACCTGTGATGTTTTGAAGATTTAGGAGTTATTTCACCTATAATATCTAACCCCCATTGTTCAAATGGTTGTTGGATATTCACTGGCTGTAATGGAAATGTTGCTTTCCTTTCTCTTGCTGCTGCAGTTTGACATACTTTACATTTTCTCGCATATTCATGTGCATCTTTAAACAGAGTTGGCCAATAATAACCAGCATGCGGTATTTTATGAGCTGTGGTGTTTCCTCCGAAATGACCTCCAGCTGGTCCATCATGTAATTCCTGCATTACTTTTTCAGCTTCAGTTTTTTTCTAAACATCTCAATAATACATAATCGTAATTTATCCTAAATAACACATTGTCTATGAGTTGATATTGATTTTCTTTAAGTTTCAGATCACGCTTTTCAGTATAATTGAGATATAATGGAGCATATCCATTTTTCAAGAAAATTTTTAGATCAACATATTGTGATTGCGAATCGTTTAGGCTTACCTCGGATAGTTGTGTTTCATTTGATTGATCTTCTTCTGTTGGTAAATGAGTGGCTCCGGTTAACATCCTGCAAAGACCTTGTCCTTTAACAATTTTAGCCGGATATATTTCTACATCATATTCTTGAAGTGCAGTAACCCAATTTTCTCTCTTCTCTCCTACTTCCCGTTGAACTAATAATTGCCTTACTGCTGAGTAAGGTACTATTATTTTAGTATGTGTTTTTAGGAGAAAAGGTCTGAAATGTTTCAAAGCTTTAAACACATCATAAGCTTGTTTTTCCACAGCTGAATAATTTAACTCAGCACCTTGAAGGTTAGAACTAAAAAACGCAATCGGTGCTTCAATGTTTTGATCATATAACTGTGTCAAAACTGTTGCGAATGATGTATCAGAAGAAAATGTAAATATTACAAATGTTTTAAGAAAATCAGGAGTTGTTAAGGAGGGAGCTTCAATGATGGCTTTTTTTATCAACTCAAAATAATTTCTCTCTTATTTTCCCCATTTAAAAATTGATTTTTTCTTGATCATTGATTGTAGGGGTAGAATGATTTGGGGAAAATTTGGAACAAACCTCTTTACAAATTTAATTTGTCCTAAAAATGATTGCATCGTTTTTTTATTATGTGGTAGAGGAATATTTTCAATTTCTTGAATCCTATCAGGATCGATATGGGTTTCTTGTTTAGAAATAATGAATCCCAATAATTTACCTTCTGATAAGGCGAAATAACATTTTTTAGGATTCAAGGAAATACCATATTTTCTAAATCTTTCAAAAATGTTTTTTAGGTGATTAATGTGATTATTTCTATGCTTAGAGTAAACAGTAATGTCATCATATATAACAACTGAGCTATTGATTAGCCCTGTGAAAGCTATATCCATAGCACGTTGAAATGTAGCACCAGCGTTAATTATTCCAAAAAGAATTTTTTGATATGCGTATGTTCCCCACTTTGTTCTAAATGTTGTTTTTAATCTATCATCAGGATGTACCATGATCTGATTGTACCCTGAAAATCCATCGAGAAAAGACATCAATTCAAATCCTACAACTGATTGTAATATTTGTTCCATGGTGGGTAAGGGAAAATTATCTTTCTGACAGGCTTTACTTAAATTTCTAAAGTCTTTGCAAATCCTAATGTCTCCATTCTTTTTCCTAAATGGAACCATGTTTGACACCCATTTCGAATGTCTAATAGGAAAAATGACTTTGGCTCTGAGCATTTTATTTAATTCAAATTTAATTTGACTTTCTAAATTTGGATGAATTTTTCTAAGTTTTTGTTGAACAGGCTTATCATCTAAGATCGTAGGTATGGTATGTTGAATTATGGAAGTATCATATGTCTTAAGATCTAAATAATCCCATGCAAAGATAACTTTATATGTTTTTAGAAATTTAATGAATGACATCCTTTCTTTGGGTTTTAAACCAAGACCTAAGTTGATGTTTTGAGGTTTTTCTAGTTTACGAAGATTAATCAGTTCAAACTTTAAAGTAGAAGTTTGAGTTTTTGAATTGGTTACCTTCTTAAACCTATCTTTCAAATCATAGAGATCTTCCATTTTGACTACAGATTTGGGAATTGAATTAGTATTTGGTTTATCTTCAATTTGTAAATTATGTGCATGTTCATCTATGATCTGACCTTCATAAGCTTTGTCTGATGTAAGAAATTCCACTATATCTGCATCATTATTAAATACTCTCCAATTTGTTACATTGACAGGAATGGAAAGCCTAAAAATTAACTCAATTGAAAATATATCTGGGCTAAATTCTTCAGATGGTATGAGTCTAGATGCTACATTAGTAAGTAAATCAGCACTTGCATTTTGTAATCTAGGAACTATGGAGATATTGAATGCAGTGAAATAGGAAGTAAGATTCTGAGCTAAAGTTTGATAATGTTTTAAATGTCCTGAAATACAACGAATCATATTTCTGACTTGTCTAACAATTATTTCAGAATCTCCATATACTTGCAAATATTTAACATTTAATCCTATAGCTTTATACAGACCTTGTATCAATGCTTCATATTCAGCAGTATTATTTGTTCACTGGAACTCGAGTCTACAAGCTAGCATTGTTTTCTCTCCTTGTGGATCGATTAAAATGCAACCTGCTCCTGCACCATCTTCTGATTTTGAACCATCAAAGTATGGAGTCCAAAATAAAGACTTTTTTGGAATTTGATTACTAAGATTAACGCATCTAGAAGCATCTGTTTGAGAAAAGTTTTCAATTTGAGAAATAGCATTGTTTATTGAAAAAGGTGAAACCTGAGCATTGAATGATCCAAGAAACGATTCAGCTAAATAATTTCCTATGATATTATTGGTGAAGGCTATAGGTTCATTTACTTCTTCTAGTTCAGTGACTGTATGTTTCATAAATTTTTCTCGTTCAATTCTGATTTGATTTGGTTTTCCATTGTATGGTAACCACATGTGTGACCAATCGATAGAAAAATATCCATGTAATTTTTCAGACCAATCCCTGCTTAGAATAAGACCATAAAATTCAGGGATGTCTGCGACCAAAATATCAATTACTTGCAGTACCTTTGGATTGGAAGATAACCTAATAGATACTGATAGAATTTCTCCAATAACTTCAACTCTTGTTCTATCTAATTGAACTATATGTACAGCTGAATTTTGAGGATTGATATTCAATTTTGTACATATCGTTCTTGGCATAATGTTTGAAGAAGCCTTTGAATCAATAAGACAATTATGAACATTTTTGTTGAAAATCTCCTAAGTCAAAAGTAAAGGAGGAGTGTGAGAAATATATCTATCACAAATTAAAACAACATCATTGGGATTTACTTTGTTTGCAGACGATGGAGGTTTTCCCATATCTTTAGAAGCTTGTGCTACAACTGGTGGTTATATAGGTTCCACGGGGATTGCCTTGAGTTCTCTAAGCAAAACTTTCTGCTGTTGTTTGAGTTTGGTCATTTCGTGTAATGAAATATTTTCTTTAGTCTTTTTCATATCTTCAACTATATTATATTCCACTGTATCTGAAACTATCAAAGTTTTATAAGTTGTATTAGGATCTAGTGGAAAAGAATCTGTCTGAACAGTTTTAGATTTTTTAACTGTTGTTTTCTCCTTGGTGGGGAGAGATTTTTGTTTCTGATTTGATACAGTTGAATCAAAAGAAGATTTAATTCCTGTAGACATGGACATAGCTTCACTTTCTTCCTCTATGAGAAGAATGAAATCCCATAAACCATTTAATTCCACTTCTTCTTCAGATTCTAGCTCTTGTTCAGATAGTGAGGGATCTTCAATATCTTGATCTGATTCAGCATTCAAAATTACGTTTGGAGGTTGAGATGTTGAAGAAGGGTTTTTCTTAAATGGGCGAAATGATTTTTTAGGGGTTGAGGTTTCAACAACCTGTTTCTTTATTTCAATCATATCATTTGACATAGTCTTTAATACTTTTTGAAGACCTTCAAGATCAAATGCATCTTTCGAGACATTCTTTTTTGAATCTTGACTAAATGTCACTTTCTTGTATTTCTTATCTTCTATTTCTGAACGTTTTTCTAATGCTAAGATTCTTTTCTCTATGGCAAGATCTTCTTTCATGTTCTCTAAAAGGGTAGCTTTACCAGATCTATCTACAAAAATAGCTATATTAGAAGGCAAAGAAGAAATATACCATTCTATTTGTACATCAACAACAGGTTTGGAAGCAGTTGGAATTTTGTTTAATACCTTGTTAAATATGGAGTTGAAATATTTGATCCTTTCCCCTGAATTTGTTTTAAGATTGGAAAGAGCATTTATTAGGGATGCAACAGTTCTATCATCTCCAAATTTTGCAAGGAAAACTTGCTCAAAAGTTGCCCAATCGGCAATAGATCCTGTTGGAAGTGAAAAGTACCAGGATCCTGCAGATCCTTGTAAAGTATAAGGAAACAATCTAAATACAATATCTTCATGATAAAATCCATTTAGATTCATGCCTAACATAAAATTATTGATATGTTCTTCAGCAGGAAGACCATCATCTGGATTATATTTAAGTAACCATTTTTCTGGATGATCTCGAAGAGGATTTGGATTGGCTATTAATACAGCACCAGGATTCATCCAAGGTCGATTAGCCATAATTGGATTTGAAGTTTGTGAAGATATAGAAGCATATCCAAAAGTAGGAGGAATGAATGAAGAACTTACAACTAGAATAGTACTACTTGTAATATCACTGATTGTTTAAGTAGAGGAAATGAAAGACTGAGAAGATTTAGATTGAGTAAGAGGATGTGAAGAAGTAACTGAAGGGAAATTTGATGTGACTTCACTTGTATCCGACTTAGATCTAGATATAGAAATTTTTTTGCGAAATGTTTCAATTGGAAATTCAAAAGGTGGAATTCCAATTTTCTCACTTTTAGATCTAGTTAATATACCAGTTTCTCTAAATAGAGAAGCAACACTTTCCTCAAAAGCTTTTGGATTAGCAGGATTTTCAGTAGAAATAGATATTCCTTCTAATTTCTAAATTAAATACTGAACTTTGGGAGACTCGGGAGTGAATTCTGAAGTAGATGACTGTTGAGATAATTCAGGAGATGATGGAAAGATTTCTATTATTTCCAATTTTTGAGTTGGTGATCTAGAATGTGATCAAGAAGTTGTAGAATGCTTTTGGGGAGATCGAATCTTATGAGGGCTTCTAGTTTGAGGTTTAGACTTATATGCCATTCATAGTCGCCCTCCTTCTAGCGCCAAAAATGTGGAGGCCTCAGAAATCTATGGCAACAACAAGGGGGATAACCACCCGGTCCAGACCTTAAGACATCTCCTTTTCCATTTGGGATAGTGGCTCCGACTGGATATAATGGGACCAGTTTCCCAGATTTGGGTTTTTTGTTTGATTGTTGGATTTCTCTCAAAGGATTTGCATGAAGAATTACTACAAACTAAAACAAATTTATTCTAAAATGAAAAACTTTGAATTTAAGCCTAATTTAATCTAACCTGGGATAATACTAATTTGATGCGATCTAAAATGATATCTATTCAATCTGTGATGATGAAGATCATCACAAATTTAATATAATTATTACTTTGTAAGATGATTCTCTTGAAGAAATATTTAATCAAAAGAAAATGAAAAATATATCGCATATATTTGATGATCATATGTAAAACAAACCAATTTCTACCTTTATATCGTACAATAGTGCCACTGATATTTTAGATAAAAACAATCAATTTCATATATAATTCATTAAAGATGGATTCATCACTAATATTCAAAAATAGAATTAGCATATATGATAATAGTACTAGATGTGTACTGCTCTGTTTATCTAATCAGCGATAATAGGCCACATTCAATTCTTCTACCAATAAGTATTTCAAAGAATAAAAAATTGCATCAACATTGATCAACAAAATGATATATAATTGAAAAGGATGTGTTCCATTACTTTATCAAGGCATTTACAAACTTACTTACAACTAAGCATTCTTTGCAAATGTTCTCAATAAAATTCTGGATCCTTCTCAAAATGCATGAGAAGGGTTTAAATACTAAACTAACTACAAACTAAAACTAAATTATTACAAAAATGTAAAGGAGGTTTCAAACAACCTTTCTCTTAAAACTTAACTTAAACAATAATCTAGGGACTTTGAACTAAAAATCCTGATTTTGCGAATCCTTCCCTTCTTTCTGAGTGTGATCACGAAGTTGACAAATATCTAGCATTGTTTTAAGCTGAGCTAGCTGTGATATCCGTGATCGAATCTGTCCCTTGAAAATAGCATTTGAAATCACTGACTTAGATCTTTTTTCTGAATCTATAAGAGACTGAAGAGTTTGATTTTTATGGTAAGGTTTGATCAGAAAATTCCAGTAATTTTCCCGATCAACTTATTAAATTTTTTTATCATTTCCTCTTGTGCATCTGCTCTCTGTCTCCATTTCATTTATACTTCCCTTGTTCCTGAAAACACATCAGACGTGTTTTCTTTAAGAAGTTATGTTTTAAACAATTGATCACATATAGACTAAATAATCTCATTTGATTTCTTGGACATCTTGGTTGTTGCTTTCTATGCTTGATTAATTTGTGCTCTCCATTCTGTGAATAACAATTCTTTGTGAATCTTATCTATTTGTGGTAGATTAGCTTGCTTTCCTATATCTGAAATTTTCCACTGAATGTGTTCTTCGATTTTCTTTTCAATTCTTTCACATTCTAGTTTCTGAATTGCTATTTGCTAAATCATTATCTTATTGGAATCACAATAAGAATCAATCGTGGAAGCTTTGTGAAAAAACATTTCTTGTTCTTTCTTTAACATAGTGTTTACACCAAGTGCTTCTTTGATGAATTTTTCTAACTGTGGTTGACTCTGTAATTCAGCCATTGATCTTTCCATATGTGCTTGCTTTTCATTAAACTCTATCTGAGATTTGAATTTGAGGCTTTCAATATCTTCATGAAATTGAACTGTTCTTATTTTGATCTGCTCAATGGACTTGGCTTTCTCTTCATTTATCAACTGTTCTAATTCTTTTACTCTGGCTTCCTTTTGTTTCAACAATATTCTAACCTCAGTAGCTTTATCATGATGGCGATGGCACCATCCACAACATATGCGAAAACTTGGCTAGATGTTAATGGATTCTGTAAGGAATCCTTCTAAAGTACATCAACTGATTTATCTGTTGGTTTTGGAGTTGTTTCATCAATCCTTCTTCTTTTATTCCTTTTAACCACAACTTTGTAGCTAGGACTATGGAAAATGTCCAATGACAGAATATCTTCAATCTGCAGAACTATTTGATCTATAGGGTAGGCCGGTATGATTTCTTTGTCATGCACTACTGGAACTCTTTGTAGTGGATTGACAGTTTCAACTATTTTCTGTGAAGGTTCTGGTGTTTGAAAACTTGATGTTTGATCAATATTGGGATTTTCTTTTGAAGTCTTTATTGCCTGAGAAAATTCTTCCCATTCATTCATCAGATATTTTACTTGAGAGGGCTTGGATTGATCTAACATGCTATGAGTATGTTGAACTATTTCCGAATTTGATTTTGTCCCATTGTTCTTTGTTTTCTCCAGTATTTATATCTCTTGAAGAATTTGGTCAATTTCTTTAGCGATTTGCTCTTAGATTAGTTCTCAGTTGGTCAAATTGCTCGAATTTCTTCTTCAATGATTGACCTTATTCATTTTTAGATATATCTTTCATTTCATCATCTATACTAACACTTGGAGTGTGTTTTTCATCTTCAATAGTCAACAGATTCAAAGGAACCTTTTCTAGTATGTTCTTTCTATATGTTTGAAAAGCTTCATCTTCTTCTTGACTTAATTGACTAGAAACGTATTTGATAACATCACAGAAATTTTCCATGCCTTGGAAGAAATCATCAAATTTATCTTCTTCCTTTACAAAAGGCTTCATTTTTAGCTCTGTGATGTAATTTTTAATCACATCATTGGGATCATATAATCTTTCTGGCATAAATGCCAATTTCAACAACTGAATCATGGGAACTTATTTGTATGTATGACCAATATTAGCCAGAGCAAAGGTGCCGCATTGTAGAGGGATAGTAGGCCAAAATAGCCTTTTTACCATCTTTTAACTGTTTTGTGACACTGTTGAAAAGCTGATATGCTATTTCTTTTGCAAGTAATTTATCTGGAACATAGTAAGGTAAAACATGGGGAGAAGAATAACTCCCAAATATTCTAATATATGTGAAATTTTCTTCAGCAAACCATCTTGCTACGGGAAGAATATCTACATTGGCTTCTTCAGAAACCCTTGGAGCCTTTTTGTTGAAAATCATTTGATGCATGGGCAATATGAATCTGTAGCATATTTTATAGAAGTGCAAGTGGAACTCGGAATCCTAGAGTTCTCTATGGTAGATATGAATCGGGGTAGGGTTTTTGGTGGTCCATTTCCAACCCATGGTAGGAAAATTAGAAGTAAAACAAATGGTGTCCATGACATAAGCATACATATAAAACTGAGGTATTTCTCTGAGCGAAACACTTCTTTTATTCCTATATTCAGTGATATGCTTGGCTAGGCAATTGGATAGAATGTCTGCCCAATTTAGGATAGATGAATTGACGATTGCGTCAATTAAGGGAACCCAATCTCTTGAAAATATAGTACTATCAGGTTTTGCAAATATTCTACACAACATACCAGCAACATAACAATAAGGATTGGGAATTTGTGTAATTGGGTATCTACTAGATTTGTCTTGTTTCAATTTCCCTTCATTGACTTTCCATTCATGGATGACTTTGATAAAATTTGGATGTTTTGCTTTGAAAGTCTGCACATACTTATTGTCGTATCTCTGCTGCAGGTTTGGTAGATGATACATTGCTGCTAAATCCTCTGCTTTGAAAGAACCCATAATATCTCCTCTCGAATTCTTGAAAATTCTATCTTCAATGTTTAAGTGGTCAATTTTTCACTTAACCATGTGTGTATAAGGAAGAATCTTTGGTCTCGTTGATATTCTGTGAATGTGCGAGCATGCAACATCGAAAAGGGTTGCATCAAAGGTTGAATCAGTGCCTGTAGCAGAAACTTTGTCTATCATCCTTGGTCCTTCATCTTCGAAGAGTTTGAACATTGCCTGCCATGACGAACTACCATAGTCTTTGTTGTAGACGATGTCTGAGAATAATGAAGACATATCTGTGTCTTCTGTGGAATATGTTTGAGAAATTTCCTTGCCTCTTTTTCTCATTGTGAACTTCTTCAACCAAATAATTGATTTCCTGAGAGTAGAGCAAATTTAGCATATAAAGAGTCTCATAAGAGTAAATCAATCATTTATCTCTAATGCACGTGAGAAGATATCAATCTATCAATCATCTTTCATAATTCCTAATTTAATATATCACATGGCCTCGCACGTAAGATCTATCAATCGTTTTAAAGCCGTTAAGATCTTAAATTCCATTTGATATGACATAAGTTGTTTTCACACTCTGAATTCATTTAATACACAATTCACAATCATTCCTTATAATATTTCGTTATGCTTAATCTTTAAAGGCCGCGAAATGCGATCTGTGCAAATCGCAGATCACAACTTTTATAAGAAAACGTTTGAATGTATGTTATAACTTGCACGCAATGCGAGTTGCTTAAAGTGGATGTGATCGCGAAAGATTTTATATTTCCTAGTTTATTTGCTTGTCGGGTCCGTGGGTATCATGACTTATATCATTTGCTTCTTATGGCTTTATTGATTAACTAAAGTGCGATGTGAAAAAGAAAGAATAAAACGATTATTTTGATGTTTTTACAACGTTTTTTAATTATTTGGTCGAGAAGGCTTCGAGCGTATTTCACAGTATGCATATCTTACGTTTTATAATTCTTTTTTGAAATAAGATAAGTAAAATGCAATGCACTTTCAAAGAAAAGACATAATTTTTATTTTCTAAGTTTTTTAATTTTAGGAAATTATAAAAAGAATTTCCTATTTATTTTTAAAGGATCCCTATTTATAAAAAATAAATGGGGGGTTGTTCATATCTTTAAAAAATCCCCAACATAATGGTTGTCTGCTCAATTTAGTGTTCCTAAATTGATGTCATAAGTGTCAACCCCGGGGGCTGGCCAAACTAATGAAGTGAAGTGCACTATATGTGCCTAGGTACTCTGTTTCTTAATTAGGTGTGTTGTGTTTTTTTCAATGTTTTGGTTTTTTCAATGTTTTTGGTTTTGAAAGGATGAGTTTAATGCAATGAGGTTCTTCTAAGTAAACAACAACCTACAATATCACAGATAAAACCTCATCCATGGTTAGAAGTTTGTTGGAACACATTTGGAAAAGTTTGTCTACAACATAGTGAGGAACTCTACTCTAAATTAACTTATGACACTGAAATTAATCCATTCTACAACTCAGAATATCACTGTTAAGCCTCATTCAAGAGTTAGAAATCTTTTGGAATAGCTTTGGAAAAAGGCAGTTTGTGAAACTATGAGAAATTGCAGAACAGTCAAGACTTCAAAATGACATTACCAATTCTTGTTCCTATGATTATAATGTATTAATAGAGATTAAGAACAAGAGAAGTTTGTAAATAATGAAGGTTGTTAAGTCTAATTTAACAAAACTAGAATACAACTAGCTAATAAAACTAGAAATACAATGGATAGAACTGAACTAGAATGAAATCATTCAAACTTAAAATATAGTGGACAGAATTGAACTAGAGTGCCATTAACCTTCGGAGTATTACAGCTGAACTAAAATGCAACTAATCTCTAAAATATTACAGCTATATCTTATTCAGTGTTAGTGATATTTTGGAGCAATTCATAAAAATAAGACTGGCTGTAACATTTGATGTGAGTAAGCATAAAACATAAAGTTCAGAAAAAAAAATGCAACTAATCCCTAAAATACTATAGCTATATCTCATGCAGTGTTAGTGATGTTTTGGAACAATTCGTAAGAACAAGACTGGCTGTAGCATCCGATGCAAGTGAGTATAAACATAAAGTTCAGAAAATTTCTTAAACTAGGAATGAAATAAGGCTAAATTTACTTATCTAAACAATATGCACAGAGCTTCTCGGGCAGTAGGGGCCCTCTACCACCGGATTAGCATACAAATCTCCTCAATATTTCCTTAGATCATGCAATGAATTTGAATGTCTTTCATTAAAGGGAAAATACTTCAGAAACAGAGTATTACGGATTTTTGAGATCTAACAACAAAACATCAATCTAGCTAACTGTCTCTCGGTCTCCCGAGTCATTCTTATAAAATAAATACATAACTACCCTTGAGAGGAAATAGGGATAAGTGTATTTCCCAATTAAAATCAAATTAGAACTCTTGTGGAAGCCTCGTACTCTTGCTGGAGACATCTGTAGAGTCCCTGTCCTAGTAGGAATATGCTTCTTAGTTTTGATCTCTTCCACGTGCATAACCACCTATATATTTTTGCTTAGACTTCGTAGAGAGCAAGAAATGATGGGGGAGTGTTTTGGAATTCAACTAGATGCGTTTTCCTTTGAAGTGACACCTGTAACCTGTGAGAACATGAAGATAGCTGCAGAATAGGCGACTAGCTACAGAATGGGTGCATTCTGTAACTGAGTCTAGTCAAAAATTACTACAACAACAAAACCACGAAAATATAGCAAGTTAGTCATTGTATACATTCCTAAAGTGACTTTAATTAATCCTATTGATCATTTAAGCCTATAATTGATAAGAGACAAAGGAAATGAAATGAAATTTGGTGAAAGAAAAGGACATCTTTGGGGCTCAGCATACCCCCACTGAAAAGTTTTTGCATGTCCTCATGAAATCAATTCATGTATTCTGAGACTTCTGCTAGGACATCTAAGCTCCTTCTTCTGCTTTTCCTGATATTCAATGGCCTCCTAGGCTTCCTTATGACCAACTTGAATCTCAAATTTATAAGTGCCCTGCTCAACTTTTTGTTTTTCTTCTTCAATTTCTCACTAGCCTTGTACAATTTTTCCATTTGTAGAGAGAGAGTTGTATTCATATCACTTTTCAACTTAACCTGCTCCCTTAAAATGTCATTCTCATTCTTGATATGCCTATTGAGTACTTCTAACTCATATTTGTCTCTTCTTAGTACATCAATTGCAAATTTTGGTGGGCTAGGAGTTCTGTCTCTACTTTCTGAGGCTCTCTTCTCTAATGTCTCAATATAATTATAAATTTGTTGTTGAGCTGGGTCTATCTCCGGAGTTTCTTCATCAAGATCCTCTTCATATTGGTACTCAGGTGATCTAGCAGTTGGTGTCTCTTCATCCTCAATGTTTATGATTCCCGTTTGTCTAATCCCTGTTTTCTTCAATATACCTCTAAGTCTGTGGCTTCGTCTTGGTTGAGATGGTCCTTCACCTCTCTCCTTGGCATACCTTCTTATCATCTTCTCCTTTTTAAGTTGTTTCTTAATTTTAGCCAATTTCTCAGAAATTATCTCCTCACTGTCCTCTTGTATGGACTTACCAGTTTTAGTTTCAACAGATTTGGAAATTTTCCTTCTCCTGCTTCTTCTTGTGAGTTTGCCTTCAGATGGAGATTCCTTGGGTTCTTCAAAGTGATTCCTCACTAGGAACTCATCCCAATTGTCTCCCACCTTTCTCAAATGATGTTCAATTAGGATTTTAACTAGGCCATGGTGATACAAAGTGGTTTCCAAGAATTGAACCCTCTTTTGAACATTAGAGGCCATTCTCTTTAGACTATGAAGTAAGAAAAAGGGTAAATTGATTTCTTCATCTAAGAAATGCATCATTAGCCGAATATGATAAACATATAGGGTACCAAACCTTCCCTCACAAGTTATAATTTTTTGCAAAATGAGAAACATATTCCGCCATTTATTCTTCAGTGCTGAGCTAGGAATGCCCTTCTTAAAAATTGAAACATCCATACCTGGTGTTTTAAGCATTTGTCTCCATGCCTCATTATGAAATTCCTTATTTTTGAACCATCGTTCACCTTGCCTTGGTAATTCTGCTGCCTCTGCAATGAAGGATTCTGTAATAGTGAATTTGATATCTCCTATTTCAACTTCGGCTCCATTGAAGGATCGTGCAAATGTCTTAATTATTTCCTTATGAAAACCATTGAACTTTTCCAAAAACTGTAACCACCCAACCTGTTGTAGCATTTCTCTAATTTGTGGGTAACCCTCTAAGTATTTGGTTCCGACTGATTCGAACCTTACGATGAGACCCACGGCTTCTCTTCTCAACCTTCAATTTACTGCTCTTCTATCCACGGTGAAAATGGTTGTTAGAGAGTTGTTTTTACCCCAAAGGTGCCTTCTTTGTTTATGCAGTAGGAATTAGCTACGAAAGGATGACATGAAGAGGTTATAGAATGAGTGAAATATGGTGAGGGTGATTCACACGAATTAATGAGTTTGAGAGCCATCATGGAAGAAAAGACCGTGGAAACATCTCGTGAGAAATTCAAAATCATCACTGAATACTTCGGGCTAGTGACGTGACCGAATAGGTCACTTCAGTATTTAACCGTTAAGTTTTAAATGATGATTTGATATGGCGGAATGGAAGGGATTTTGTCCAAAGTTTTTATGATAGGTTTAATAGGCATGATCAACACGAATAATCAAAACAACTTTTTGAATCATACATGACTTAACTATACTATAACTTTCATATTTTGTCATCATAATAATTTCACAACTTTACCTTTGCCTTTCCTTTAATTTTTGTGGTTTTGATATGCTTTGTCCTCCTTTGAAAATCATTGATTCTTCAGTCTTCATAATCCCTTTGATTTTTCTTGTTGACATAGGTGTGCAGGGTCAATTTGCTGCTGAACAAGTGGTTGTTGGATAATTGCCTTCAGGATATCTGGCTGTAGAATGTCTAGCTGGCTGCAGAATGTCTGACTGGCTGTAGAATGTCTGACTGCAGAATATACATGTAGGAGCTTTGAAACATGGAATGGAATGTTGTATGAAGTGAATTAGAATGGATCATGAAATATGGTGTAATGGAGCATGAGTGAAGTGAAATGTAATGGAATGAAATGTATTATAAATGTAAAGTGGAGTGAAATATGAAAAGTGGTCTGCAACTTATGATTTGTAATATTCAATTGCAGAAAGAGATCAAATTTTAAAAATCTGAGATGAAAATGAGGTGGACCATGGAATGGAGTGAATGAAGTATGGATGAATGGAGTGAATGAAATATGAATGAATGGAATGAATGAAATATGAATGAATGGAGTGAATGCAATATGAATGATGTGAGACATGATGGAGTGAGACTTATGATTTTGTGATAGCTGCTTGCAGAAAAAGAACAAATTTGAAAAGCTAAAGTGTCAGAAGGATTCTGATTTTCACTTTATCTTTTCTGTATAAACATGCTAATCAGTGATTAGTTTTCATGTTTATACTTTTTTTTTTCATGCTTTTGAATTCAGAAAATTCAATTAAGTTGATGAAGAAGAAGAATTATTCTTCATTAACTTCACATCACTGTTTTCCTGGAATCTCTTGACAAATTCTTCTCTTGAAAGTGGCTTATGATACAGCTTCAATCTATGACCATTTACAAGAAAAGTGACCTTCTCTTCATCTATTGTCCTGATTTTTATTTCTCCATTGTCAAAAATTTTCATAATTTCATATGGCCCAAGCCAATGTGTTTGGAATTTACCTTGAAAATCTTTGAACTTTGAATCAAACAAGAGGGCCCAGTCACCTTCTTTGAATTTCTTTTCCTTGATGTACTTATCATGCCATCTAGTCCTTTGCTGCTGGACTATACTTGTTTTCTGGACTGCATCTTGTCTGATCTCATCCAATTCATTAATCTTCTCCAATCTGTGCTTTTGTGCCTCTATTAGATCAAGTCCTAGATGAACTGCCATTTTAAAATTTTGAATCTGAAACTCTATGGGAAACAAGACTTGTTTTCCATAAACAAGTTCATAAGGAGTATGACCTGTTGTGCTTCTCCATGTAGTTCTATAGGCCCACAAGGCTTCAGGAAGCCTATCTGCCCAATCTCTTCTATGCAAATGAACAGTCTTCGTTAGGATCCCTTCAATGACCTTATTAGTAGATTCCACTTGACCATTTGCTTGTGGATGATAGGGAGTAGATTTTCTGTGTCTAATTTTGTACCTCTCCATCATTTGCTCCACTAGCCTTGATGTGAATTGAGCTCCTTGATCTGTAACAATTTCCCTTAGGACACCAAAACGAGTAAAAATATCCTCAAAAAGAAAATTAACTACAGATGCTTCAGTAGCAGAAAGTAATGGCTTGGCCTCTACCCATTTGGTAACATAATCGGTGCAAACTAATATATATTTCTTTTGTCTTGATGGAGGACTAATAGGTCCTACAAAATCTAAAGCCCATTTCTCAAAAGGTTCAATATGTACCTGAGGCTGCAATGGCATCTCACTTGAAGGAGAAGGTTTCCCTACCCTTTGGCAACTGTCACACCTTTTGACATACTCTTTAGCATCTTTAAAAAGGGATGGCCAATAGTATCCTAAATGAAGGACCTTATAAGCTGTCCTTTTATCAGCAAAGTGTCCGCCACAAGGTTCATCATGACATGCCTTGAGGATCTCAGGCATCTCATCTTCCCTAACACATCTCCTAATGATAAAATCTGGACTTGTTTTGTATAACTCATTAGCAACCCATGAATATTTTGCACTGTCATAAATGATCTTTCTTTTGTCTCTTGCATTCATTATTGAAGGAAATTTCCCTGAAACTAAATAATTAGCAATGTCAACAAACCAAGGAGTTTGAGTAGAAATTGCAAAAAGATATTCATCAGGGAATTGATCTTCAACTGGAGTATTGTCTTTAATGTTTTGGAGTCTAGATAGGAAATCAGCTACTGTATTTTGTTTCCCAGGCCTATCTAGAATGGTGATGTTGAATTCTTGTAAAAGCAATAACCATCTTATGACTCTGCCATTAGTAATTTATTTGTTCATTAGATATCTAATTGCAGAGTGATCTGTGTGAACAAAAGTTTCATAGCCTGTTATATAGTGTCTGAATTTGTTTATGGCATGAACAACAGCTAAAAACTCTTTTTCAGTTACAGTATAGTTTAACTCTGTAGGAGTCAAATTTTTACTGGTATAGTAGATGGCATAAGGAATCGGGTCTTTTTGTCCCAATACTGCTCCTAGAGCTGTATCAGAAGCATCTGTTGAGATATGAAAAGGTAACTTCCAGTTAGGTCCCCTTAATATAGGTGCTTCAGAAATTTTGGTTTTCAGGGTTTCAAAGGCTAACTGGCAATCAGAAGTCCATTTGAATTCACAATCTTTGGTGAGTAATTTGAAGAGTGGAGATGCTATTTTGGTGAAATTTTCTATAAATCTCCGATAATATCCTGTAAATCCTAGAAAACTTCTAACATCTCTTTGACAACTTGGAATAGATAAGTTAGATATGACTTCAACTTTAGACTCATCAACTCTAATCCCATCCCCTGAAATGTGATGCCCTAAAACAATACCTTCAGTAAACATCATAAAACATTTTTCATGACTAAGCGAAAGGTTTGCTTCCTGACATCTCTTTAAAAAAATTTCCAAGTTTTCTAAAGCTTCTTCAAATGAGTTTCCATAAACTGTGAAATCATCCATGTACACCTCTACACAATCATGTATTAGATCTGAAAAAATTCCTAATACTGCCCTTTGGAATGTTGCAGGTGCATTGCATAATCCAAATGGCAATACTCGGTAAGCATAGGTACCCCAGGGACAGGTAAATGTGGTTTTGTCTTGATCTTCAAGTGCTACTTGGATTTGGTTGTAACCACTAAACCCATCTAAGAATGAGAAGTACTTTTTGCCAGCTAATGTATCTAACACTTGATCTATGAAAGGTAAGGGAAAATGGTCTTTAAGAGTAGATTTGTTTAGTTCTCGGTAGTCAATACATACCCTCCATTTACCATTTTTCTTTGGCATAATTACCAAAGGAGAAACCCACTGACTATCTGAAATGGGATAGATAAAGTTAACATTTAACAATTTCTGCAATTCTTCTTTAACAATTTCCCTAAGATTTGGATTCATCCGTCTTTGAGGTTGTCTGATTGGTTTACAATTTTCCTCTATGTAAATGTGATGAGTGCAAGTCTTAGGGCTTATCCCTTTCATATCAGTGTACTCCCATGCATATGCAGAAGAATGTCTCTGTAATATCTTGACTAGCTCTTCTTGTTGAGATTTCTCTAGGTTCTTGTTTATGTTTAAATTTTTGCCTAGAAATATCTCAATTGTAGAGCTGCCAAATTTATCCATGGCATAAAGAGACATCTGTCTTGATGATAAAAAATCAATGTTGGATTTTTCTTGAAATTGTTCATGTTTGTATTCCGAAGAGGATTCAAAGTTTTCTAAGGTATTCAGAATCTGGCTATCTTCACTAATTTCTAAAATTGTGAAGAGAGGTTGTAAGTCTTCTTCATCCTCTATCCATTGAGTATCATCCAATTCTGTAATTATTTTTGCTGGAGGATACAAGGTAAATTTCTTGGTTGAACTACCATCAGAGATGTACATATCACCGGATCTACAACTAATGAAAGCATCAGCTATAGCTAACCAAGGTCTTCCTAATATAATAGGATGCCCTCCTAGATTATTCTTAGGAGTTAGGATCATAAAATCCATAGGATACTCCCAAGAATCTAGGGACACTGGAATGTCTTCTATTACCCCATCAGGTTTGATTACAGATCTGTCTGCTAATTGTAATAATGTGGGTGTAAAAAGAAGATTAGGAAGCTTTAGTTTATCCATGATTTGTCTACTCATGATATTGATTGCTGCTCCTAAATCAATAAGTGTGTTTTGGATCTCAGTTCCATTGATGTGTATTTTAACAACTGGATTTCCTAGGTCTAGATACTTTGGAATGGCAATCTTACCCATCATGATATCTGCTATTTTTCCTACCAGTTGAATTTTCTTTGTCTCTTTGATTCTTTTTCCTATTTTTTTCATGCTCAACTCCTTTATTTTTTTTGCTAAAATTGAAATTTCCTTGATAGCTTGTAATAATGGGATCTTAATACAAACATTCCTTAGCTCATCTAGGAAATCATAATTAGGCACCATAATTTGTTTTTCTACACCCTATCAATTTGTAATCTTTCTGGAAAGGGAGGTGTAGAGGTAGATGTTGATGGCTGCTCTAATATAGGAGTTGAAGTTATTGGTTCTTTTTGTTTTGATTTTTCAATATTTGGGTCTTGAAAAGGTATGCTCTCTTCAAGACTTTTATTTACCCACAGAGAATCTTCCTCAGAGTTGTTTTGTTCTTGTATGATTACAGAAGGTTTCCTCTTTTCAAGTATTCTTCCAGACCTAAGTTGAACATCATTAAGGTCTAAAGGAGTGATCAAATAGGTTGGAAACTGTTGGCCTTCTATCATGTATGTGTTCTGAGGATTTTTATTGTTGGGGTTTGGTATAGGTTGGGCAGGCAACTGATTTGTTTTCTAAGGAAATGGTAATGGAAGTGGTGAATTTTGATGTTGTGGATTTTGAGGATTCTGTTGAGGATTTTGTTGAAGATTTTGTTGAGGAGGGAAATGTGGATATGGTGGATAGGATGGTGGATATTGATAGTACTGAGAGTATCTTCCATAGGGATTTTGTACTCCTTGTGCCCAAGTTTGAGATTGATTTTGGAATTGGGGCCAAGGTTGCTGCCAAGAATTCCAATTTGGTGGGGGTTGATTATACAGCTGATCATGGAATCCTTGTGTTTGAGGTCCTTGCCAAGGCCTTCTAGAAACAAAATTGAGAGATTCTGTGGAATTTGTAGGAGTTTCTTCTTGAAAGACAGCTTTAAGACCAGGAAGTGAAGGACAACTCTTGGTCTCATGTTTTTCTGAACAAATTACACAAGTCTCTACTAATTTTGCATCTAAAGGGCACTCTCTCAAGGCATGCTTCTTTCTACATTTGGGAAAAAAGATTGCTAAGGCATCAGATTCAGCTTTTTGCTTGTT
The DNA here is from genome assembly GCA_034641835.2 of Pinus albicaulis. Classification (NCBI taxonomy): domain Eukaryota; kingdom Viridiplantae; phylum Streptophyta; class Pinopsida; order Pinales; family Pinaceae; genus Pinus; species Pinus albicaulis. Next base: position 146,380,889 of record CM076578.1, on the reverse strand, counting down.
TTGTAATTTAAGGGTGTCTATTTGTTCACTAAGACTCCCTAAAATATTAGATTTGAATTCATCAAGCATATGTCCTATTTTTGCCCTACTTACTGTCCCAGAAGCAGACTTACTTGCCCTTGCAAGAGCAGGGTCTCTTGGTCCTTTTACAGTTTTAGATTTCCCTCTTGAAAGGTTGATACATAATTAAGCTATTTTAGGTAATGTGAGCTGAGATATATCCCCTTTTCCCATCATGTTAAGGATATCTAACCATTCATCCCTAATTGTCTTCAACAAGAGAGCTTTCAAGGTGTCTTGGTCTAAGTTTTCCATTTTTTCCCTCTTGATGTTATAGTTAAACCTTTCCAACAAATCTTCCAAATTTTCATCCTCTTTTTGTAACATTTTAAACACTTCCTCCTTATGGTTGACTGGCATACAGTAATCCAAATACCTCTCTAGAAATGCTTGTTTCATGTCTTCCCATGTCCTAATAGAACTATTGATCAAACTCATAAACCATTTTAATGCTGCTCCTTTCAATGTTGAAGGGAATAGTTTAAGTTTTTGGGCATCTTGTAAGTAATCATAGGTTCTACATAGGACTTCAAATTCAAATAGGAAGGTTTCGGGATCTTCACTTTTGAGTCCATAAAAGTTTGGAAGGACAGAGGGTGAAATTTTTTTCATAGTTGCATTGGTTTCTTCATCTACTATAGGAAACCCAAAAGAGCTTCCCATTTCCCTTCTACCTCTTCCTCTGCCTCCTTCTACACCTCTACCTCCTTCTCCTTCTGCACCTCTACCTCCATTAAAGACTCCTCCTCCCCCTTCTTCTGCCATAGTTGATTCTTCTGTGGAAGTGGAAAAGTTTGTGTCTCTAGCAGGGGTCCTTGAATCTTCTTCTAAAACAGGTTCAGTGGATAAATTGGAAGGTCTTTCTAATGGAATATTTGATCTTAAGTCCTCTGGAAGTCTAGGATCAGTAAGGGATGGAATGTGGGTTTGAGTTGGAGGTGTGCTGCCTCTTGGTCTTGGTGGAACAAGTGGTGTTCTAGGAATCAAGCTTCTGCTTCTTATGAATCTACCCCTTGAGTCTCTTTCTCTACGCATATCATTTTTTTTGGGAGGTAAGAAACAAGGCTACCTAGTTACACTTCCCCGACAACGGTGCCAAAATGTCTGCTCAACTTAGTGTTCCTAAATTGATGTCATAAATTGTCAACCAGGGCTAGTAAACTGTTGAAGTGAAGTGCACTATATGTGCCTAGGTATCTGTTTCTCACTACATTGTGTTTAGTGTTTTTCCAATGTTTTTGGTTTTGTGTTTTTATTCTAAGAGGAAAAGAACTAAGTGTTGATAAAGAGAAGTTGTTGGTCACACTAAAACAGAGCAAAACCTATTCTAAACTATGTATGGCACTTGAGAACAGAAAATGCAGTACTTTAACAATAAAAATAACTCATAGCATGAACTTAATAACTCATAACATGAACTCAATAACTCATAACATGAACTCAGTCCAATTCATTCATTAGAAATATGTTGGAATAACTTGAGAAAAGGATAAGTTTAATGCAATGAGGTTCTTCTAAGTAAACAACAACCTACAATATCACAGAGAAAATCTCATCCATGGCTAGAAATTTGTTGGAACACATTTGGAAAAGATAGTCTGCAACATAGTGAGGAACTCTACTCTAAATTAATCTATAACAATGAAATTAATCCATTCTACAACTCAAAATATCACTGTTAAGCCTCATTCAAGAGTTAGAAATCTTTTGGAATAGCTTTGGAAAAGAGGCAGTTTGTGAAATTATGAGAAATTGCAGAACATTCAAGACTTCAAAATGACACTACCAATTCTTGTTCCTATGATAATGATGTATTAGTAAAAATTAAGAACAAGAGTAGTTTGTAAATAATGAAGGCTGTTAAGTCTAATTTAACAAAACTAGAATACAACTAGCTAATAAAACTAGAAATACAATGGATAGAACTGAACTAGAATGCAATCATTCAAACTTGAAATACAATGGACAGAATTGAACTAGAGTGCCATTAACCTCCGGAGTATTACAACTGAACTAAAATGCAACTAATCTCTAAAATACTACAGCTATATCTCATTCAGTGTTAGTGATATTTTGGAACAATTCATAGGAATAAGACTGGTTGTAACATTTGATGTGAGTAAGCATAAAACATAAAGTTCAGAAAAATGCAACTAATCCCTAAAATACTATAGCTATATCTCATGTAGTGTTAGTGATATTTTGGAACAATTCGTAAGAACAACACTGGCTGTAGCATCCGATGCAAGTGAGTATAAACATAAAGTTCAGAAAATTGCCTAAACTAGGAATGAAGCAAGGCTAAAGTTACTTATCTAAACAACATGCACAGAGCTTCTCGGGCAGTAGGGGCCCTCTACCACCGGATTAGCATACAAATCTCCTCAAGATTGCCTCAAATCATGCAATAAAGTTGCTCTTCTTTCATTAAAGGAAAAATACTTCAAAAACAGAGTATTACGGTTGTTAGTTCCCAAATCCACCTTAGGTTGAAGTAAGGCAGAAGAAGGACAACACCAAACCATGCTCAGCCTCGTAGCTAGCCCTACAAGGACAGGAGAGGGCTCTCTCCGGGTCAATCTCAATGAAAATATTCAAAGGGGCTTGAGATGACTAAAAAAAAAACTGATCTTAGGCTAGATAAACAAATAGGAGGGTTTGATTTTGATTTTTAGGGGTTTTTGTTGGAAAAAGGGAAAAACAATTTTGGGCTTGGGGATGAGGCCAAATTCTTGCAGAGTTCAAGTTGGGGTAGGATAGGCAATGACTTTGATGTCTTAGATCAAATGAATGGATTGAAAAGACTGATGAGGAGCTGAAGAGGGAAAGGGAGTGCAAGGATCCTCTTCAAATTGACGAAAAACATATAAAACTAAACAAAAGTCTAAGGCAGAGCACCAGCAAATCAATGAATTCTACCTCAATTACTCATTTGTTTAATTCAGAAGCAAAGAGAAGGGAAATGGCATACATATAAAATTAATGAAACTTAAAATAACATGAGAAGAACATCATCAAAACTCAGAAGCCACAAGGATCCCAACAAGTGCTGCAAAACTCTGGTCTTTCCTTTGCCAAAAACTGAAAATGGATGTACAATGAGGTCCCAAACTTTTCCCAAGTATCCAAACCTAAAAATGTCTTAGAAAATACAATATATAGACCATCCTAACCCCTTCCCATGCCTCTAGGGGTCGAGCTCATCCTTCTAGGAGTTGTTTCAACCAATTCTAAACATGGAGCTAAAATCTAGGCAGCCAAACAACTTGCCTCTATATGCTAGGAAACTGATCCATTCACTCAATTTTCACTTTTTAGTGAATGAATCCTCTAGAACAAGTAAAAAAATGCCAAATTTACATCATAGTTAAGAAATTACATCAAGATAGATTAAAAATTACATCCAAAAGTGAAACTAGTCAAACTGGCCGAATTTCTGAGCTGAAAAGTGAAAATTGGGCAAAATTCCTCTATGTGCCGCGCCCAAAAAACTCAATGCGCTGCGCAACTTTGATCCTATTTTTGGGACACTTCCTGAAGTCCAAATTGAGCTCATGATAGCTCATTGGAAATCCCTATCTGTATGCTATCTAATCCAAGTGGAATATTTCAATTTGGGATGTCATTTCCCCTGCGGCCATGATCTCTAATTTGGTCAAAATGTGAAAAATGAGGATACCTCAAGGCAGAGTGTTGTTGCAGTCAATGTTTGAAGGTCTTTCTCAACTCCAAATTGAGGTCATGATAGCTCATTGGAAATATATTTGTGTCTAGGTATCATTTGACTCATCAAGAAAGTCATTTGGCCAACCATGCTAGGATAAAGCTTGATTTTCCCAAGGTCACTTCAGAGGTGCATCAATTCTCCCAAGGCGATTGTATTTTTGACATTTCTATAAAACCATGATACCTGTGTAAAAGGTGAAGGAAATTTTTCTTATTTGGAATTTTTTGGATAAAAGCCTCTCTCATTTTTTCCAAATTCATCTTTTATTTCTCAGAAACATGATTTGAGTGAAACCTATCCCGATGTGTGGAACAAGGAATTTATCGAAATGAAGCGAAATGAAGGGGATAAAGGGCTTATAAATTCTTGGGGAAATTTTTGGAAGTAGGGAGGGATGTTAGGAAGTAGGGGAAAGTGGAATCTCAGAAATTGAGTGAGGGGAAGGGGTCAAAAAGGGCAAAACACAGGCCTAGCCTAGAAAATTGCCAAGTTGTAGCAAGAAACTAGGGTTTGTGCAAAAATGAGGAATTTGGGGAATCTCAGTGATGGGAAGTGTTTAATAAGGTATATTAAGGATAGGGGAAGGTGTATGAACATCAGGATACAAGTTTTGATGATGATTTGACCATCCAAGAGAAATTACCTCCAAAACCCTAGGAGAGGGAAATGGACATTACCTAGGCACAACTGACGCATGAACAAGGTGTAAAATGACCCAGTGGAACTTGACATGATGATGAAAACCCTCTAAATGATGGTACACTCAGCTAAATGGTGACATGGACCGAAATTTGGACAACTCTGGAAGGAGTGAAAGAAAACCCTAGACCTAGTACTTAGTGACCAAATTTTACTTGAAGACTCACTGAAATGACAAAATTTGACCTTGACATCTTAAAATCACTTTGTAAGAGCATGTTTGATCACTGGAGGAAGGCTGCAAAGACTGACACTAACATTGGCTCCAATGGGGATGGTAGCTCCTTGGAGGTGCCAAGAACTATAGATCTTTGGAAAGCAGACAGTGCCTTCATCCATTGGGCAATGGAGTCAAAAACTCAAGCTGAAATGCATGACTGAAAACTAATGACTTGACGACACAAATTGACTCTCACTCAACTAAGAACTGACTCGATACTTAAACACAACCGACAAACTGGAAATATGCTCAATATGAAGCTTATTCAATACAACCTACTCTAACAATTTCATTCATCACCTGATCAAGTGAAATGAAACAACCAATGCAACCATGTAAGTATTGCAGCTGCTGTTTGGATTCTCCGCAAGTGCTCATTTATGAACAAAAAGAGAGAACTACTGAAAGGCAACTCCCATGAAAACTTGTGAACAGATCCGTTGAATACTATGGATTCTCTATCCACCTCCAAAAACACTGCATAAGGATATTGAAATTCATGCTGCATAAGGATCTCAAAATGCACACTAGGACTTAGCTCATCCAATGGATTACTTCTCTTCTCCTCATACCATGAATGCAAACTTTGATCTGAGCTTTGTGATGAGCTTTGTGACGAGACTCCTGCTAAAAAGGACAAAGAGACTAGCTGCCGGATCAAGTCTATATCAGCACATGTTTCAACCTTACATAAAGTCAATGGAGAAAGACTTTGACTGCAAACATCATCCAACACATCAGCAATAGGATCATCAAAAACTTGAGAAGACTGCTGTGATGTATCCATTGAAACTGTTTGACATCCTACTGGTTGTTCATCTTTTTCTTGAGAGATATTACGAAGATTCTGCCTTATAAACTGAAATGCTTCGAAACAAAAGGGTACAGAATCCTCTTGCATCATTAAATCATGTATTTCAGCTTCCACGACTTCATTTGTAATCTGACCTTCAATTTCATTTGGTGGCTGCAAATATGGAGCTAGGGAGGATTTTGTATCCAAAATGATTTCATCAGTCATTTCAGGGGAAGATTTCTCATCAACAACTTGTTCAATAATTTCGCTACCTGTCTCATCCTCGACATTAAAACTGAGAGATTGTTGATTTCTTACAGGCTGCTCATTTGAAGATTTACTATGCAATTTACCCTTCAAAAACTGGAATGATTCAAAACAAAATGGTACGGAGTCACCTTGTATCATTTGATCATATGTACCAGCTTCCATGTCCTCATCTGCAACTTGAAAATCAATGGCTTTCGAGGGCTGAAAATCTGAATATGAGAAGTCTTGAACAAGGTTTTCATTGCACTCAAGATGGTCCAGATCAAGACTTGTTGACATTTGATTTCTGATTGCATGGTAGTTGTCTCTGATGAACTGAAATGAATCAAAACAAAAAGGCAAAGATCCTTCACTTACTTCAAAATTTGCTGCACTTTCCTCATCATTGTCATAGCTGATATGCATCGGTTGATTACTGTACTCAAGCTGCTGAAAGTGAACTTCCTCCTCGCACAAACTAGTTGTTGATTCGTCTGCAAGATTAGCTTCTGTTTGGAGAACATAATCATCATCATACTAATCAAACTGAGGAAAATCATCAGTATACAACACATCATCAAGCATACATGTCATATCAACAACTCTCTCTTCTTCAAGATGATCTATAAAGCAATCACTATGACAACTGGGATAAGAAACAAAATGTTTTGGATCAGCAACTTGTTCTTCTTCAATCAGGGAGCCATGGGCTTGAACATTATACTCATTCTTTGTGGTGTTCTTTTGCATCATCTCTTCTACTGCACTTACCAACATGTCAAGCTTTACCTCTAGAGATATCGATTTCTCCGGATCCATGTTTTTCATCTCTTCTTCCTTCAACCTTGCCCTTCGGATCAAAAAATGAGCCTCTACATTTACTGCACTGTTCTGCATCTCTTGAAGTGTTGCAAGATTCCTTTCTCTCAACTGAAACTCCATTTCCGGATCAAAGGCACCCGGGTAGTGCAAGAGAGCAGATCTAGGAGAAGGTCTTATATCAGCTGGCATCGAAAAATATACTTGGTTAAATCTGGCAGAAAATTGTTGTACTGTCTCCCCTGGCAGTCTTTTCAGCTGGTTATACTCTTCTATAATAAGGAAAGGATTCTGTCCGATCACCCACCTGTCAAGGAAAACTTCGACGAACTGCTGGAAATCTGAGATGCTCGCATCAGGCAAGGTTTTGAACCAACTCTTCACTTGGCCTTGAAAAGAAAGAGAAAAAAGCCTAATACTAACATCTTCGTCATCAACTTCAAAAAGATCTAGAAAAGTCTCAACATTCTGCACATGTTGCTCAGCGTTGACATTGTTACATTCACCGTCAAATCTTGGTAGATATAGGTCATAATTTTTAGGGAAAGCATGAAGAACAGAAGGTAAAACAAGAGGTTTATACCTATCTGGGACTATAAAAGGTGTAGGAGTATATACAAGAGCTACGGGATCAGTTTGGTTTTCTTTAAGCTCATCACTCTGAAGAGAGTCAACATAAGATGTGGGAAAATTAAGGAGGCCAGGATCAAAGGGAAACTCAGTATTTACACTCTTTGAATAGGTCGAGTGAAGATTTTGATCACCTTTCTCATACAACAAATTCTGAAAAACTTTCAGGACAGCTTCAAGAACAGCGAAGAAGTAATTTACAAGAAAGCAGACTAGATCCTGAATACCATTCCACTTTGGATACCTGAACTTTGTGTAAGATCCTTCCATTTTCGCAGAGAAAGAGTTAGTCCTCTAGTGGAGTCTCTACATTGAGTTGGAGTCACCAGGTGAATGATTTCAGCCTTCTTATGTCTGATCGTTGTCCACCATCAACTATCAGATCTGAACTTGATACATGTACTGGGGCAAGACAATCCACAAGTCAAATGTCACATTCACAAGCTAGACCGGAGATTGACAGAAGCAACATTTATCTACTTCCGCTAATGCAAATCAAGAGCGTTTCGAAGGCTTCCTGGCATAACTTCAAGCTCCGTCTGTAGCTTATAAAACAATTAACACCAACAAGAAAACCAATTTTTCCCCAGTATGGTCACCACTATGTTAGAAACTAAATCCACATCAGGCTGAAATAAGGTAGAAAAAGGACAACACCAAACCACGCTCAGCCTTGTAGCTAGCCCTACGAGGACAGGAGAGGGCTCTCTCCAGGTCAATCTCAATAAAAATATTCAAAGGGGCTTGAGATGACTAAAACAACGACTGATATTAGGCTAGATAAACAAATAGGAGGGTTTGATTTTGATTTTTAGGGGTTTTTGTTGGAAAAAGGGAAAAACAATTTTGGGCTTGGGGATGAGGCCAAATTCTTGAAGAGTTCAAGTTGGGGCAGGGTAGGCAATGAATTTGATGTCTTAGATCAAATGAATGGATTGAAAAGACTGCTGAGGAGCTGAAGAGGGCAAGAGAGTGCAAGGATCCTCTTCAAACTGACGAAAAACATATAAAACTAAACAAAAGTCTAAGGCAGAGCACCAGCAAATCAATGAATTCTACCTCAGTTACTCATTTGTTTAATTCAGAAGCAAAGAGAAGGGAAATGGCATACATATAAAATTAATGAAACTTACAATAACATGGAGAGAAACATCATCAAAACTCAGAAGCCACAAGGATCCCAACAAGTGCTGCAAAACTCTGGTCTTTCCTTTGCCAAAAACTGAAAATGGATATACAATGAGGTGCCAAACTTTTCCCAAGAGTCCAACCATGAAGATGTCTTAGAAAATACAATATATAGACCATCCTAACCCCATCCCATGCCTCTAGGGGTCGAGCTCATCCTTCTAGGAGCTGTTTCAACCAATTCTAAACATGGAGCTGAAATCTAGGCAGCCAAACAACTTGCCTCTATATGCTAGGAAACTGATCCATTCACTCAATTTTCACTTTTTAGTGAATGAATCCTCTAGAACAAGTAAAAACATGTCAAATTTACATCATAGTTACAAAATTACATCAAGATAGATTAAAAATTACATCCAAAAGTGAAACTAGTCAAATTGGCCAAGATTTTTTTTTTGAAATTTGAAAAGTGAAAAATTGGGCAAAAACTCAATGCGGCAAGCGCCACTTTGAGCCTGTTTTTGAGGCACTTCTCGATGCCCAAATTGATCTCATGATAGCTCGTTGGAAAGCCCTGGATGTCTGATATCCAACCCAAGTGGAATTTTTCAATTTGGATGTCATTTGTCCCTCCAAAACTGCATGATCTCCCAAGGCGAGTCGAAATGAGCGAATGAGGGCACTGTCAAGGCGAGAGTCTTTGTTACGATCCAACATTTGAAGGTCTTTCTCAACTCCAAATTGAGCTCATGATAGCTCATTGGAAATATATTTGTGTCTAGTTATCATTTGATGCATCAAACAAGTCATTTGGCCAACGAAGCTAGGAGAAATCATGATTTTCCCAAGGTCTAAGCAGTGCATCAATTCTCCCAAGGCGATTGTATTTTTGAAATTTCTATAAACCATGATACTGTGTAAAACGTGAAGGATGTTTTTCTTCTTTAGGGTTAGGACAAAAACCTCTCTCCTTTTTCCCAAATTCATCTTTTATTTCTCAGAAACATCATTGGAGTAAAACCTATCCCGATGTGTGGAACAAGGGATTTGTCGAAATGAAGTGAAATGAAGGGGATAAGGGGCTTATAAATTCTTGAGAAAATTTTTGGAAGTAGGGAGGGATGTTAGGAAGCAGGGGAAAGTGGAATTTTAGATATTGAGTGAGGGGAAGGGGTCCAAAAGGGCAAAACACAGGCCTAGCCTAGAAAATTGCCAAGTTGTAGCGAGAAACTAGGGTTTGTGCAAAAATGAGGAATTTGGGGGATCTCAGTGATGGGAAGTGTTTAATAAGGTACATTAAGGATAGGGGAGGGTGTATGAACATCAGGATACAAGTTTTGCTGATGATTTGACCATCCAAGAGAAATTACCTCCAAAACCCTAGGAGAGGGAAATGAACCTTACCTAGGCACAACTGAAGCATGAACAAGGTGTAAAATGACCCTTTGGAATCTGGCATGATGATGAAAACCCTCTGAATGATGGTACAATCAGCTGAATGGTGACATGGACTGAAATTTGGACAACTCTGGAAGGAGTGAAAGCAAACCCTAGACCTAGTACTTAGTGAGCAAATTTTGCTTGAAGGCTCACTGAAATGACAAAATTTGACCCTGACACCTCAAAATCACTTTGTAAGAGCATGTTTGCGATCAACGGAGAAGGAAGCGCAGGCCTGACACTAACAACGGTCTCTTTTGAGATCTAACAACAAAACATCAATCCCCATGCTTGTCTCTCGGTCTCAGGAAGTGATTTTTATAAGAGAAATACATAACACCCTTGAGAGGAAATAGGGATAAGTGTCTTTCCTAATTAAAATCAAATTAGAATTCTTATGGAGGGGCCTCGTACTATTCTTGAAGACATGCGTAGGTCCTTGTCTGGTGGGGGAAGTCTACCTCTTAATTTTGATTTCCTCCACATGCATAACCACCTGTAGATTCTTGCTCAGACTTCGTAGAGAGAAATAAATGTTGTGGGAGTGTTGTGGAATTCAACCATATGCGTTTTTCCTTGAAGTGACACCTGTAACCTGTCAGAACATGAAGATAGCTGCGGAATAGGCGACTGGCTACAGAACGGCTGCATTCTGTAGCTGAGTCTAGTCAAAAATTACTACAACAACAAAACCATGAAAATATAGCAATTCAGTCATTGTATACATTCCTAAAGTGACTTTAATCAATACTATTGACCATTTAAGCCTGTAATTGATAAGGTACAAAGGAAATGAAGTGAAATTTGGTGAAGGGAAAGGACATCTTTGGGGCTCAACAGGCTGGGCGAAAAAATGATCAGGACAATTTTAAATATGGTTCACTCCATGATGTTTTTCAAGCATGTAAAATTGATGTTTTGGGCTGATGCAGTTCTACGTGATGTGTAGATAAAGAATATGTGTCCTTCTAATACAATCATAAATAAAACTCCTTATGAAATGTGGCATGGCCACATTCCTTCGGTAAAACATTTTAGGGTCTTTGGTTCCACTTGTTATGCTTTGATACCTAGGTACAAAGAAATAAAATTGGTGCTAGAAGTCGAAAATGTATCTTCTTGGAGTCTTCCAATCCCTCCAAAGGATATCATCTCTATGATGAATTCAATAAGAAGTTTGTAGTATCTAGAGGTGTCATATTCCTTGAATCTTCCAAGAATGATGATGTTGTTGAGCAGAAACTTGATCGCTTGGATAGATTCACACATGCAAAGACATTTCATGGATTTGATAATCAAATTCCACATCTTCAAGGGGGGATTCCTATACCGAATCAATCTTTGGAATCGTCTTCTGAAGCACTCTCTCCCCCACATGAAGAACCAACCACGGATTACACCTTGAATGATGTGATTGACAGAATTGGGAGACTGAATCTTGATTCAATCTCAACTCAGTCAAATGAGCAGCCTAGTCCATCTCAGAAAGGTTCCCAAAAATGGCTGACAAAGACACTAGAAAATGTTCATCTCGATGAGGTTGGAAAGACAAGAACAAGAAGTTCCACCAGGAAAATTGGAGGTGATGTAGATGATTTAGATTGACCTATTGATATGGATGTTGCTTATAATTGTGAAATGTATTTGTCTACAGATCTTTAAACAACTTCCTTCAAAGAAGTCGCTTCTCATGATGAATGGAATGAAGCAATGCAAAAGGAGTACGATGCCTTGATAAAGAATGGCACTTGGAAGCTGGTTGATCCTCCATTGGGAACCAAACCAATTGGCTGCAAGTGGGTCTACAAGAAAAGGTACAAAGTGGATGGCTCACTTGACAAGCACAAAGCCAGACTTGTGGCAAAAGGTTTTGCACAGAAAGAAGGGGTCAATTATGAGGAAAATGTTTCCCCCATGGCAAAATGGGCCACCATCCGAACACTCTTCGCCTTAGCAGCTCAGAAGGGTTGGAAATTCCATTAGATGGATGTAAAAACCTCCTTTTTGAATGGAGATCTAAAGGAGAAGGTTTTTATGTCCCATCCAGAAGGAACACAAAGTGTGCAAGCTTATAAAATCCTTGTATGGCCTATTGCAAGCACCACGAGCCTGGTATGAGAAATTAACTGAGAATCTTCTTAAACTTAACTTCAAACATTTTGATCTTGATGATGCAACTTTATTTGTTAAGAAAGTTGGAAAAAAAGTTGTATATTTTGTGGTGTATGTAGATGATCTTTTGATGACAAGGACCAATGAGATTTATATTGCATACATAAAGAAGGAATTGAAGAAAGGTTTTGAAATGATTGATTTGGGCTATGTTCACTACTATCTTGGTATTGAAGTAACTCAACACCTAAATTTATGTTCCTTTCTTAGAATAAGTACATTGGAGATCTATTGAACAAGTTTGGCATGGCTGAATGCAATCCTTTGACCACTACAATGGAACAAAACTTGAAGCCCACATCCATTGAAGGGAAGGAATTTGAGGACGCAACGAAGTATAGACAGCTTGTAGGAAGTCTCATCTACTTGATTAGTACCAGACCAGACATCTCATTAGTTGTTGGAATCCTCTCCAGGTTTATACAAAAACCTTGTGAAAGACATTGGTCTACTGCAAAAAAAGTTCTAAAGTACTTGAAAGGGACTCAAGACTTTGGACTCAAATATACATAGGTGGGAGACTTTAGCTTGATTAGATACTCTGATTCAGAATTTGATGGAGACAAAGAAACTCGCGTATCTACTTTAGGTTATACTATGAGTCTTGGATCGGGAGATGTCTCCTGGAGATCACGCAAATAGTCAGTTCTAGCAGATTCCACAACCGAGGCAAAATATGTGGTAGTAGCTGAAGCGAGAAAGGAAATTGTGTTGCTCAGGAAAATCCTAGAAGATTTTCATATGAAACAAATGCATTCAACTCCACTCATGATCGACAACACTTCTGCAATAAATTTGGCCAAGAACCCAATGTTCCATGATTGAACGAAGCACATCAATACAAAATACCATCTGATTCAACATCATGTTGAGGCCAAAACTATCCATCTACGTCTTTGTTCCATAAATGAGCAGACTGGAGACATCTTCACCAAAGTGCTTGGAAGAAAAAAGTTTGAAAAATTCAGAACGATACTTGGACTCACCAACACCCCTTCAGATTTAAGGGGGGGAATGTTGACACCTAATCCTAAGGGATTGGGTGAAATTGTACATTAGTGTAAAATAGGAAATAAGGAAGTCCAAGAGACATTGGGAAATGAATCCCAATAGTATCACCTCCATGTATATATTCATGAGCACCCTCAATCTAATATCATAGTTCATTTTATGGAGTTACCTCCTGGCCTGACATTTGTTATGAACTTCTTGGCTTTGTCTATGTCGATATGGCCATCAATAGTAACATCCTTCCCAAAAATGAAATCCAATGGCAATCTAAGAGAGTATCCAAGACATTCCTCAAATGGTGATGTTTATGTAGAGGAGTGTTTTGCACGGTTGTAAGCATGATGAATGTAATGCAATTGTTCATCCCACAACTTATGATGCTTGTTACTGTATCCTTGAAGAATATGTATGACTGCTCGATTGAACACTTCAATTTTACCATTTGTTTGTGGATGAAAGGTTGTACTCTTTTTCAACATGGTATCCATCAAGTCCCACAAACTTGACCAAAAATTCCCAACAAATCGGGAATCTCGATCACCAACAATGGATGTGGGAAACCCAAAATGAACCCAAACATGCTGAAAGAATAGTTGAGTTATTTTTTCAACTGTGATTTTCTTTTTAGATGGAATTCATATACACATTTTGTTGAACCTATCCATAACTACATACAAATAATCATGACCTCTTTTTGACAAAGGAAGACCTCCTACAAAATCCATAGAAACACTCTCCCATGGACGTGAAGGTACAAGAAGTGGTGTGTACAATCCTAACTTCCTATTGCCAGGCTTTCTAATTGCACACAATGAACAACCTTTAATGAAATGTGACACACTTTCAAGCATATGAGGCCAATAACAATACTTCTGACGATGTGACACTATTTTGCTTACACCGGAGAACGAAATTTCCATCGATACAACAGAAGTGTGTGCTTCCTTATAACTTGATGCTCTCTCTTGTTGGAAATGTTGTCATTGATGGCAAAGGAGATGACAAAGGAGGAACACCTGAAACATCAGTCAAGGAGTAGAGGAGGCAAAAAGAGAAGTAAGGAGCAGCATCAAAGAGTACAGACTTGCTTAGAGAACTGCATAGATTGCATAGGACGGTAAAATAGAGGAGAAGGGTCAATCAATTGTGTATATTTGTGCCCTATCGATTTAACCCTGTGTGAATATATTCCTGATGAATCCTTGTGACCAATACGAACCTCGGTGATGGAGTTATGTGTAGATAGGAGTTATGTGGAAATTATGAGCCATGTGAGCTCTGTGTAATTGAAATAAATTGATGTTACTGAGAATCATTTGTTATGCTTAGCCATACCTGTAGAAGCATTTAGAGGGATCGTGGTTCAAGGGGTTAAAATGTGTACTAGACCTTGAGTTGTATGAGTGACTGGATAGAATGAATGAGGAATAGTGACGATATCTGCTCAAGAATAGAGACGATACAGAGGAAGGGTTTCAGTCGAAGATGGAGGTTGTAGAACAGAGGCACAGAAGAAATACAAGTGGGAAGAGTTAAGTCGGAATGGTGTATGAAGAGGCGGAACCACGAAACAAGAACGAACAGTCAAGAGTGAGCGGAACCTGGAGTGTCGAAGAAGCGGAACCATGACCAGATGAACAGTGACGGCAGTTTATGGTTTTCATCGCACCACCTTTACACGGTGGGCGGTATTTGAGGAGTTGGGAGCGATTCCATAAGACGGATGACGCATGTCCCTGAGCAAGTTGGAAAAACCACTCTCACTGCGTGCCATCGTGCATTAACTCTCGACTGAGGACCCCGTGTGATATCGATACAAGCCGTCGATCTGGAGGGAAGCGATCTGACGGTGATCATATTGGGAAGATGCGCGAAGGTTAACTTAAGGTACGGGCGTGTGTATTTGATTGATTTCGTCGATTGTATGGTGGGGCCCATGCATACGAATGTGTTGATTATTGTTAAGATTTGCAGATTTATTAATATTTGGGGTCATAGTTATAAGGTTCGAACATTTAGTTATGAGGTGTGAAGGAAGCCCCTGAAATGAAATAATAATTGTCGAGTTTATTTAAATATCAAAGGTATTGGGTCACATAAGGGCTGTCTATTATATCAGTTGGTACTAAGCCCGTCAACACATTCCTTAATCTAATTCTATGAATTTGATAATTGAACTTGAAGAAAGGATCAAGAAGGCTCCCTTATTGAATTAAAAGAATGAACTAGGATATTGAACTATTCGAATTATGGGTTGGTTGGGCAAAGAACTTTGAATGTATTTTACACAGAGGTTGAAATTTATTATAAAGGTCGAAGGTTGACCCGAATCCTTACAAGTGTATTGACAAAGATTCAGCATGTAAAGGTTGCCACTGCAGAAATTAAAAGTATTGAAATTTCCCAGCAGTGATATTAAAAGACAGTTATATGTACCACAGTTATATAACTGCAATGAAGAAGAGAGCCTACAAGAACGAAAGAGAGAGAAACATCAGCAGAAAAGACAAATCCAGTCAAGCCAAAATCCAGAAAAGAAGCTGAGTGAAATTGAAGTGTGTAACCGAAAATGTGAATGTAAATGTTGTAATTAAATTTTTTATTGTTTGTGATGCAAAGGCAAGTATCCTAAGGAAAAGAAAAATCCCACTGTAGCATGGAAATTTGTACATATTATTATAATTTTAAAATGAGTTGGATAAAGGAATGAGAAGACAGAAGCCAAAGAGTCATGACTGTTCACTCAAAATTCCTTGTGAAATACAAACAGTCATGTGAGGAACTCTATAAATAATATCAACTAGATATGCATAAGAAGTAAGAGAGAGTAAATATAGAGAAGGCAAAGTATAGAAGAGTGAGGTAGAGAAGATTAAGAAAAGAAGAGCAGAAAGAGAAGCTATAGAACAGAGCTGATATCTGAGGTAAATCAACAAACATTCAATTTGATAAATTGAGGAAGTTGGAGCTTCCCTATCAAGTTGCAGCTTGATAGCTGTCAGTTGTAGCTGACTGAGGTTGGAGCCTCATGTAGGTTGGTGCCTGCAGAAAATTGAAGGGAGTTGGAGCTTCCTTGCAAGTTGTAGCTTGCAGAATTGAGGTTGGAGCCTCCTGTAGGTTGGTGCCTGCAGAAAAACAATGGTGAGAGGGAGTTGGAGCTTGCCTTTGCATCACAACAATAATAAGATGTGGTTTTCTCCCTTTATGGGTTTCCACTTATATCTGGTGTCTTTGTGCATGATGTTTATGTGTTGATCTGATTTATATCATCTGCTTAATACTTGCTGCTCTCATATTAAGTCTATTGTTATATTATATTAATACTTGCTGCTCACATTCTAAGATTTCTCACCTATTAAGTTTGACATAAATGAAGGTGTAAATAAGGTTTAATGAAAAGTTTTAAAAGACGATGAATGTGTTAAACTGATTCACCCCCCCTCTCAGTTTAACTAAGGGTTCAACAATTGGTATCAGAGCAGGTTCCTTTGTACCAGTCTAACAACTGAAAGGAGATCCTAGGTTCCCAAGATGGCTAGTAAAGAAGGATGCTCAACCAATAAAGCCCCTTTTTTCACTGGTAAAAATTATGCTTTCTGGAAAATCAGAATGAGAACATACATCATGTCTCTAGGAATAGAAGTCTGGGCTGCTATGGAATTAGGATATGCCCCAAAGACAACTGACACAGAGAAAGAAACAAAGCAAGATTTTGTGGCTAATGCAAAAGCCATGAATGCCATCTTGAATGGATTGTGTGAAGCAGAGTTTATTAAAGTAATGCACAAAGACACTGCCAAAGAAATGTGGGATACTCTGGAGAACATCCATGAGGGAGACAAGAAAGTAAAGACTGCCAAACTTCAAGTCTATAGAGCCCATTTTGAGAACTTAAAAATGAATGATGATGAAGACATTGCCAGTTTCTTCCTAAAAGTTGCAGAAATTGTTAACAATATGAAAACTCTTGGAGAAACCATGCTAGAAAGTATAATTGTGAAAAATATTCAAAGATCTCTTCCATCCAGGTTTAATCCCAAGGCGTCTGTAATAGAAGAAACAACTGATTGGGAGACCTTGACCATGAACCAGCTACTTGGAAATCTAACAGCATATGAGATGAGGCTCCCACAGAAGAAGCCAAGTACGAGGGAGGCAGCCTTTAAAATAGAAAAGAAGAAAGAAGAAGAGGAAGACATATGCTCTTGCTCGGATGAAGAAGAGGCAAATTTTGTCAAGAAATTGGATAGAGGCTCAGGTAAATACAAAGGTAAACTTCCTTTCAAATGCTTTAACTGTGGAAGAGTTGGACACTATGCTGCTAAGTGTCCTCACAAGAAAGTAAGGAATCAGGCTCAAGAGTCAAAGAAAAATAAATCAAAGAACTGGCAGAAAGGAAAGAAGTTCAGCAGAAAATCCTTCTATGCTCAACAAGACAGCAGTACATCTGAAGATTCAAATGAATCCTCAAGTGAAGAAGGAACCTCTGAATTCTTATTGATGGCCATAGAAGAACTTGAAGGTCTCTTGCTAGAAGATGAAGAAGAAGAAGGTGAAGTCGACCTTGAGGGGGAGCTAAGAAGTGCTCTAGAAGAGATTGATAGACTCAAACTGAAATGTAGAAAACAAAAGGACATTCTCCTCAAGTATGTACGAGAAGAACATAATTCAGAAGTCCTTAAGCAACTAAAGATAGAGCTTGAAGAAGCCAAGAAGATAGAGGACATGTTACTTAAGCAAATCAAAGAAAAAACTCAAGAACAAGAAAATTTGGAAGAAGAAGTAGTATGTCTCAGGAAGAAATTAGAAAATTCTCAAAGGAAAGTGGTTATAAACTCTTCTCAAACAACAAGCTCTAGTAAGTTGAATGAAATTCTGGTTGCTCAAAGATCCCCTATGATAAAGACTGGAATAGGCTATGAAGGAGAATCAAGTAAAGGCAAAGAAAAGGTTGACAAAGAGATTATTTTTGTAAAAGCAAAGAAGAATGATGAAGTAGCTCAAACAATTCCTACAAAAGAAGAAACCTGTAATAAGGAAGACAGAGATCAGAAGAAACCACTAGTAGCAAAGAATGTAATAAATACTAAGACCCCTGAATATGTAAAATTTGGAAACCATCAAAGGAGATTCTTCCCTCCAATGAAGAATGCCACCTGTTATGTCTGCCACAAGCTGGGACACATTGCTACATATTGTCATGCAAGTAGGAGTAATTCAAACCAGCAAAAGATGCAAACATTGAAGAGACTGCCTCAAGCAAACAAATGGAAGAGACAACCTTACATCAGGTATGCAAATAGCTTCTATGGTTACTGCTTTTATTGTAAGGAATTTGGTCATAAAATCATTGAGTGTAGAAAGTATGGACAAATATTGATGTTTAACACCTCAAGGAGATTTATGAATCAAAGAAATTATGTTCATACTCATAATTCTACAAAAATTATGATCAAATGTTGTGTATGCAATCAAGTTGGACATATACCTCCCAAATGTCCTCTAAGAAGATATAATTCATCTCCTCACAAAAGATACCAAACAAAAGGGTGCCTCCAGTGGATAAAGAAGGAGAATAAATGTGACTTGGCTCTAACTGCTCAAGACCTGAAAAGCCAGTGGTACCTAGACAGTGGCTGCTCAAAACATATGACTGGAGACAAAAGCAAGTTTATAACTCTTGATGAAAAGAAATCTGGCAATGTTACTTTTGGCAATGATAAATCAGGTAAGATCAAGGGAAAAGGCTCAGTCAGCATAGACAATGGCAGAGGAAAGGCCCAATATGTACTATTTGTAGATGGGCTGAAAGCAAATTTACTAAGTGTCAGTCAGATGTGTGACAAAGGCTGTGAAGTTCTTTTTAGAGCACAAGATTGTGAAGTCAGATCAAGCACCACAGGTAAGACTCTGCTCAAAGGAGTTCAAACAGAGAGTAATGTTTACATTGTGAAAGAGGAAGATGAAGCATGTCATCTTAGCAAACTAGAAGAGTCATGGTTATGGCATAAAATGTTGGGACATCTCAGCTTCGATCACATAATCAGACTAAGCAAGAAGAAAGCTGTCAGAGACATGCCAAAAATAAAGAGGCCTTCTAATACCATATGCAAATCATGTCAATTAGGCAAACAGACTCGCACATCCTTCAAGGCCAAAGATGAGTTATCAACAAGAAGACCTCTACAACTTGTGCACATGGATCTGTGTGGACCTGCAAGAACTAAAACACCAAGTGGAGAATCCTACTTCATGCTAATAATCGATGATTTCTCCAGAATGACATGGGTTTCATTTCTCAAGAATAAATCGGAAGCTCTGGACAAATTCAAAATATTCAAAGAATTAGCTGAAAACCAGACAGGATGCAAGCTAAAATGCATCAGATCAGACAGAGGAGGTGAATTCACAGATTATGACTTTGCAGATCTATGTAATGAATATGGCATAAAACAACAATTTACTATTGCAGGGACACCTCAGCAGAATGGAGTAGCAGAGAGACAAAACAGATCTGTTCAACAAATTGCCAGAGCCATGATGCAAGAGAGTAATATTCCTCAAACCTTCTGGGCAGAAGCAGTACACACAGCGGTGCATATCCTTAATAAAGCTCACTTAAGGCCAAGTAGTGACAAGACTCCCTATGAACTATGGCATGGAAAACCAGCTTCAATCAAACATTTTAGAATCTTTGGAAGCAAGTGTTACATAAATAATAATGATGAAAATCTTGGGAAATTTGATGCAAGAGCAGATGAAGGGATATTTCTAGGATATGCATCCAAAATTAAAGGGTACAGGTGCTACAACAAGACTCTTCGAAAAATAGTAGAAAGCATTGATGTGAGATTTGATGAAGAACTTCCAAACAATACAAGAGATACAGACTGTTGTAGTCCATCAGACAACCATGAAGAAGAAAACCAAGATGATGAGGAAACAAGCAAGACAACAGAAGATACAGAGCTGAGTTCTAAAGCTCCCTCAAGATATAGTCAGAAGAACCATCCTGAAGATCAAATCATTGGATACAAGAGAGTAGGGGTTCAAACAAGAAGGTAGCTAATAGAACAAACTGAAGAGGTATACATAGCCATGTTTTCACAAATAGAGCCAAAGAAATTTGAAGAATCTAGCAAGGAAAAGTCTTGGGTAAATGCTATGAATGAAGAATTGGACCAAATTGAGAAAAATAATACCTGGGAATTAGTTCCTATACCCACTGAGAAAAATGTCATAGGCTCAAAATGGGTATTCAAAAATAAAATGAATGAGCAAGGAAAAGTAATCAGGAATAAAGCCAGACTGGTCTGCAAAGGATATTCACAAATCGAAGGACTTGATTACGATGAAACATTTGCCCCTGTAGCCAGAATGGAAGCCATCAGAATGTTTCTGGCCTTTGCTTGCTACCAAAACTTCAAATTATATCAAATGGATGTGAAATCTGCATTTCTGAATGGAGATCTAGAAGAAGAAGTCTACATGGAACAACCAAAAGGTTTATCTTTAACAGACAAAGAAGACTATGTGTGCAGACTGAAGAAGGCTCTATATGGATTGAAACATGCTCCCCATGCTTGGTACTCAATACTAGATAAATATTTGCAAAAACAAGGCTTTAAGAGAGGTGGAGTAGACAACAATCTATACATAAAAGCCCATGAAAATGAACTCCTGATTGTTGTAGTATATGTTGATGATATTATGTTTGGAAGCAATAGAGATGAACTTGCAAAAGGGTTTGCTGAGGAGATGAAATCAGAGTTTGAGATGTCCATGATTGGAGAACTCAGTTTCTACTTAGGACTTCAAATTCAGCAAAAGAACATAGGTACATTCATCTCACAGGAAAAATACTTAAAAGAAATGTTGAAAAAATTCAAAATGGAGGACTGCAAACCTGTGTCAACTCCCATGATCACGGGATGCAAGCTATGTGCTGATGATGGGTCTGCAGATATAGATCAAAAACACTACAGATCCATGCTAGGAAGTCTGTTTTATCTGACAGCATCAAGACCAGACATCATGCTAGCAGTAGGACTAGTGGCTAGATATCAAGCAGCACCTAAACAAAACCACCTTCTTGCAGTCAAAAGAATATTTAGATACCTACAAGGAACAACACAGTATGGACTTTGGTATCCTAAAGGCAAAAGCTTCACTTTGACAGCATACACAGATGCAGATTGGGCCAGTTGTGTAGATGACAGGAAAAGCACAAGTGGAGGTGCTTTCTATCTAGGAGAAAGTCTGGTGGCATGGTTAAGCAAGAAACAAACATCTATCTCTCTGTCTACAGCAGAAGCAGAATATATAGCAGCAGCAGCATGTTGTACACAATTCATGTGGATGAAGCAAACCCTCCAAGACATGAAGGTAAGCATTGATGAACCTATCTCAATCAAATGTGATAATACAAGTGCTATAAGTATATCTAAAAATCCTGTGCTTCACTCAAAAACCAAACATATCCCAATCAAGTATCATTTTCTCCAAGAACAAGTGGCTCAGAAGATAGTAAAACTGGAGTATGTACCAACAAAAGAACAAACAACAGATATATTTACCAAACCTCTTGCTAGAGAACCATTTGAATATTTGAGAGATAGACTAGGGGTAGTATCTGTAGATGCTACTCTCTGATATAAAGAGAAAGCACAGTTTCAGGGGGAGAACAGAAACGAAAATATCATTCCAGGGGGAGATCAGCCAACAAGGGAAGCATGAAACAGGTCCTCAGGATCAAAGGATTATGGAAAGAATACATCCAGCATAAAGGAGTCAATGAAAAGGCTAAAGGGTCAGTATTTTAGATTTAATCCACAGTGTGGAGCAGCAGGGTACAAAGTCAGAAGATCTCAGAGAGAGGAAATGCATGAAATGTTGAAAAAGGATAAAAACACAGGATCAAAGGATAAAGTCTACACTAAGAAATGTGCAACCCCTTGCCATTGATGTCAAAGGGGGAGGAAGAGCTAGCAACAGAAGGAAGGGTCCTAAAAAGAAAACAGAATAAGTATATTGCCATCAATGCCAAAGGGGGAGACTGTTGGAAATGTTGTCATTGATTGCAAAGGAGATGACAAAGGAGGAACACCTGAAACATCAATCAAGGAGCAGAGGAGGCAAAAGTAAGGAGCAACATCAAAGACGCAAACACAACACGTGAAACATGGTACCTGGGATGATAAAAATAAAGGAAAGGTCAACCTGATGAATCCTTGTGACCAATACGAACCTCGGTGATGGAGTTATGTGTAGATAGGCCATTGAAATCTCAGTGGAACATGGATTAACTATGTGGAAATTATGAACCGTGTGAGCTCTGTGTAATTGGAATAAATTGATGTTACTGAGAATCATTTGTTATGCTTAGCCATACCTATAGAAGCATTTAGAGGGATCGTGGTTCAAGGGGTTAAATTGTGTGCTAGACCTTGAGTTGTATGAGTGACTGGACAGAATGAATGAGGAATAGTGACGATATCTACTCAAGAATCGAGACAATATAGAGGAATGGTTTCAGTCGAAGATGGAGGTTGTAGAACAGAGGTGCAGAAGAAATACAAGTGGGCAGAGTTAAGTCAAAATGGTGTATTGAGAGGCGAGAACCATGAATCAAGAATGAACGAGTTAAGAGTGAGCAGAACCTGGCGTGTCGAAGAAGCGGAACCATGACCAGATGAATAGTGACGGCGGTTTATGGTTTTCATCGCACCACCTTTACACGGTGGGCGGTATTTGAGGAGTTGGGAGCGATTCCACAGGACGGACGACGCGTGTCCCAGAGCAAGTTGGCAAAACCACTCTCACTGCGCGCCATCGCGCATTTACTCTCCACTGAGGACCCCATGCGATATCGATACAAGCCATTGATCTGGAGGGAAGCCATCGGACGGTGATCATATTGGGAAGATGCGCGAAGGTTAACTTAAGGTACGAGCGTGTGTGTTTGATTGATTCCGTCGATTGTATGGTGGGGCCCATGCGTATGAATGTGTTGATTATTGTTAAGATTTGCGGATTTATTAATCTTTTGGGTCATAGTTATAAGGTTCGAACATTTACTTATGAGGTGTGAAGGAAGCCCCTGAAATGAAATAATAACTGTCGGGTTTATTTAATTATCAAAGGTATTGGGTCACATAAGGGTTGTCTTTTATATCAGTTGGTACTAAGGCCGTCAACACATCCCTTAATCTAATTCTATGAATTTGATAATTGAACCTGAAGAAAGGATCAAGAAGGCTCCCTTATTGAATTAAAAGAACGAACTAGGATATTAAACTATTCAAATTATGGGTTGGTTGGGCAAAGAACTTTGAATGTATTTTACACAGAGGTTGAAATTTATTATAAAGGTCGAAGGTTGACCCGAAACCTTTCAAGTGTATTGACAAAGATTCAGCATGTAAAGGTTGCCACTGCAGAAATTAAAAGTATTGAAATTGCCCAGCAGTGATATCAAAAGACAGTTATATGGACAACAGTTATACAACTGCAATGAAGAAGAGAGCCTACAAGAACGAAAGAGAGAAACAACAGCAGAAAAGACAAATCCAGTCAAGCCAAAATCCAGAAAAGAAGCTGAGTGAAATTGAAGTGTGTAACCGAAAATGTGAATGTAAATGTTGTAATTAAATTTTTAATTGTTTGTGATGCATTGGAAATTTTCCTAAAGGAAAATAAAAATCCCACTGTAGCATGGAAATTTATACATATCATTACAATTTTAAATTGATATTGGACAAAGGAATGAAAAGACAGAAGCCAAAGAGTCATGACTGTTCACTCAAAATTCCTAGTGAAATACAAACAGTCATGTGAGGGACTCTATAGATAATATCAACTGGATATGCATAAGTGAGGTTAGAGAGAGTAAATATAGAAGAGCGGAAGTATAGAAGAAGAGAGGCAAAGAAGATTAAGAAATAAGAACGAAGGAAGAGAAGCTACGACAGAGTTGATATCTGGTAAATCAGCAAACATTCGAGTTTGATAAATTGAGGGGAAGTTGGAGCTTCCTATCAGTTGCAATTTGATGGCTAGTGGAGTTGTAGGCGGCGAGGTTGGGTATCCTGTGGGTTGGTGCAGAAAATTGAAGGAGTTGGTGCTTCCGAGGGTCTTGTAGCTTGCGAATTGAGGCTTGATTTTCCTCCACGCTGGTGCCTCTGGTGAAAATTTATTGATCAGTGACCAGGGAGTTGGAGCTTGCCTTTGCATCACAACAATAATAAGATGTGGTTTTCTCCCTTTATGGGTTTCCACTTATATCTGGTGTCTCTGTGAATGATGTTTATGTGTTGATCTGGTTTATATCATCTGCTTAATAATTTCTGCTCTCATATTAAGTCTACTATTACATTATATTAATGCTTGCTGCTCACATTCTAAGATTACTCACATGTTAAGTTGAACATGAAATGAAGGTGTAAACAAGTGTTAATGAAAAGGTTTAAAAGTCCATGAATGTGTTAAAATGATTCACCCCCCCCTCTTAGTTTAACTAAGGTTATAAGGTTTCAACACTCTCCCCCTGTGGAATATAAATCTTGCCCAAATGATACAACAAGTTATTATGTACATGGTAATCCAATTCCTCTACTTGGTTTCCTTGACTCAAGTTTTCATAATCATCTTGAAAGTCATTATCAAATGCATATTTCTCAACATAACTTTAATGCAAAAAAGAATTATGTTTGAGTAAGGTAGCTACACTAACAATATGAAGGTTTTAATCCTGTACAAAAATTATCTGCAAACGAATTCTTAAAGACGGAAAACAAACAATAACGAGAGAATAAAACATAAAACAAATATGCACAGGTGTTTTCCCCTCGATACCAAATCGAGACTACCAACTTGATTTTTCATTATATTCCTTTTATTGTTACAACACATATATATACATGTCGAAGCATACATAAACCCCAATCCATTAACCCTAGATTAGAACATAACCGTAGTTCCCTTGAACGGATCTACAAAATACCAGTGGCCGAAAACCATGTGCAAACTCATGCACAAAACCATGGGCAAACCCATGCACCAAAACCATAGGCGATTTCGCATGTGCGATTATAAGGAAAAAAAAATTTCCCTGGGCGCGCCCCAAACCCCGTGCGGGGGCAAGTACGGGGGGATAACGCCCCCACCGCGGCCCCACGCTACACCGTCTGATAATGGGGGGGGCAGTGTCGGCCCCCCCGCGCCCCCCCTGTGACCCCCCCTGCGTGTGCGACTAATCGTGGAAAGAATATAATAGATACCCAACACAATAGGCCTAGAAAGCATATCAACAACCTTGTTATATATACCTCTCTTATACCTGATGAACAAGTGGAATTGTTGTAGGAAACAAATCCATCAAAAGTGCCTTTATTGCTGCAATTTATTTTGCAGTTGCAAGTATTGCAATGGTTGGTAGTCAGTGTGTATGATGGTTTCCTCTCCCGTCAAGTAGTGTTTCCACGTTTTCACACTTTGAACCAACACATAAAGCTCCTTGTCATAAATAGGATAGTTAATCACTGCATCATTGAAAGTTCCTGAACAAAATGAAATGGGCTTACCATGTTGCAAAGGACTACTCCCATGACATATTCTCTTGCATCAATTTGAATCTCAAAGGGTTGTATCAAGTCCAGAAGTGCAAGTACTAGGGCTGAACTTATCTTCTCTTTCAAAGAATTGAATGTTTTTTGCTGCTTCTCTCCCCACTGGAAGACCTTTTTCACACTAGTCAATGCATGCAATGGAGCTGCGATAGAAGAGAAGTTAGCAAAAATGTCCTCCAAGAGTAATAGGACTGAGCAGGCTACTACTCAATGCTAAGTGGAGGGTTAAGCTAAAAGGAATCGAGGTAGTAGATATTTTATCCATAAAACATTTGATTTTTGTATATGACATACTCATTTTATGCAATGGTTCCAAAAAGGATTTGAAATAGTCAAAGACGCTTTGGACTTGTTTCAAAAATCCACCAGGATGAAAATAAATGTACAAAAATCTACTCTCTCTTACTCTGGAATGGTTAGAGGATAAATTAGAAGAATTGTTAGCACTTTCCTCTATAATGTCAAGGATCTATAAGACATTCTAAAATATATTTTCTTTTATTTAAAACCAAACTCATACAAAAATATGGATTGGTGGTCACTGCTAGCAAAGCTTGAGAAAAGGTTGAAGCATTGGATTCTCAAGTGGCTTTCTCATGTTGGGAGGATGACATCATAAAATATGTTCTCGAAGCCATTCTAGTCTATTGGATGGCTCTAATCTGGGTTCCAAAAGGGTTAATAAACTATATTTGGAAAACATATCATCATTTCTTATGGTATGGTACTAAAGAAGAAGATGCCATGCCCTAGGTTCGATGAGACAACATTACTTTGCCAAAAGCCTGAGGGTGGGAACTAAAAGATCTAAATACATTTACAAGGGCCCTTGCTGCCAAATTTGGATGGTATATATTATCCACTAACAACTAGTGGACTATTGTGGTGCATAGAAAATATATATCCCCAATCCTTTGGATGAATGGATCCCTCTTCGAAACAAGAGATTTACTAATCCACAAGTCATCTGGAAATTTTTCATTGCATCATTTGAAGTGATTGGAAGTGGTCTGGCATGGAATGTTGGGAATGGTGACAACTTAAAAATTGGTTTAGAACATTGGGAAGGATGCAACCAAGATTTCAGGCTTCCTCTGGAACTGGTCTAGCACTTGAACTCCTAGGGGTTCACTTTTTAAAATCAGATTGTGGATAATGATAGAACAACCATTTGGTCTCAAGACTAGAAATCCATTGTTCAGCTAACTATTAATGGAAAATGTTCTTCCCTGTGGATTGAAAATATATATAATTTGGAACAAGCTCACGTCAGAATCAAGGATAGGGAATACAAGCTTGTTTTGGTTCACTCAACGAGAGGTTTATGTTCCCCAAAGGCATGATACAGTTATCAGATAACTAATAGGATTGGCGGAAATCAGGAATGGTGGTGGAAAATTATTTGGAAAATTACTTGCCCGACCAAAGCTCACCTCTTTTTATGATGCATAATTAGAAACAAGATTCCTACATGGGACAATCTGCAAAAAGGGAAAAAAAACATCCAAATTGGCATATTCTATGCAAAAATGACGAAGAATCATCATACTATATTTTCTTGCAATTCCCTTTCTCTCTTAATATTTTGGAAAATATAAAACAACTCCTGGGGTGAAATGTGTCCCGGCATTGCATAAATTTCTTGGAATCATGAAAATATTAGTGGGAAGAAGCTCATGATAAATCCTCCGGAAAAATTATGCCATTATTTTGTTGGGGGGTTTGGATTTCCAGAAATAAGGAAATTTTTAGGGACCAAACCTCTGCCCCAAATATTATAAATTCCGGAATTGGGGAAATCTATGCACTCATCCACTCTAAGGAATCCATTGTTGTTCATAGGATTATTAATGATGAGATAATAAATAAACAATCTTTGTGGTCATATTTTGGCGGGACCTCAAATGATCACGGTTCCTGTGGAGGTGGGTTGATTTTGTATCTAAAAGAACAACATTTCTTGAAATCAAAGACATGGGTCAAGGATCAAATAATTATGCAAAATTACTATCTCTAAAGCTTCTTCTTTGCTGGGATAGAGAACATGGCTATCAGCCACTTCAAATATTTGGGGATTCACTGAATGTTATCAATTGGTTCAACCACACACAACAATGTCACAACCACACACTTTCTCCTATACTTCAAGATATTCTCCAAATTAAGCATCATTTTCACAGTATATCATGTAGTCACATTTACATGGAGCAAAATTCTAAGGCAGATGTCATATCTAAGGAGGGATTTAGACAACATTTGGGATCCTGCAAGGTTTTAGAGCAAGAGGGCGGAAGGACACAGAAATACATGCATCCATCTTTTATTGGAGATTAATATTATGAGATAAAACTGTACTTTTTATATGCAAACGATCTCTATATCATAGTTTTCATTGTTTTAGACTATTTTTTGATATTTTATATCGAATATTTTCAGCATAGATTATAGCTACAATCCGATTTTGAGATGTATCAAGGAATGTTATTTTTTGACATATGGGCTAAGCTTTTATGTGTTGCTTACTTTATTTAGTGGAAAAAATGATCAGATTTTTGAAATTCCGTTCAGGCATCTCCTCAATGTAACTTTTTATACTTTTTGGTAAAGAAACGTTACGTTTTTTCTTTGAAAAAAAATGAGGTTTTATGAAATTTTAATATACTACAATATCTTTCACATTCAAAAATATTAATATAAGAATGTAGTGCCACACAAGCATCAATTTTTTTATATATTTTGAGTATTTTATAAATAGCAATCTAGATTTTTAAGATTAGAGTTTAATGTACCACCATTAAATAACATGGTTATAAATAATCTAATATTAATTTTTAAAATATTTCCATTTTTTTTAAGTAGCATATTAAATTTGTAAGGTGAGAGTTTAATGACACCTTAAAAAAATGTTGCACAGAATAATAGACATTCCAAAATTAAACTAAAAATCTTTGCCCTTGGAATTTTAAATTGTTTTAAGATTAAATAATATGCTAATTGGGGTCCTATTTTCATTAATAGTATCGATTTTACATCGCCAATTAAGCTTCTCTAAAAGGATATATATATATATATATATAATTTAAATTAAATATAACAATATCGTGGGGACTTTTGGAGGATCTAAATAGGTTAAGATAGAAGTCATGAAAGCCCAACCATGGATTACAAATATGTTAATAACCCTCAAGATCTCAGGAAGGAGAGGTTTGCATGGTTGGAAGGATAAGTCACAAATATAATCATAATGTGAGCCTCCTGATGGTGACCCTAACTGATAAGATCAGGATATTCGGAGAAGATAGGGGTTTTAATGTAGAGTTTATATTAGAGGGGAAATTGGGAGATAAAGAAGAACCACAATGGGCATCTAGGAAACAATCTAAAAAGGATCAATCCAGTTCGAGTGTTGTGAACAATTCCCAATCCTTGTTAAATATGGAAGCAAAGGTTGACATCAAGTAATATCAAGGTGATATTGGTTATTTGAAGTTAAATTAGTAGTTGCAATAGTTAAAAGTTTATTTTAATGTTCACCATATAGAGGAAGAAAATAAAATTTTATTTGCTCATCTGAAACTATAGGACCACCCCCTAAATTGGTGGGTAAGTGACATAGAGATACCTTGAGGTTGGAGGGAGATCCTCCATTCACTAAGTGGTAGGATTTCAACACTCTCATGAATGCATATTTCTACCCTTTTGGATATGTAGAGAGCTAATGAATCCAGTTGCATTACTTAAGATAGAGATAGGGGAAAAGTGTACAATAGTACACCAAAGAATTTAGAAATATGGCCATAATGTTGGGTATCTCTCCAAATATCCCAAACATACTCCTCAAGTATCGAGGGGGAGGAGTCTAAAGAACCATCTATGGAAGAAAGAGATTTTTTTTTAAACCCAAAACGCTGAATGACGCTTATATATATGCTAAATACCAAGAAACATAGGTCATAAGAAAGTGCAATCAGGTGGTCCAAAGAAAAAGGAGCCCTATGAAGCTTCCAAGGCGGGGAACAACTGGAAAGGTGGAAAACACAAAAGGATAGTAGCCACAAAACTATAGTATAAAGATGCTAGCAACCATTGTAACCATTGTAACATTAGCAGTCATACAGAGGACAATTGTTGGATGTTGCATATGAAACTCAACCCAGAGAATTAAAAGAAAAATGGTAAGAAGAAAATTACAATAATATGCTAAGATTCTCATGGCTATCCTTCGACCTCTTAATCCAATTTTGGCTCCAATGACTCTCTATAAAACACCCTTATCTAATTGAGTTGGGGAGGACATAATTGATTTTATTTCTCTTTTTGAACTTCTGTTAATAAAGAGATCACGGTTCTTTTCAATTTATTATTCTGTTTTGTACGAACGATGTACTGTTAACTTGGGCGACATGCTTTATAAATTGTGCCTTGCCTAAGGAAGTAGACCCCCCTCCTTAGTTAGGTATTGCTCATAACCTTATAGGTTAGTTTCCAGTTTCATTTCTATATGTTGGTTTATTTACATTGTTGCAACTCGTCAATTTTTTTTTTGCTACAACTTGATTTAATAACTTACTCCAATTTGTTGCAACTCATTGATTGGATAAATTACTCAAATTTATACAAGTCATAAACATGATAAGATAGTTTATGTACACTCGTTCAACTCACTAGTATAATATGTACTTAAATTCAATAATAAAGATAAACAACATTCTTCCTTTATGTTGCTCATAAATCTTACAAGTAGTTTTGTTCCCTTATATTATTGCAACTCATAGAATTGAATGCACAACTTACATTGTTTTCTGAAGATTGTCTCTTGCATTACTCTGTTTTCTAAATTTACAATATTGTCCTTAATATATTCATTTGGATTGGATTCTATATATTGTGATTCACATAGTCTAAAAAACCCACAAAATAACCCAAAAATTCAGGCAAGGTTATGAAAAAGTTCGGCAGATATTTTTGAAAATATGGGTTACGGGTGTTAAACTTCAGAATTTTGGTTGCCTAGGGGTTTTGATGGTGCTGAATCCATTTCCACCATAAAAAAAATGATTCAAACACTCCAACTACCTGATTTTTTTAATTCTTTTTTACCGGATTCCGACAAAAAACTGTCGTCTGGGCTATTTTGTTGCGTCGATAGACAACTCCTATTGCAATTTACCAACATTTTTCCATTGCATATGCATCTTTGTTTGAGGGATAAATGTCACCATAAACCTTGAGCAAGTTGACTTCCTATTTGATTTAATTTCTTCCTATGTGGATTTTTCTACCTATGTTTGGGGTTACAACATCAAGCTTTCTCGACTCACTAGGTAGAAGTGTGCTATTTTAATTCTTTGCGTGATTTTTAATTTCCTGCAAGTGTGGTTTTCTTTCATTGGTGACTTGTAAAATACATCAATACCTTGCTATAAAATATATCTAGAATAGTACAACCTCATTGAAGCTTAATAATATTGTACTAGAATATAAAATTCATGACAATTTACAAGTTCCATATGAACAAAAGATTGATAATTAAATGTATAGTCCCTCGAGTTATACGCATAATAATTAGTGTGACCCTTAGTTAAGGCGAGAAGGGGGTGAATCAGTTTAACACGTTCATGGAATTTTAAAACTTTCCTTTAAACTTATTTACACCTTCATTTCGTGATCAACTTAATATGTGAGCAATATTAATATGTGAGCAGCAAGTATTAAGCAGATTGGATAATGTAACAACAATCTTAATATGTGAGCAACAAGTATTAAGAAGATTAGATACACCATATCAACACATAAACATCACATCATGCACATAGACAACAGATATAAGTGAAAACCCATAAGGGAGAAAACCACATCTTATTGTTATTTTGATGGAAAGGCAAGCTCCAACTCCCTCTCACCACTGATTTTCTGTAGGCTCCAACCTACAAGAGGCTACAACCTCGATTTAGCAAGCTACAACTTGCAAGGAAGCTCCAAATCCCATCTATTTTCTGCAGGCTACAACCTACAGGAGGCTCCTACCTCAGCCAACTACAACTGACTTCTATCAAGCTACAACTTGATATGGAAGCACCAACTTCCTCTATTTTCTGTAGGCTATAACCTACAGGAGGCTCCTACCTCAGTCAGCTACAACTGACATCTATCAAGCTACAACTTGATATGGAAGCACCAACTTCCTCACTCTTTCATAAAAATAAACACATGTTGATTTACCTGGATACCATCTCTGTTATGTTCCTTCTTCACTGCTATCCACCAGCCTTCATATCTGCCTTATATCATCTCTGAATCTTCACAACTTCTCTATCTGCTCCTCCTTCTTCTCTGCCTCATTTCTCCATTCTCTAACCCCTCTATGCATATCTGTGTGATATCATTTATAGAGTTCACCTCATGACTGTTTGTATTCCACAAGGAATTCGAAATGAACAGCCATGACTGTTTGACTTCTTCCTTCTCATTTTTTTGTCCAGCTCATTCAGAGGAATATAGCAATATGTACAAATTTCAATTTTACAGTGGAGTTTTGTTTGCCTGCGGAGACTTGCCTTTGCATCACACACAACAAAAATAAATAAACTTACATTTTCTGCCATAATAAGAATTTCAGCTCAACCCATTTAGTTCGCTCATTGTGCTTGTCCTTCAGGCCGCTATCATGTAACGTTTATGCATACCGTTTTTCCATGCATGTAGAATGCATTTCCCAAATTATGTTCTAAATTTGGCAGCCGTTGTCATGTAACAGTTCTGCATACTTTCCTGTTCACTGCAATTGTGTATCTGCTGCATATATAACTTATTTACAAGTTTAGCCCCAAATAATTTTAAATCTGGGCAATTATTAATAATAATATGCGGAAGCTACCTTTCTGTTCTTAACACTATGGTCAGAACCCAACAATCAAATAACATTGTTCTTCATATACGGAAGCTGCTTTTAATGTTCTATGGTTAAAAACCATAGTCAAGTCCATTTCATGAATATTAAATGTTCGACTTTGCTATCATTCAATGCAAGTCTCGGCCCTCACATATTTATATATATATATGATAATTCTTTATCAACCCATCATATATCTACACCATACAAATATTCCTTTTGTCTTACAATCCCGATTTTGGATAAAACCTAAACACTATATAATAGCGTCTGGTCCACACTAATAATCTGTAGATGTAAATGCATTTTAAACGCTTCCACTGTCCTGAATGCAATTAAACATTTCTACTTCATAATCATCGACTTTGTTAAACCAACGCACTAATGCATATATCAACAGGGAATTTTGGGCCCACATATTCATCTCTATACTTTGACAAACAATTCATGAAATGTTCACGGTAATTATTTTAAATGCCTTATGGTTATCATTGCTGAAGTCGACTTTGGACAAATCAATATGATGGCCGACTCGCTCTTCGTCATATGTTATAAACCATAATTCATATTCAATTTAAACAAACCTTCGCTCTCCATTTATACTAAAGGTTGATTGGTTTAATGCGCATCCAATTATCAACAAATATTTAAAAGGCTTCTACTTTATGGATTAAACCCAACGCTGAGCCATGTTAAAGTTCTGGGTCCCACAACAAAATATAAACATACCTTGTTTAACTTCCCTGCAACTTCACTTAATCCATGGTCAAACTAATTTCTCACTAACAATACTTTAAGTTTCCATCCGATTTGAGCATCGCAAATTAATCGCATGAAATTTAATCCTAAAATTTACGTGATGAAAATGGTTTTATCATTAATGCCTTTGCCACGCTTATATCAAATACCCATATCGCTGCTCCAAAAGGCAAATCCACCTTCATTCCTCAGGTTGCGCGACAATGGATTGATGTTGAAAACCGCCTTCATCGTTCGGGACAGTTTGCTTTCGCTTCTTCATATTCATGGTTCCATTTCCTTCATGCTTCCATCGTGGCTATTATTAACACTTTGTTCACAATTTTGTTCGTGTCTTTCAACATGAATTCTATTTCAATTGAATTTCACTTTCACGTCTGCCTCTTGGTTCGTGGCACCGTCAATGCTCTTTCCAAACTAAAAACAGCCATATTTGTACCATAAACCTAAGTTTCCTTCGACGGGCTCGTTAAACCACCCCCTGATCTTTGATTATCTGTTAATGCTTAATACACAATCAGTCTAACAGATTAAATACATATCAACATTCTACAATCTATTCGATAATTCTTCTGACCAATTTCTAACATCGACACTTACTACTCGCCTTTCTGTTCCCATTGTCTTTGCTCACCATTCTTCGATTAAACACAATATCTTTTGCATAACCAACATTCACTTCGCACTACACGTCTACTCATGTGATGAATTCATTGCATTGAATTAATTGTCATTGTGTCATCGATCTATTCAAAGTACGTATTAGACTCAATTATAAACTTATACAATCTTCTCTCAATCGTATATACAAGCCCTTATTGTATCTAAGCCCACAATTTCAGTTGATTATATCCCACAATATTAAATCGTATAATACTCATATAGTAATTTAAACATATTCTTCCTTCGTCTTCTCAAAGGAGTGCGTAAACCCTCCATTCATTCAATTCAAAACACAATGCCGACACTAATAATCATTGATTCTTCTATCATATGCAGAACTTCATCTCACAGATCTATTACAGAGTTCTCATGTAATTATCCACATAATTCGATCAAATAATGCACATATATTTCAGCCAAATTCCTTCATTCATATATATAAAATCAGATACAAAAGCACTCTTGATTTTGGCCAGATCTTCAAAATCAAATGGCCCTGTCTCTGCTTTTCCCCGGTGTCCTAGCTTCTTTTGTCGCTTCTTCGTTATTCTCGCTCCTTGTCCTGCCTCCTTGCCTCTATTTTTCTATCCCCCCCCGCTCCCGCTTATTTTTTTTTTCATTTGTTTCCTCCGATGTCTTTGTCGCTTTCACTCTTTGTCGCTTAACTATTGTTCCTTTGTGCTCCTTTGCCTTGATGATAGTTCAGGCCGCTTCCTTTCTCCTTTGCCATCACGAGACAATATTTCTAAATAATTAGAACGTAAATGAAGAGCTTGTAATTTTTGGTGATGTTTCCAGGGAATTGTCAATTGTGCAATTGTTGTTTTTTTGTTTGATATATTTTATTTAAATTAATTAATGTGATATATTTCCCTCAAGCCTTTCTTTTCAAAGTTTGTTTTAGTAATAATGTATTTATAATTTTCCAAGCACGAAGCTAGATCCTAGCAAGGTAGATTCATTAGTTCCACCAAAACACCCATAAGACTAACAATGCAAAACAGTCTCAAGAGGAGAAGGGGCACGATTAAATGGACTACTTAAATCCTACAACAAGTTCACCTACCAAGAAGAACCTCAAATATCCATTTAGGGACTTGAAATTGTAACAACTTCATCTATTGCACCAACATAATTATGTTTCCTGAAATTCTGATAAAAGAGTAGTTCCACTCAAAATCATTTATCTTGTCAAACTCTCCCAAAGTAGTTACATAATAGGGGGGAATTTCTTAAGAACATATGGAATACAATACTATCAAGGAAGAAGTATCCACCTTCGGATTCAATATCTTGGACTTAGATTTAGATACCAACATGAAGAATATCACGCACTCAATCTTGCTTAATTTTCATGGATGGCACCTTCATCATTGAATTTTATCTCTACATAAGCTATAATTATGTAATAGCTGCCCAAAATTAAGGCTTTTCCCTGTTGCACTTTACTAATTCATTAGCCTTATTAGTAACAATATTTGTATTGAAGCACAGATGAAACATAATTTCTTAGAGAAATACCATGATTTTTGTAAAGATAAATAAAGTAGGGAGGATATATTTAGGACGACACAAAATGAAGATGAGAGCTTTGAAG
Organism: Pinus albicaulis; assembly: GCA_034641835.2. NCBI lineage: Eukaryota > Viridiplantae > Streptophyta > Pinopsida > Pinales > Pinaceae > Pinus > Pinus albicaulis. The sequence goes on along the minus strand of CM076578.1, from coordinate 146,345,401 downwards.
ACTATGTCAAAATATTTAATTACAACCAACAAAGAGAAATATAGGGAGGTTTTGCTCTTGAAACATTACGTGTCCTACTACTACCACATATCTTAAATGATTGTATTGATATTTGAAACTTGATGGGTGGAGGATACATTCCCCAACATTCTTATAGTGACATCATTGACTTATGTCAGAGATATTCTAGAGGTACTTGAAGGATTGGTAAATGACCAAATTATGTATTACAAAAGTTGGTAAGACTGGTGATAGTGCGATTACTAGAGTTGAGAACATAAATATGATAGAAGAATTTTAAATAGACATACTCAGTTCATTGATTTACCAACATATTACACATGAACAAGAAGAAGGGAGAAGCATAAATAGCTTTGGAAATCTTTTGTCCAAAGTGTAAAAGAAAGCACTTATTGAAAGAATGTGTATTGGACCACATTGAGGTCTATGAAGTATGAAAAGAATACCATGATACAAGTAAGTTTCCATCATTTCTAAGATTAAAATTTCGCTATCAAGAAGCCAACATATTATAGAAACTATGTTTCGTCACTCTGAAGCTTCCATGACATCCAACTCCTCAAGGTATGATTCGATACCAATAACAATATTATAATTCATATTGGACTAATCCTTCAATGCAATATTCTTCTCTACCAAGGTGATTTCCTACTCAACCTTGGATGTATCCCTCGCTTAAACTTGGCCACAAGGCTGGATCCTCCTTACCTAGAAATATTGAATCTAGAGAAACCTACCACCAACCCAGAATCCAATTTCTTATGTGAACTCAAGATGTGTGTTTTTTTCATACGGTTATACCAAGAAATTCAATATGTTCCTATTTACTCAAAACAAGTAAGAGAATTATGAGTAAGAAGACCTGATAGAAGAAGAAAATACCCCCAGACCATACATTTCATGTGAAAACTATCAACCCTTATGATGGGGGATATTAGGATCCTAATATCCATCTAGTTAAAGTACAAATTAACCACATTTTTATTCCCAATACGTTAATTGACCTTAATGTCACTATTAATATAATAACTCGAGTAATAATGGCCCTGCGATTTTCCAGTCTCAAGATAACTCCACAGTATTATGACTTGTTAACCACTAGTCTACCATCAAACTAGAAGGAATCTTCGGGGATGTAGTGACATTCATGGATTCATGGGATTATTCTGTTAACTTCATGGTTCTGCAACCTAACTCCTCCCTAGGGGGTTATCCTTTAATATTTGGAAGGCCATGGTTGGTCACTGCAGACATGCACATTGACTGCAAATCTAGTAACATGAAAATATCTCATGAGACCTCCATTAAATAACTTACCACGTATCCTCTTGATAAGCCTGACATTGATCTTGGAACATCATTTTGGAAAGATGGAAAAGAAAGTGAAAAATAATTTCTCACTCATCAAGTACTCATTGTAAATCGATCTCTTTCCCTCATAAACAGGGCTAAGGATGAATAAATTAGTCACTTTATAGCCTCATACTCCTCATCCCATTCACACATTCTCACCCACATAATGGACCCTAAATTCCATGTTTCTCTCACCACCATAGATACATTGCATGTAAAACATGAGTTCTCTTCTAAAGAAGAACAAGGTTAAACTTTGGAAGCCATAGAAATAAGTCTTGAAAAACTTTAAAGCTCAACCGAGGGCTAACATAACACCAAAAGGAATGACAAATCAAGGTTATACAAAAGCATAATGGTGATTTTTCCTGGGAATATACTATGACATAAAGGGGATCCATCCCAATTTATGTACATACCACATTTATATTAGGTGGGATTCCATACCCACCCGACAACCTTAATAACATATGGAAGGCTTATTTGTAGAACATCGTTAAAGAAGACTTTTAGAAATTTCTCTCAATGAATTTAGCTACCCAACTTATGAAAACCAAAGATTCTCTCCTCTTGTCATTGTGCCAAAAAATAATGGAAAGTGGAGGATTTGTGTTGATTATAGATAATTCAACAAAGACACAGAAATACCATTTCCCAATTCCATTCATCAACCATGAACTAGACACAATAGTAGGAAAGAAGTACTTCTATTTCCTCAATGATTTTAGTGCATACAACTAGATTCATATTGCTCCAAAATACTAGGACAAGACCACATTCACTTTTCATTTATGAACATTTTACCACAATTTTCTCTTATTTGGACTCTGTGATTCTCCCACAAGTAATTGGCATATTTGTTGAAAACTAGGATAATACTAGTGGGGGAGGTGAATTTGTAATATATAATCTTTAAAAATTATTTAGTCAATCAAACACGCTCAATAAAAAAACTAATGCACCAATCACATAGAGCCTGAACATAGGATATTTACATGGAAACCAATACAGGAGAAAACCATAAAAATTATTTTAATTATAATGTAAATGCAAGTAACAACCTCAATTTACATTAGATTTTGTAGGCACCAACCCCTTTTTCTTTGCAGGCACCCACTTCCTCGAAGCACCAACTCCCACTTGTTTGCAGGAACCAACTTGCTAGAGGAGCCAACCCCCCCTTTTCTTCATAAGCACCCACTTGCTAAAACCACCAACTCCCACTTGTTTGCAGGAACCAACCAACTCAAGGCACCAACCCTCTTTTTATTTGCATGCACCCACTTGTTAGAAGCACCAAGTTCCATTGTTTTTAGGCATCAACTTGTCAAAGGCACCAACCTGTTGTACTATACAACACCCCCCATTTATTATTAATATAAATGGGGACCCTTTAAAAAAACAAATAGAATTTGAGAAAACATTATTTCATTTAGCGTTAAGTTTTAAACTTTAAGAATAAAAGGATTTTTCTCTTCACTTTGATTTCATTGCGCTTAGTGCAAATCGCAAAGCTTACAAGCTAACAAAGTTAAAACACATATAGAATTTGCAAATTGCGATAAAGCGCTTCAACCTTTTTAAATTATATAAAATCCCTGTTGAAAAAGATTAGAAAACCTTTAAAGTATAAATCGCATCGCGCCTCCTTTAAAAGACAAACTTATATCATTTTAAAAGAAATTGCAATGAGTCGGACCTGATGAAACAATAAACGAACGACGAAATTTATCCATAAAATCCGATAAAGTGCAATACGTTGAGTCTTTAGCGCATATCACATTCCGCAACGATTAACCAAATGGAAAGTTATTCACCGTAGTAAAGTGTGAAGTGAAATTTGTGCAAATCGCATTTCACATTTCACCAGTGGCGAAAACATATAGTATTGGTATTTTCTAAAAGTTGTGATTTGCACTATAACATTTATTATTCAAGTGGTTGAACTGATCCTTATTCAATCGATCTGTTATAAGATATAATAACTTATATCGTTGGATTAGACCTATTGCGTAAGGCGTGTAAGAGATTTGATAAATGATTTAAGGGTTATTAATGACATTCAATGGGTACAGGGTTCAAAAGATTGATATCTTACTTGAAGCGTGTTTTACATTTAAAGCGTCGGATTTTGATTTATGTTGATTTAACTCTATTCTCTGTCTTTGTCTCTCCTCATCTCAGATATGAATTTATTCATTTGTCTTGAATTCAAGAAACTACCTAAGGAGCAATATCAACTGGAATGAAAAAGAAAGGCTAATCAATTTCCCAAGCATCCATTTCTGAAACTATAGACATGCCTCCATTATTTTCAGACACTACGTGCAATAAGGCTAGTGGATTTTCTTCATGGAAAGCCATGTACAACATATTTGAAGATGAACATCCAAAAGAACTAAAGAAATTGCAACCATAGATAAGGTTGTTTCAATAGAACCGTCTTACTTTGAAGTTGCATGTTTATTTCTACATAAGATAGTTGTAAGGTCGAAGATCTTACCATACACTGATATGGTAATATGGGTCATTGATAATCTCAACATTGCAGGAAGGACATTCAAGAATTCCAAATTGGAACATGGGTTCATTCCCCACTGAAAATTTGTGAATAATGTATCACTTGCGTTCACCACAGAAGATTTATGATAAAGCTTTCTTGGAAAGCTTTTCAAGAAATAATTCAGACCTAATGAAGGTGGTGAAAGGATGGAAGGAAGATCAAGGCAAGATAAAGTGGGATAAAATTGGTATGTACCCCATAACACAATTGCCATCACCTTACTATTTTGTAGCAGGAATGCTGTGTAGATTATTTGCATGGCCTAATACAACTAGATTCTCCATTGAGTGGGTTCCTTTAATTGACGCAGTCGTCAATTCCACTATCATGAATTGGGAAAACATTTTATCTGATAACTTGGCCAAAACCATTATGGATTACAAAACCAATAGAGTCTTTTCCACTTGGACAATTCCCCCTTTTTATATGAGCGCATATATCATGGATGTTGTATGTTTCTGATTGAGTTTTCCTATTATGGGTTAGAAGTGGACAAGCCAAGACCATAACCCGATTCACATTTATCATAGAGCCCTATGGGAGTTTGAATTTCATTTACATTTTTACAAAAATTTTCATGGAGTTATGTTGCCCATTTATCAGATTATTTTTAATGAGAGAATTCCTAGAATTTCCCAAGAAGGCAGTGTTGATATTTTACCTGTAGCCAAATGGTTTGGTGAGGAAAATTTTACTTATATCAGAGTTTTTGGGAGTCTTTCTTCTCCTCATGTTCTACCATACTATGTTCCAGATAAAATTTTGGCAAGAGAAATTGCATACCAAACTCTTGTAAATGGTATAACCAAGCAACTCAGAGATTCCAAGAAAGCCATCTGGCCTACCTTCCCGTTACAGTGTGGTACCTTTGCCCTTTTTGACTTAGGTCATGCAGCTAAAGAAATTCAAAATATTACTTCATTGAATCTGGCTTTAATGCCAGGAAGACAATATGATCCAAATGACGTGGTTCAGAATTTTACCACTAATCTTAAACTCAGACCGTTCATGAATGAAAAAGATATGTTTTATGATTTATTTCACGGTGTGGAGAAGCTTTCAAATGTGTTAAAAACTACATCTAATAAGCTCACTGTAGCAGACCTTAAGGCTTTTCATAAATACAGTAACAAGAGGTTAGAAACAGTCCCATTGGACTTGTTACTAATGGAAGATGTCAGAAGACCAAATCCCAACATCAATTTAGATGATGAAGCTAAAGGATATGTTAGAAGATGAATCACAAGAAAAGTTAATTCGAGATTTATAGCATTCACAACATCAGTCTCATAGTTCATATCATTCTGATAATGAATCTGAAACAAAAAATGAAAGCCCTGAGAAGATAATTGAAAAATTAATTGAAGGAATTGATATGAAAACTGAGGAAGAAACTTATGGAGCTGAATAATCTTCAAAATAAGTACAACATGTTCAAACTACACCTGAGCAGACAGTAAAACCTAAAGCACAGGATTTAAAGGCAGAATGGACAAAGTTTACTAAAGCACTGGAGACACCACCACCACCACCAAATCCTAATCCTAAAGGATCGACAAGTTCTCAAACTCTTGAGAAAACCCATAATATAGTAGAAATTGCAATACCACTACAACAGATACCAGACGTTCATGAACAAGAGATCATCCCAGCCTACCCAATAGAAGAAATCATTTTGAAAATTGAGGAAATACCTCCACTAGATGTTTTCTACAGCCCAAGTCACAAATTTGTAGTCAAGAGGAGGAAGAGAAGAAGAATTGATGAAACAGTGACTGCTCTCAATAATGAATCAGTAGATGTTGTCTGGAAAGACTCTTTTTCCAATCCTACAGAACATCTCACTAAACTGTCACAGTTTACTAGTGCATATGCAACTACTACAATTGATAAAGCAGAAGAAGTAAAACTTCTTCTCAAACAAAAGGAAGATAAATTTCAAGAATTGGAAAGACAACTAGAATAGGAAAAGCTTAATTCCAATAAGAAAATTGAGATTAAAATGTCACAGTTCCAAAAGAACTGTGAAATATTAAAGTTGTCGTACCAAGTACAAATTTCAAAGAAGGAAACATGGATAGAGGCAGTGATGGATAAGCTGAAAATCTAGCCTCAAATAGAACAATTTATAAAAGAGGCATTGGAATGGAATTCAAAATTGAAGCAGCAACAGGAGACTTTCAGTCACCAAATCTCAGCTACCAGTTCATACCGCGAGACAAGTAAGATTTTGATTCAACAAGTGGCAAACAGAGGCTGGAATGTGAAAAGGTTCAAAAGAAATTTTCTAAGTTCATCCTATGGCAAGAATCTGATATAGGAAATAAATATGATCTCCCCAAAATTGATAAATCTCACAAAGAAATTGTATTTAAAGATTGGGAAATGCAGTTAAGATAGGCATAGAATGCAACATCAAAGGCAAAAAATCTAACAACTGAGATCATCGAATCTGTTAATGAACAAATTCTAAATGCTGAACTTATCAAAGAATCTACAACCGAAGTGCCCACAGAGCTTAAACTATTGGAAACACAGTGGAAGGAAAGCACAAAGACACAGGGAGAAACTATTGAAAAGATAACTAAGTTAGATCAAGAAAATTACTAGAACTTTCTGATCAAACCACATCATCAATGCCTGACTCTATAATCCGTAATTGGTTCCACTAAGAAATCGTTGCCAGCACTTTCAAATGCCATGTTTAAAGGCCAGGTAAGATCTAGGATCACACAACAAGCCCAGTTGAAGCCGATGGTAGATATTCTACACCTCAGAGATCAAATGAGAAAAGAATATCAACCCACTCAAGCATATTGTTATTTTTATTTCTAGATTGTAGTTTAGTTTACTCATTACGAGGAAGGTTGTTTGAAACCTCCTCAAATTTTTATGTAATAATCTATTTTTGACATATTTAGTTTAGAATCTAAAACCTTCTCATGCATTTAGAGAAGGGTCCATAAATTTGTCAAAAACATTTGCAAAGGAATGCACCTCTATATGTTTGTGAATGCCTTGATGAATTAATGGAACATAGTATGTTTTCTTTTGATATTGAAGTTGTTTAACTGAAGTTTCACTTTTGTACTCGTTGAATTGCTTTAACGTGAAGAGGAGCAGAATACTACTGTCAGTTTGAATGAGTAGAACCTCGTATATATGGTATTTCTACACATTATATTAAGTTTTACTTCTTGAATTGACAACCATCTTTTATCTGTAATATATATGAAAGTTTTTATCATAAGTAAATGTTAAATGCACTTTTGTACTGATATTTATTTATGGTTACTTATCTCATATATTATCAAACTTATGAATGTGATATATATTTCACAATTGTTTTAATTAAACTATTTTGTCAAAATAATTATTTTTACACAATTTTCATCTTTTTCAACTATTGAATAATCTTCATTACCAATTGTTGAAAGACATCTTTCTAGATCGCATTAAAGAATGAATACTCCCAGGTGTATAGTAGAATAGATATTTAGTCACTGCATATGATAGATTAAATCAATTTTCCATTTGCATGTTATAGAAAAACACACCCTCATTATCCTTATTGGGAAACTGGTCCCTTTATCCCCAGTCGAAGCCACTACACCAAACGAAAAAGGACTTTCTCTAAGGTCCGAACCGAGTGGTTTTCCCCCATGTTGTTGCAACGGAATTCCGAGGCTTCAACATTTTGGTGCTAGAAGGAGGGCAATCATGAATGGAAAAAATGTCTGATCAATCTTAAAGCTAATCTAAGAGTCTCTCTCCCTCTAGATCCCCTTCAACTTCTAGACCATTATCTAGATCTAAATCCTTAAGATCTGAAGTTGAACATCCCTCTCCTAAGTCTCCTAGTGAAACTCAATCAATACTATCTCTAGATTTTCACCAAAACTCCCCAGAATTTCAATCTTTGATTAAAAAATTAGAGAGAGTATCTATTTCTGCAGAAAAACCTGAATCTTCTCAAACATTTGAAATTAGTGTTTCATCTTCTTTACAACCAAGACGAATATTAACTCAATCAGAAACTCAGAAGACAGGAATCCCTACTTTTGAATTTCCTATTAATAATTCTGGAAGGAAAATAAAGTAGAATGAGTCAGAGTCAACCACCAGCGAGGTCTTATCCAATAATCCACCCCATTCACCTCCATTACCTCCACTCATTTCAACAACTTCTATTCCAACAATCAACGTTAGTTTAACTAGTTCCATTACCCAAACTACTACTCCTTCAACTAGTTCTAGCACACACCCTACCTCTTCTTCAACTGAAAATCCATCCATCACCTCCACTCAAGGCCTAATGGTAGGACAACCAAGGAATAATCCAGGTGTTGTAAAAATGCCTGCTCCTCTTCATCCTCTTCCTAAATACCCTGAAAGATGGTTACCTAAATTCAATCCTGATGATGGTCTCCTAGCTGAAGAACACATCCATAATTATATGTTAGGCATCAATTTGAAAGAGGTAACTAAAGAAGATGCTGTAGTCAAATTATTTCCATATACTCTTACAGGATCTGCAGGATCCTGGTATTTTTCATTACCTGCTCATTCTATAACTAGCTGGAATATGTTTGAAGAACAATTCCTAGCTAAGTTTGGAGACGAGCGAACCACTACATTGCTCATCAACGACCTATCAAATCTTAAGGCTAAAACAGGAAAGAAAATAAAATACTTCAATTCTAGATTTAATAAAATACTCAATAAAATACCTGCTACATCAGTTCCTGGTGTTGAGGTTCAAATTGGGTGGTATACTTCTTATCTCCCATCTAACATAGCCATTTTTGTTTATAGAGCGAAGCTACCTACATTGGTATAAAATATGAAGGAAGATTTGTGTGTAGAGAAACATATTATAGCTCTTGAAAAGAAGATTTTTCAAGAAGACAGGAAATCCAAGAAAGTGTCTTTCAAAGATGATTCAAAGAAGAAGCCACCAAAAGATCCTTTTGATGTAGAAGGTCTTCAGAAAATATTAAAATCCATGACAAATGAAATGGAAGACATCAAAAAACAAGTTGTTGAAAGTTCCAATACAAAGAAGAATTTCAGGCCCTTCAAGAAAAATCAGTCTTCTAATTCTCAGCCACCCAACATTATATCTAACGCTAAGTCTGATCAAGACATAGATGAAGAGCAAACAGAAGAAGAAGAAACTAAAGTCGAAGAAGAAGTTGAACTAAATGGAATGTGGGATTTCATCCTAACAAATGATGAACAACACGAAGCTTTACCCGTTAGTACAAGAAGCAAGAATACCACTGATGCAATGCAACCTAATAAAAAACAGAAGAATTCAACTCCTGCTAAAGAAAAAATAGTAAGTAAAAAGTCTACATCTAAGGCTACACAGACTAACCCTTCTCCTTCAAATGTTCCATCTACATCAAAGACAATGGTAGTCTCTGACACCATTGAATATAATGTAGTGGAAGCTATGAAAAAAACTAGGGCTAATATTTCAATCCATGAACTTACTAAATTGAAACAACAGAAGAAGATTTTACTTAGAGATCTGAATGCAGTTCCTGCTTTAGCCTTACCTGCTCCAGTAGTAGTTCAAGATGCTAATCATATGGGTAAACCTCCTTCTCCTTCAACTAAAATATATGCCACAGATATTATTATGATAGGTGATCGATCCATCTCTCAAACTTATCCATTCCTTTTAACCTATGATATCTTTAATAAGAATGTTCGTAATTTCTTAATTGATTCAGGGGCTTCCTATAATATCATGTCGAAATCAGTATGTGTTAAATTGAACATAACTCCTCAAAATTCTCCTATTCATATGGTACAGCTAGATAGAACAAAAGTAGAGGTTGTAGGAGAAATAAATTATGTTTCCATTAGATTATCATCAAACCTGAAGGTTGCCCAGATAATTGATATTTTGGTAGCTGATATTCCAGAATTTTATGGTTTAGTATTCAGCAAGAGATGGTCTGAGAAACTTCATGGATATTTCACAACAAATTGGTCACATATGTGGTTGCCCCACTATGGAAAGTCAAACCAAATTCGAGTAGACCGTGAGAAATTCATGAAACATACAGTTACTGATCTTGAAGGAATCAATGAGCCAGTAGCATTCAATAATAATATTATTGGAAATTACTCAGCAAAATCATTTCTTGGAAAATTTAATGCCCAACCATCACCCTTCTTTGATAATGCGGTTATCTCTCAAATTGAAATTTTTTCCCAAACAGACACTTCTAAATGTAAATTTTTTGTAAATAAACGAGTAGTTAATTCTTTATTTTGATGATTCTAAATTAGAAGATGGTGCAGGAGTTGGCTGTATTTTGATAAGTCCCGAAGGAGAAAATACCATGCTAGCTTGCAGAATTGAATTCGATTGCAAGAACAATATAGCAGAATATGAAGCACTAATTCAAGGTTTGTATAAAGCAATTGACCTTGACATTAAATATCTGCAAGTACTTGGAGATTCAGAAATCATTGTGAAACAAGTAAGAAATACTATCCATTGTCATTCTGGACATCTTAAACATTATCAACCATTAGTCCAGGATTTGACTTCTCATTTCTTAGCTTTTAATATCTCCTCTATACTCAGAATACAAAATGCTAGTGCATATTTAGGCCAATGTAGCATCGAAATTAATTCCATCTTAAGAATTTAGTCCCCATAGGTTTTCTATTGAGTTGATTTTTAGACCATTTGTTCCTGATAATATTACTAATTGGAGAGTCTTTAATCATGATTATTATATCATAGATTTCCTTACATCTGAAGGATCTTATGATAATCAAATTCTAGATGAACATGAACATGACATTCAGATAAAGGAAGAACGAGATGAAAATCCAATACCAAAGTCAGTTGTCAAACTTGAAGACCTTTATGATTTAAAAGATAGGTTCAAAAGAGTTACTAATTCTAAAACTCAAAGTTCAACTTTAAGATTCGAGTTAGTAAATCTTGGAACCGATGATAAACCAGAAAATGTCAACTTAGGCCTTATTCTGTCTTCTGAAGAAAGATTATAAATTTTCAAGTTATTAAGGAACTACAAAAGTGTTTTTGCTTGGGATTATACTTATCTCAAAACATATGAAACTTTTGTTATTCAACACACTATTCCTATGATTTCAGATGAGAAATCAATATAACAAAAGTTGAGGAAAATTCATCATAATCTTGAAAGTCAACAGAGTTGAATAAGCTCCTTAAAGCTAAGATTATCTTTCCAGTTAGCATTCAAAATGGGTATCAAATTTTGTTCCTATAAGGAAGAAAAATGGTGAAATTAGGATTTACATTGATTTTAGAAATTTAAATAAAGCATGTCAGAAGGAAAATTTCCATTACCAACCATGGAACAAGTACTACAAACTGTAGCTAGTCCTGAACTTATGTCTTTTCTAGATGGGTTTTCAGGATATAACCAAATCCTAGTACACCCAAATGACAGATTAAAGACCACATTCAGGACTAAGTGGGGAACTTATGCCTATCAAAAGATGTCATTTGGATTAATCAATGCAGGTGCCACTTTCCAAAGAGCCACGGACACAACTTTTAGAGGAATCATTAATAAATCAGTGGTTATTTATCTAGATGACATCACAATATTTTCTAGACAAAGAACCAATCATGCGAATGACCTAAATCAAGTCTTTGAGCGATGTAAAAAATATGGAATATCACTTAACCCGAAGAAGTCATTTTTTGTTTTAGATGAAGGAAAACTTTTACGATTCATCGTGTCCAAAAAAGGTATTTATATAGATCCTAAAAGAATTGAAGAAATTAAAAGGATTCCTTTCCCTCATAATAAGAAAACAATGAAGTAATTTCTTGGACAAATAAATTTTGTATATAGATTTGTCCCCGACTTTTCGCAGATAGTTTTACCTTTACAAACAATGATTAAGAAAAATTTAGTCTTCAAGTGGGGACATAATGAAAGGGGATCATTTGATTTAATCAAACAATATATTATTACTACTCCATTCTTGACTACTCCCAATTTTCTTAATCCTTTCACTTTATATACATTCTCATCAGATACATCATATGCCGTCGTTCTGACATATCTCAATGACCAGCAAATTGAAGCACCAATATCATTTTTCAGTTCCAATTTGCAAGGTGCAGAACTAAACTATTCGTCTGTTGAGAAACAAGCATTTTTTGTCTTCAAATATATAAAGCAATTTAGGACATTTCTCCTCAAAACTCACACCAAGATAATAGTTCCATTCCCTATAGTAAGGAAATTATTGATACAAAGAGAAGTAGGAGAGAAAAAGGCTAACTGGGTAACTTTTTTAGAAGTAAGAATATGATGTAGAAATTAGACCTTCTAAAATTATTAGAGGTCAAGGTTTTTGCAGAATGCTAATAGGAGCATCCCATTTATCATCAGAAGAAAATCTAGGTAATGATGCACAAGTGTCAGAGGTAAGCCTCAACGATGCCTAGTCTCAATATGCTGAACTTAAGTTTTATTTGAAAAATGGATATGCCCACACGCAGCTCAGTTATAAAACAAAGTGTGCTTTAAGATTTAAAGCTAAGAAATACGAAATGGTGCTTATTATAGTTACTCAGCAGCTCACGAAGAAGTTTCTGCTGCGAAGATCGCAAACCCTTTTCTCTGACTTCACATATACTTGATCTGCTAAAATCGGGGCGTCTCAAGTTGTAGAGATGCTTGGCCAGAGTAGATTTTCCTGCACCGACAATTCCCGCAATCCCCACAATCATAGTAGCGTTTGAATGGCCATATTGCGGAATTTCTTTTTGAAAATCTTCAACGGCTTGGTCGAGGCCGACTGGGTATTTGGCGACTTCTATCGCTTCCCGTTTATATACATCTTGTAATACGCTATCCACAATTTTCTGCAGGATGTCCCCATAGTCACTGAATGAAAAAACAAATCATCAGGGTTGTGTTGTGTTAGAACCGAATATGATAAAATCCAAAGCTATCAATAAATATGCGTCAAGCTTAGTAATAAATGATGTATGAATTCACCTTTCATTCGTTTTAAACGGTAGGCCAGAAATATGGGACGCATCGTTCAGGGCTGTCTTCCATTTCTGCAAGACTTCCGTGGCGACTCCGCGTTTGTGTTGGTGTTTTTCAAAGGCGTCTGCATAATGCCCGCTCTCAATGTGACGAAGGTCAGAAGGCTCAACGTCGTAAAAAACGGGAATAATCTTGGTGTTGCGCTCATCACGTGATCTCAAAATCAAACATAGTTCATCCAAACACCAATTTGATTCAGCATAGCGCCCAGAAAATATGGTAATGTGAACTGAGGCACTCTGGATGGCGCCGATGATTGTAGGGGAGAGAGCATCTCCCGTGTGAATCTCCTTTTCATCGAGGAAAACATGCAGCCCATGACATTCTTTGAGGCGATTGTAGATGAGGCTGGCAAGGGTCTTCTTGACATCGGGTACCCTATGATTTAAGAACACCTGGTATGGTACAGCCGCTAGCACTGTCTCTGGCACTTTCTCCATGGATGAAGGGAACACTTCTCGTGTGACAGAGAGATCGATGTGCAACTCGGAAAATTGCGAACGTTCTTTAAAATAATAGATTTCCCACCAGCGTAAAAGAGAGCATGTTACGGTCGTTGAAGTGGCCGTATGTCTGGTAGCCAGCTGTTCATAGGCATCGTGTGAGTTAGGACGTTATCTTTTGCATCGATGTAACTATAATAAAATAGAAATAAATAAATTTAATTTTCTGAAATACAAAAATTATATAGTTAATAAATAAATTTAATTTTATGAAATACAAAAATTATATAGTTAATCTCATATGTATGAGTGAATGATAAGGTATCTTTATTATGTGAGCAATATCATTGTAAAAGAAATAACTTTTGTATATGAATTCAAATTGATATAATTATTGTATTATTGAAAATGCTTTTAAATGATTGTGAAAGAAATAACTTTAATAAAGAATTTATATTGATATAATTCTTGCATTATTGGAAATGCTTTGAATATTTACAAAATATTTGTGTAAGTGGGAGTTTTTTTATCTAAAAAAACATTTAATGTTTTAAATTGACATTCTCTAAAATAGGACTTATTTTTAAAATAATTTAAGTTGATTTCTTCATTTTATTTTTTTTCGCTTTGAAAGCATTGAGATAAAGACAAATAATATAATGATCCAATCCATAATTAGAGATTTATGAATAAATACATGTTATGATTAGATATATTCTAATTGTTTTGTGAGAAAAAGCTTGACATGATAGTCACTCTATGAGTCCACAGATATGCTTAAATGATAAATCTCATGGGATTTTTTATTTTTTGGTAAATTTAGCAGTTGCTTTCTATTTTCTATTTTATTTTCTATTTTTTTGTAAAAATAAGCAAGTTGTAACAAATCAAAATTTGATGGCCTCAACTTGCCCGAAGGAAGCCAGGTATGTCGGCCATATTAACAAGTTAAATGCCATCCAGTATTGAAAAAGTTTCAGTCTTCTAAAAACTGCTATTTCCATTCTACTATTCTTACCAAAGTCTAACTGTAAACAGTAAATGCTATCCGCAAAATACATAAAAGTTCAAAAGAAATAATTAGTCAGTCATCTGAGGATTCAACCAGTGTTGGGTCTTCGACGCTGGAGCCCAACATATCCACTTGGTGGATTGTTTGCAACTACCGCTCAATTCTTCCAAGATGAGCTGTAGCATGATGTTGTGAAACACGGATCTCCAGAATCTCCTTTTGTATGTCCTGCAGAACTGAAACTACTTGGGAATCTCCTCCCATTTCCTAAAGGCTCATGACAGCATTGGCCAATACACATTTGAGTGTCCAATAAGTATGGATGGACTGATGAAAAAGGGGCAGTCTCCCTCTTGTATTCCCAAGGTCCTTGATGAAATCCATGGCTTCCTCCTGTGTATCTATCTCCTCTTCTTTATTGTCACAGTCTCTCTCCCAACCCTGTATGAGATTGCGGACTTGAGGGAGGTTACTTGTACAATAAACATCAAAAGGGTTCTCCATAACCTCTTTTTTTTATTTTCTACCTTGATTGCTAAACCTTGCAGTGGGCTTTAGAAGTTTTTGTTTCCCTTTTTCTCTAACCTGTTACTTGGCAGATTGTCCTTTTACCATGTTTTTCTTCCTATGTACAAGAACTAGACTGTTCTGTTGCAAATTCTCAGACAATGACTGGACAACACCTGATGATGGATTGTATATTTCTGTGGTGTAGATTTTTAGAATCAGAGCTCGGAATCTCCACAGTTCTCATTTTTCAGTCTACATTTCGGGTCTAAAGCAAAACCCATCACCTGTTTTTAATTTAAAGAAGCCTATATATGGCAAGAAAAAGTCAATAATGGTTTGCATGTAACAATAAATAGGGCCCACAGCTGCCTTCATTACCAAGTAATAGAAAAAACTTCTTTTCCTATTGAGGGTGGTAGAATTGTATAATTTGAGCTTAGACAAAGATAGGATAAAGTTTTGGCGACATATTCCAAGGCCCAGAACCCATGAGGACGAGGGTGCAAAGTAATTGAACAAAGGCTCCCATCACCCACCCGACTACTTCTAAGACCAAACCTTAAAACAGAGAGATGTTCCCACAAACCCTGCAGAGAGTCTGTTCCTTGACTGATGAAATGAGGATGAACAGAATAAGAGATAAGGCCACCAAAAATGCAGTTACACGGGTGGTCCTGCATGGCCATGCATGCTATCTTGTAGGCCTGAGATTCAGAAGCCCGTATGCCTTCATTACTACCCAACATTCCAAAATTACAAACCACAAACGGGGTGCAATCAGGATTTAAGACAACATGACAAGGAGTTCGAAAGTAGGGATTGACTACAGGGGCCGGGAAGATCAAAATCACTAAAGCATTCAGCAATTGTCTTAAACAGAGGGATATAAAAGCAGAAAACTGTAAATACCCTTGGTTATGGGCCATTCAACCAAAGAAACCAGACTGCGAACTATACCATAAACCATAATTGAACAGATAGCCATATTGATGGACCACATGCAAACTCATTAAAATTTGGTTGCCTCCTTCAAAATTAAGACAGGGAACAGGAGCACGCGAATTGCACCACGGATAATCAACCTTGAAAACCTCTGTGATACCAACCAGACAACTAACCTCTATATTCATGTTAAGAAGATTCAACACGTACCAGGTAACCAGTAGGAGTCGCGAACCTTCAGCCTTCTTCCTCACTGCTCCTTCTGAATTCCGCTCGAGAACATTGCTCGCCTTCCATCCTACGGCTTTCATTAACCCCTTTTTCCGTCGACGTTGTTTTCCAAGCCGGTCTGACAATGTTAGTTGGATTCCTGCAATATCGTCGACAGCGATAATGGTCCGTCGTGTGAACGTACCACCTACTGTCCTGCTACCACCCTTATGCTTGAGCAATTGTATGGTGCACGCCGTCGCGTGACACCGCACGTCTCCCATCAACCTCCGCGTGGCACCACAATCGAGGGTAAATCTCATGGGAGTTGATAGCATTGATGAATCTTAAAAAAAACTACGATAATATTGATAGGGATGGGATACGAAGCATTCACTAGTTTTATGACATGTACTCTAGGATTTTGCTATGCATGGGGCCATAAAAGCTTGCTTGTAGCTAAATAATTTTCATATATCTAGGATTGTAGGGTGTTATGACATGACAAAAGTCAGTTGTAAACCTTTTGAGCTATGCTACAACTATTGAAACATATAGTAAACTTGATTGTGTATTGTATTGATTTGGACTACACATGATTGTGACCATGATTAAAGAGCATATAACATCATAGGGGTATGTTGACTTTCTATTACATCTTTTAAATAATGTAATAGGGGCAATTATTTATTGTTGAGAATCAACATATCTACAAGTTTCTTCATGTGGCAATTAGACATGTACATTCTGCATTTTGAACACTTATACTATTATATAAAAATGTTCCTTGTGTGATGAATTAATTGTATACTTATAATAATTTAATATATAGTAAATAAATATTTACATAGATATATGCATCTAATAATTAAAACATTTAAAAATATATTTATATAAGTTCATGTACATAGGTTTATGTGAAAATAGCATTACTTTTGTAAGTTTACTTATGTGATTTATAATTAGATGGCATCCATGATTGTAAGTAATATAATGATGGGATTTAGGAGTTTAGAGTGGGTAAGTTATATATCAATTCTCGATTCTAAAGAGAGGATTGAAACATTGTGGACATTGATGTGTGAGGTTACATGCCATTTGTTAGACCTAAAATGTTTGTGGATTAGTGAATTTGATTTGAGAGAGAATGTAGGTATAAGAAAGTAGTAACTGTGAGTTCGATAAATCTTCAACTTAAAGTTTCATGATTATGTTAGGAAGGCAATACTCTGGTTCTCCACAATACTTGTGAATTCAATCCTCCATATTGGTTTCTTTCTACTTCTACTTAAAAACTTTACATTGCCATTAAAATAGTTTAATGGAGTTTCAAATTTAAAAAATTTCATATCTATTTTAACTTCAAATTTAGAAACCAATCCACAATTTTGAATTTTAATTAATTTTAATTCTATAAATTAATTGAGTTTATTAAAATTAATTTAAAAAATCATTTTTCAATATTTTATAAATAAACTAAAATGTAATATTAAATATTTAAAATAATATATATTAAATATTAAATAAATAATTCATTATATTATATCTCATATATAATAATATTAATTGTATATCCCTGGATGCGGGTGTTTAAGGGCATACATACGGTTCTGGGCTTATGGGTCGGCGCGTGGCAGGGCCACATGGCCACCCACAAGCCACACCTTCGGCCATCAAATCCATTTAATAGCTCGGGTCGTCACCCCGAGCAGCATTTAATCCGTTGCGAACGTCGAGGCTGCTCCTTCCGCCTCAAAATGCCGCTCCTCGTTCATTCATCTGGCTATGTTCTTAGGCCTTCTGGTTCTACCTTTCGGCCTTCTGGCTCTATGTCGTTCCAGTCTTCCCCACTGCGAAGCTGCTGCTCCCCTGAGGTCGCGGAGCCATGCTTCCGCACGTCGACTAGAAGACGCTGCAGTATTCGGTGTTGCATTGAATTTCTTCCGAGCCACCATTACTCGCAGAGTATCCTCTACCATTTGCGCCTCTCTGCTGCCTCTGGCCTCAACACCACCTCTGAGCTTCAGTTGCCTTCCGCCTGCCCTGCTCCCTCTACTTCTCAGAGCGCCTTCCGCCCCTATTGCGCCACTATGCCTCGTCTCAGGCATCGCATGCGATGCAGGCGTGGCAACAATAGAGGTCGCGCTACTCGTCCATCCCCCTCCTCTTTGTCCAGTTCCTCGTCCTCCTCCCTCGAGCATTCTTGGGGCAGGTACCCAGTCACCCACAGCGGACGTGGTCGTCTGTTTAGTTTTTCTCGTTCCTCCGCTCGGCCCTCTGCCTCTGAACCTTCTCCGCAACCTCCGCCTCACCTGGTCCCCTTTGCCATTTCGCAGACCCCCACCACTGCCCAATTCCACTTTCAATGCACCTCTGACCGCCCTCATGTTGTAGCCACCATCTCGGTTTCCTTCCGAGAGGAACCCGCTGAGGCTCCCAGCCACAGTCAGCCCATTCTGCAAACGTGCCCTCGCAGTGACCTCGGCCCTTCTGAAGAGGTGAAGAAGCAACAGGCTCCTGGCAAGCATAATTCGCGCTCGGACAACAGTAGCAGCTCGAGATACAGTAACAACGACAAGGAGCAGAGCAAGCAGGCCGATGGTAAAGGTGGTGACGCCACATCGCCACGACATGCTGCACTGGCCTCCCAGGATGCTGATAACGATGAATACAGATGCCTCATAGTCGAAGAAACACCTCCAGCACACCATGATACCTAGACTTTCAGGTTTTATCCAGTTTATAGATCCTAGCATCATAGTTTTGTTATCTGTTTCTATCTATGTTTGGTACAATCACTTATGTCTGTATAACATTGGTTTCCTCATTTGAGGCAGCGACTCAAACTCTCTTTGGGTTGGTTTCCCCTATGTGGGCAACTCCATTTTTGTTTTTTTGTTGCAAACAATGCCACTGATACAGGCCTGAACTGCAGAGGCCAGAGCCTCCATGTATTTTATGCTTAACTAATAAAATTTAATCTTACTTAGAAAAAAAATATATTAATTGTATATAATAATATATAATAATTCTCTCTATAATTAATTGTAGAATAAAATATCTAATATAAATCATTGTAAAATTAAATAGTATTTTCTTTTCTTAAATTTCATTATAAGTGATATATCAAATTTGTTTTGTTCTTATTAATGACATATTAAAGTTATAATAAATATCAATTTAAATCTATTAAAGTTATAATAAATATCAATTTAAATTTATCTAAATAACTGTAAAACTAAATAGTATTTTTTTATTTAAATTTTATTTTTATGAATGATATATCATTTTTTCCTTATCAATAATATATTAAATTTATACTAATTATCAATTTAGATCTATTTTCACATATATTAAATTAAATTAATTATAATTATAATTATTAAATTTATTATTATAATTATAATTATATATATATATATAATCAATCGATATTATTGAATAAATAGTGTGGATGTATTATTGCTCTGTATTAGCTTAATAAAATTAGTAATTAAAAAAGAAAAAAAACTAACTAATAATTAATTAGTTAATAGTAAATAATATTAAATATTTTTAATTAAAAATTTTATTGATTAATAAATGTTAAATTAATAGATATTATAATGAAAATAAAAAAATTTATGTAATTTTTAATATAAAATGGTTGTGTTAGAGATTTAATTATTTATTAATATGATACATATGGGATTATATAATATTAAATAAAAAATTATATAAGATAATATGTAAGAAAATAAGGAGAGGAAAATATAAATAAAAACATAAAGGATAATATATAAGAAAATATCAAGGGGAATTAAATATAAAAGACAAAAAAAAAAATGAAAAAACAAGATCAAGAGTTGGAGTCCAGCTCTTAATCAACTTCCAACATCATGAGCATTGAGATTTTTATGATGAAAGTGGTTTACGCTAGCAATGACTTTGGAGTCTTAAATGCATACATGGTGACACGATTTCTCCACATGTTCTGCAAGAGCGGGTGCTTGATGTCCGCAACATGCTCCTAATATCCAAAAGAAAAAGGGTTTGAATGAAGATGAGACATTATTCCTTCTAAGAACATGGGCTATCTGGTTCGTGATCCCTTCGATAAATGAGAGATGAACCTTGAAAACATGTTCATCTAATCATGTGATTAATGAAAAAAGACATTTATCTATTTTATGGATCACAAAAATCTCAAATGTTAAACATTGTTAAATTTATAATAAATATTATTGTAATTGTTTTAATTTATTAGGAACATAAACAAGATCCCGTAAAAAAAGGTTGGAAATTGATTAAAGAAACTTCTAACCAAATTCAACTCTGTCAAAAATTGTGCACGATTGAAAATAATATAAGAGAATATTGAATAGGAAGTTCTGTGTGCCATGACGTCTGCTGATCGGACTCTTTCGACTCTCTACTAACCTTTTGGTCGTAGCCCACATCATTCATCCTGGAAACTTGGCTTGTGAAATGATTCACTGTTGCGAAAAAGTAGCAGCAACCCATATCATTCATCCGTGGAAACTTGGCAAAATGATCGAGTGTTGTGAAAAAGAAGCAGCAACGGATCTATTCATTGGAACTCACAGGCACTTTTCCATTCATATAGGCATCCGAAGCGCTGCCATTTGGAAAAATTGAAAGTTTGAGCCACTAAAACTAAGTAGTAGTCTGCCATTTTTCCAGAGCAGGCTATCTAAGTGGTATTGCTGGCCGAGACTAGCGCCATTTGATACAGGGAAATTTCCCTTTTACTCAACTGAGCAGTGGTTGCTACTTCAGATTATATTCGGTGATTACGCTGGCTTTCCTTGCTTTTATACTCGGAGGAATTTTTTAGAATGGTTATTATTTTTCAGAAGCATAGAGAGTCTTTCGGTGGGCAGGGGAATTTCGCGTTTCTTTCCTCTGAAATTGGCAATATGCATGCAATTGCATTTTCCATGAAAATTTATATAAGATGCATTTTCAATTGGAATAAAACAATGTACAAATAGATTTACTATAAATTTACTATAAATTTTGCAGAAATAAAAAATGGACAACGTTGGACAAACGCGGGCTGGTCGCTAATAAACCAAAGTAGCATTCTATCACCATATATTGCATATGTTTTGTTGCGAAACAAAAAAAAGTAGCATTATGTTTTCTTTGTAAAACAGCAAGTACAGAAACCAAAACTACAACAGCAATATATGATGCATTTGATTAAAACAATAAAAATGTTATCGAAATAAGTAAATCCGAACAAAACCGTTAACAAAAAAGTTTATTTTAAATTCTCCCAAAATAGTTGAGGGGAACCGAACACCCAAATGGCAAATAGTCTCAAACAAACCCATGTAGCATTCTATTGCGTATTTTCTGGCTATACAGCAATCAGAAGTAAGGAAATCGAGATAACCTATTTTTCAGTTAAACAAGCAGATCGACATCAGATTCCACACCTTCCAAGGCTAATGGTTAAAGACTGAATCACGCAGCCATCTATGTCAAAATGGAAATAAAAACCAACAACCCGTTCATCAGATTTAAATTTAAAACAAAAAAATGTGCTAATCTGCCCTGAAACGAAGCAATTCTGAGGGTTTATCTTAACACACCGAGGCCTCCCGACACCAGAGCCCTCTTCCTCTTGCCAGAGGAGGGCTCGGTGTCCGGAGCTGTGTGCTCGTGCTCGGTGGTTTGAAGAGCCGAGGGTTTCTGCTTGGTGTTTGCAGAGGTGAGTGTCTGCAGTCGTGTTTGCAGTCGTGTTTGTGTTCAGAGAGGGACGATAGGTACGCGGGAAGGATCTGCCACGCCAGATCTCAACAGCCACTTGGAAACTCTTTAATCAGCGTGGGTTCATACCATATCATGAGCTCCAATCTAAACACGACGCAAATATGGCCCCTTTTCTTCAATACCAAAGCTTTTCCTGCGGTATTTTCCCTTTCCACTGATGTCTTTTCAAAACAGATTAGAACCCATTTCCATTCAAACAATTATAATAATCCTCGTCCATTTAAAACCCACTCAAATATTAAGTGATATTTAGAATATACCAAGCCAAAGCTAACACACAGGCTTTCAAGTATATTTTTTTATGTTATTTTGGGAATAATTCATCCACAGAGAGAATGTGGCAAGATTCCAAGCTGAACGGTTCTATAACGCAGCACCAGCAATGATAAAAACACTGACAAGAGTTGCAGTGACTCGTTCAACTGATGGCGAGGACTGTTTCTGCAAATAAAAAACTTCACCACTCCTTACAACTGCAACACTTCTCAAACCCAAAGCAAAGGCGCCTTTCAACAGATCGGCACTCTGCTACATATGCATGAGTCACAGGCTGCATCTCTAAGCCCAACAAATCAGCTCTATCTCCACAATTGGCTCTCTACTCAACTTACACACAACCCTCACAACCCTCGCTCACGAGTCAATTTCCAGGCCGCAGACTCCTCCAACAGCTCTTAAATCGGGGTTGGCCACTTCACACGCACACAGCGTACAAGCCTCTTCACTTCACCGTGACTACACTTATTGCTGCTCTAGCACAACAAGACAACAACACATCTCTTCGCATCACAGAGCACGCAGCCCCAACCGCTACGCCAGAGAGCCCATAACACTCAGCCGAACCCTCGGCTTTCATACCATGACAGAAAAATTGAAGACTCGTTCAAGATGATTTTTTACCATGACAGAATATGGAGCTCTGATACCATTGTTGAAAATATTAAAGTCACCTGCCAGCCTTGGGCAGTGACAAGAAGAAACAAGTACAAAGGCAGCAGCAGTAGCAGCAACAGATATTGAGTGCACAACACTCTGCATTGAAGAAGAATGTAGATGAATTTACTCCTGATGGGCCGCAGCCACGGATTGCAGAAGAATTAATCAGTGATGGGCAGAGCCGTTTTTTGTCTACAGAAGAATAGAGATTAGCTTTACGGAGGGCAGATTGAGTTAAGACAGTCATCTCGGGCTTTAAAGCCCTCAACAACCAAATTTATTTTTGAAACAGTGTCTTGTTGATGAAGAGATCTGTGATGCGATCACAGTCGCAAATCGCAATACAAAAATTATAAACTAAGTGTCTTGTTGATATGGCAGAGTTCCGTAGCGGAACGACTGTATATAAAACATACAACCGAAACCATATGACATAATCCTCATTAGCGCATAGGGCCGAGTGGGTCACGACCACGTGGCGACACTGAATAGATCGCGGGAGCGCGATCGCAAGGATCAATCGGCAGTCTTTTGTTATGATCCCGATTGGGCGGACCCGGTGTATTATACCTGCAATTTAATGGTCACTAACTACCGGATCATTGATCGCAATCGGCGTTTTGTTGTTTGGTCATGCGATTGTTTAAAGCGCGGACCCGATCCAGTTATATGCCATGTTTTATATCGGGCCATCACGTCCGTTGTAATCGCAATCGGAACTTCCGATTGATTGCATGGCTTTGTATTTTTGGTGCGATTGGAGTGGCGGACCCGATTGATATTATAAGTTGGAGTTGATATGTGCCAATCGCATCCGCTTTCGGATCGCAATCAGAACTTATGTTATGTGCGCCTGTTTGTTGGTTGCGATTGCGATGTGGTCCCCACCTTCTATGGCGCGCATCGTATTTGTTTTAAGTTTTAATATATTTTTTTATTTGTAATGTTTAATATATGGGCGGCATATATAAAAGCAAAAGGCCCGCGCGTATGGTAATTAGAATTCCATTTTGGTGCATTGCCGTTGACTGTGTGTGAGCCCGCAGGCCAGAGATAACACAGTAAGATCGTAACAGCACTGTGTGTGCGTTTTGAGAGAGAGACAGAGAGTTTTTATTTAAAGAGCACTGCGTCTGTAGCAGTCCATATACGTATTTTGTGAATCCCTCACTGAGAGGAGGAAGAAATTTGTATCATTTTGTTTGAAATAGAAGTAGTTTTAAAGCCCTGAAAGCTCTGTCTCCTGTCATTTTTTTTTAACTTCTCTGTGTTGAGGAGGAGAGATTATTCTCTCCATTATTGTTTGTTTGGAATTCTCAAAATTCCAACATGGTATCGGAGCTCATCTAGGCTCTTTGAAGATTTCAAAGAAGCTGAAGAAGAAGACCTATTGCAGCGTTTCTCTCCAGCAGCGTGAAAAGCTCAACAGAAGTCAAGGTCAGGTATTTCTCAAAGATAAAAGTGCAATTGTTTATTGTTTAAAGAATTTTTTCTTTCAAGAAGGAAAGACAGTTTGTTAAAGTCTGAGTTCAGGTTAAGAAGCAATGGCTGGACCAAGCACTGGTATGAATCTTGGAAGTGTTCAGCTTCCACAGTTTAATGGAAAGAACTATGATTATTGGGCCATTACCATGAGAGCCCTGTTTGTCTCACAAGACTTGTGGGAACTAGTAGAAGATGGTTTCACAGAACCAGCTGATGAGCAGGCTTTTAATGCCTTAACTGAAGCAGAGAAAGATGTGTTGAAGAATAATAGGAAGAAAGATGCTAAAGCTCTCTTTTGTTTGTATCAAGCTGTAAATGAGAGTGTGTTTCCAAGGATAGCAGCAGCTAAGAAATCCAAGGAGGCATGGGAAACTCTGAAAGTAGCCTATCAAGGTATGGAGAAGGTTAAGACAGCAAAGCTTCAGTTGCTGAGAAGAGATTTTGAAACTCTTTGCATGAAAGAGTCAGACAGTGTTGACACATTTTTTACACATGTGATTGGGATTGTAAATCAGATAAGATCCCATGGAGAAACTCTTGAAGATAGAAGGATTGTGGAAAAACTTTTGAGATGCTTACCCTCAAAGTTTGATGTTATAGTTACCACCATAGAAGAGACCAAAGATCTCTCACAGTTCATAGTGGATGAACTTCATGCTTCACTAATAACTCATGAACAAAGATTGAGCAGAGATGAACACTCATCTCTTGAGCACGCCTTAAGACCCAAATGCCTTCAGGAAGAGGAAGAGGTCAAAGAAAAGGAAGAGGAAGAGGCAAAAGCCAGGATAGAGGTGGAAGAGACAGCTCTTCACATTCACATGGAAGGAGCAACAGTCAAAGCCAGAGCCACGGCCAATGCAACAGCCAACAAGGTGGACATCAACACCAACATGCTCATGGACAAAGGTATGACAAAACCAATGTCCAGTGTCATTATTGCAAGAAATATGGGCACTATGCCAATGAATGTAGAAAGAAGAAAAATGACATGAAGAATAGGCAGAATGCTAATGTAGCAAAAGAGGAAAAGAACCCAAGTAATGTGCTGTTAGCTTGTAATGTAGCACAAGATAAAGAAGATGATGTTTGGTTCTTAGATTCTAGATGTAGTAATCACATGACTGGCAACAGAGCAATGTTTTCCAATCTTGATGAAGAAGTTAAATCTGAAGTGACCACAGGGACTGATACTAAAATCTCTATCAAAGGGAAAGGCAAAGTAAGTATTCGTGCAAGGAATGGGGAGCAAAAATTTGTCCCTGATGTGTATTATGTTCCAGGTCTGAAATGTAATCTTTTGAGCGTTGGGAAGCTCATAAACAAAGGTTACAATGTTATATTCAAAGATGATGTGTGCACCATAAAAGATATTCCTCCAAGTAAGAAAATTATTGCTGAAATACAAATGACCAGCAATAGAATGTTTCCGCTCAAGCTCAACATTGACTTGAAAGGAAAGGGAAAGAATGTAGCAGTTGTAACTCAAGAAGCCTTCCAGAAGGAAGAGAAAGATGAAAATTGGTTATGGCATCTGAGATTTGGACATCTAAATTTCGGAGGATTGAATTTGCTACACATAAAAGGAATGGTAAGAGGTTTACCACTGATAGAGAAGCCTGACAGCCTATGTGAAGGCTGCATCTTGGGAAAGCAACACAGAGAAAATTTTCCTTCAGGGAAAAGCATAAGGGCGAAAGCACCTTTGGAAATAATCCACTCAGATTTATGTGGGCCGATGCAAACAGCATCTGTTTCAGGCAGCAATTACATGCTGACCTTCATAGATGACTTCACTCGAAAGGTGTGTTTCTATTTTCTAAAATATAAAAGCGAAGTCTTTCAGAAATTTCGTCAATTTAAAGCTCTTGTAGAAAAACAGAGCGGACTGCACATTAAAGTCCTCAGAACAGATAGAGGAGGAGAATATATCTCAAAAGAATTTCTGCGTTTTTGCAGAGAGAATGGCATACACAAGCAGTTTACCACAAGGTACACGCCGCAACAGAATGGAGTGGCTGAAAGGAAGAATCGAACCATAATGGAAATGGTGAGAAGCATGCTCAAGGCAAAGCACTTGCCGAATGAGTATTGGGCAGAAGCAGCAAACTGTGCTGTATACATTTTGAATAGATGTCCCACAAAAGAAGTGATGAACAAGGTTCCAGAAGAAGCATGGAGTGGCAGAAAACAGGGAGTTACCCACATGAGAGTTTTGGGGTGTGTAGCATATGCACACATTCCAGACAAATTGAGAAAGAAGTTGGATAGTAAGGGGGAGAAGTGCATTTTACTTGGATATTGTGAAGATTCCAAAGGATACAGACTGTATAACCCATCCACAAAGAAGTTTATAATTAGCAGAGATGTGCAATTCATCGAAGAGGAAGCGTGGGATGGAAGCATTGAGAAAACATTCAATGTCAAAAACTGTTTATCTCATGATGAAGATGATGTAGATGTGGTTGAGATTAATAACCCATCCATTGCACAACCTCCAGCAGCGCAAGGCCAGCAAGGGACGCCTCAAGCGGCAGCAAGAACACCCTTGAGAAGAAGCAGCAGTGGTTCACCGAGTACACCACAAGGAGCAGAATTAAGTGCTTCATCAAGCACGGCTACACCAAGTGAAAGAGGAACAAGATTCAGAAGCCTTAGAGAAATCTATGAGCAAGGAGAAGCAAACGAAGGTATGAATTCCTTATTTTCTTTGTATTGTCAAGTTTATGATCCTATTCATTTTGAAGATGCTATTAAAGATAGAAAATGGATAGAAGCTATGGATGATGAAATTAAAGCCATAGAAAAGAATAGAACATGGGAGTTGGTAGATCTACCAGAAGTTAAAGAAGTCATTCGAGTTAAATGGGTATACAAGACCAAAAGCAATGCTGAAGGAAAAATAGAAAGACACAAGGCCAGACTTGTTGTCAAAGGATATAAGCAGAAGCAAGGGATTGATTATGAAGAAAATTTTGCACCAGTTGCAAGAATGGAGACGGTAAGAGCAGTGCTGTCCATAGCAGCACAAAATAAATGGAAAGTATATCAAATGGATGTAAAATCCGCATTTTTAAATGGATTTTTAATGGAAGAGGTATATGTGGAACAACCTTTGGGATATGAAAAGAAAGGCCAAGAGCACAAAGTCTGCAGATTGAAGAAAGCTCTTTATGGGTTGAAACAAGCACCAAGAGCATGGTACAATAGAATAGATTCTTATCTATTGGAGAATGGATTTGAAAAGTGTGAGGGAGAACCCACCCTCTACATCAAAGAAAAGGATGGTAAGTTATTGATTGTTGTCTTATATGTTGATGATTTAATTTTTACAGGTAATGATGATTACCTTGTTGAAAATTTTAAAACAGTCATGAAAGATGAATTTGAAATGACTGACATGGGTTTGTTAAGATACTTCTTGGGAATAGAAGTGGAGCAAAATGAGAAAGGAATTTTTATTTCTCAAACAAAGTATGTGAATCAAGTTTTGGAAAGATTTAACATGCAGGAATGCAAAGCTGCAATTACTCCCACAGTAATGGGATTGAAGTTGAGTAAAAATGACAGCAGCAAGGATTTTGATCCAAGTTTATATAAAAGCATAGTTGGCAGCCTCATGTATTTGACTGCAACTAGGCCGAACATTATGCATGCTGTTAGTTTAATTTCCAGGTTTATGGAGAAGCCAAAAGAAGCACATTGGCAAGCAGCAAAGAGAATTCTGAGGTATGTGAAAGGAACAAAAGGATTTGGTATTTTATATACAGCTTCAGAAAATTCAGAATTAGTTGGATACACTGACAGTGATTGGGCTGGAAGTGTAGATGATCGGAAGAGCACTTCCGGTTATATTTTTCATATGGGTTCAGGAGCCATTTCATGGGCTTCTAAGAAACAACCTATTGTAGCATTGTCTACAGCAGAGGCAGAATATGTGGCAGCTACAGCAGCAGCGTGTCAAGCAATTTGGATGAGAAGGATGTTGAGAAGTTTGTGCCAAGAACAGGTAAAGGGCACTGTGATTTATTGTGACAATAGCTCAACTATTGCATTGTCAAAGAATTATGTGTTTCATAAAAGAACAAAGCACATAGACACAAAGTATCATTATATCAGAGAATTGGTGAATAATGGTGAAGTTGTTTTACAGCATTGTAAAACAGAGGAGCAATATGCAGATATTTTAACTAAACCATTGGGACATAAAACATTTGAATTTCTAAGGAAATGCTTGGGTATGATGAATAACCCAGCAGCTGACTTTAAGGGGGAGTGTTTAAAATATTAAAGTCACCTGCCAGCCTTGGGCAGTGACAAGAAGAAACAAGTACAAAGGCAACAGCAGCAGCAGCAACAGAGATTGAGTGCACAACACTCTGCATTGAAGAAGAATGTAGATGAATTTACTCCTGATGGGCCGCAGCCACGGATTGCAGAAGAATTAATCAGTGATGGGCAGAGCCATTTTTTGTCTACGGAAGAACAGAGATTAGCTTTACGGAGGGCAGATTGAGTTAAGACAGTCATCTCGGGCTTTAAAGCCCTCAACAACCAAAGTTTTTTTTGAAACAGTGTCTTGTTGATGAGGAGTTCTGCGATGCGATCGCAATCGCAAATCGCAATGTTGCATTAATCAAGTGTCTTGTTGATATGGCAGAGTTCCGCAGCGGAACGACTGTATATAAAACATACAACCGAAACCATATATAAATCGCCCTCCCGTATAGCGCAAGGCCCGTGGGTCCACCTGACCACGTGGCGACACCTGAATGGAATCGCAGGAGCGCAATCGCAAGGATCAATCGACGGTCTTTTGTTATGAGTCCCGATTGAAGGCCGGACCCGATTGTATTATACACCACATTTAATGGTCCATCGCATCCGGATCATTGATCGCAATCGGCGTTTTGTTGTTTGGTCACGCGATTGTTTAAAGCGCGGACCCGATCCAGTTATATGCCATGTTTTATATCGGGCCATCACGTCCGTTGTAATCGCAATCGGAACTTCCGATTGATTGCATGGCTTTGTATTTTTGGTGCGATTGGAGTGGCAGACCCGATTGATATTATAAGTTGGAGTTGATATGTGCCAATCGCATCCGCTTTCGGATCGCAATCAGAACTTATGTTATGTGCGCCTGTTTGTTGGTTGAGATTGCGATGTGGTCCCCACCTTCTGTGTTGCCTGTGTTGTTTCCAGTTTGTCTCGTTTTATTTATAATGTTTAATATATAGGCATATATACATAAAACCCACGCGTGTGTGTATTCAGTGCATTTTGGTGCATTAGTTGAGCATGTGTGAGCCGCCAGACGGAGATAACACGATGAATCCTTAACAATAACTGACATTAATGCGTTTTGAAAGTGATTTTTATTTGAAACTGCGTCACATGGCGATCCATATACGTATTTTGTGAATCCCTCAGGAAGGAGGAGAAATTTATCATTTTGTTTGAAATAGAAGTAGTTTTAAAGCCCTGAAAGCTCTGTCTCCTGTCATTTTTTTTTAACTTCTCTGTGTTGAGGAGGAGAGATTATTCTCTCCATTATTGTTTGTTTGGAATTCTCAAAATTCCAACAACCATCTCAGAAAATGAAAATGAAGACTCTCAAGAGAGCTCATCGATTACATCAGAGACACATAAATTTATACACGAGTCTAGCGGTAGAAACTACAGCGAACTACAACGATTAGCCTACTGACATTATTGTTAACCTAAACCTTCAACTCATCGCGCCCACTAACGAGTGCATCGCCGTATGAGACAGATTATGAGAACGGAGAGAGTGATTAAAACTCTAACATTAAACACCCTAGATCGACATCGGATTCCACACCTTCCAAGGCTAATAGCTAAAGACCGGATCACGCGACCATCTATGTCAAAATGGAAATAAAAAACCAACAAGCGGTTCACAAGATTTAAATTTAAAACGACAAAAAATGTGCGAATCGCCCGAAACGAAGCAATTTCGAGGGTTTATCTTAGCACTAACCAAAGTTAAATCCAAGGGAGCCGATGAACGCCTTGTTGCAGTCGATTAGCGAAACGAGAGGAAATGACACAGAAACTTAAAGCTCCGATCGTTCCCCAACCGAAACCCCGACTCTTTCACAATAACCACTAGCGCGCCCAGATTGTCAAAATATCGATAGAGGCGGCCAGCATAGTTCACCTGGAAATACTACTCGAAATGAAAGGCATTTCTGAAATCCGAGAATGGAAAAAACGATACTGAGAATTCTGGAAAACGAAAGATACCGGAGATGAAAAATAAATAAATAAAAGGCATAGCAAAGGGATTCATAGCCGCGACCTACCGATGCAATGCACGATCAAAACCCTCAGCGCGTAGAAGCCCTGGCGTACTTCAGAAAGAAATTCAACTGTGTGAAACCTGTGAGTGCCAGAGGTGTCCTTCTAAACCGTGTTCTGGGGTGTGTGGAGGGACTCGATCCCGGGCTGATATGAAGAAATGACCCGCGTTCAACTACTTTGACGAACTTGTCCCATTATTTAGTGTACCGGCGTTTAAGCCGGTTGGTCTGCTTAAATATCTGCGCGAGGGCGGAGAGTTCCCCTGGGAAAATAATGGCAACCAATATTTTAGCTGATATTCGCCCATTAATGCCCTTAAGAGTACTACTGGGCATACCATGGGCATGGACATGGGCATCGATCATGGGCATCGATCAAGGGCAGTGGATAGTTTCCGAGGTCTGACAATGAACAGGGTCTGACGACGAACGGGACACGGCAAAAAAATCAATTCTGACAACGAACGAGAAACGACAGTAGCGGCAAATTCGGTCAATTTGAAATTTGAAATTTGAATTTATCCGCATTCACACAAACCATTGCAATGTATCCGCATTTTTTATCCCAAATTCATTCACTCGCA
Source organism: Pinus albicaulis (assembly GCA_034641835.2). Classification (NCBI taxonomy): domain Eukaryota; kingdom Viridiplantae; phylum Streptophyta; class Pinopsida; order Pinales; family Pinaceae; genus Pinus; species Pinus albicaulis. Next base: position 146,314,146 of record CM076578.1, on the reverse strand, counting down.
AACATCGCAGGCGATGCATTGCAACCCGATCCGGTACAACGTGTGTACATCCGGAACGCGAGCAGGACCGCGGAGTTCGGCAGACTATGCTTCGGTGGGGGGTTTTGCAAATTTGATGATAATCACGTTTATATTCCGCAGGAACAACACATATTCAGGTCGGAGCGATCTACAGACTAAAATAGGCTACATGTTGTCCGCAAGAACATTATGGATTCCTTGGGGTAATGACAATCGCTATTGGCGATGGGTTTTCACGTAGAGAATTCTAGGTTGGTTTTGCTTCTCTTATCAATTTTTCTTATTTCGAAAATGGGGTTTTTGTGATTTGGATTTAAATTGTGTTGGTTTTTTTTTCAATATCGATGACATTGATATTATAAAACTCCACCTTATTGTTATTGTTTTATTATTTTCGAAATCACTTGTTCAACCCAACTCGCGAAAAAAATTCATTTAGAGGAAACCCTCAAACCGATGATATATGTTGTCGTTATTGATTGTGAGTTCGGATTCGAGGAAGTTGCGGAGCTATTAAATGTTTGTCGGATGGAGGCCCGCAATGGGTTTGATCGCAGGAAATTGTCCGCAAATACAGAGTACGGGGTGTTGTTTTTGATTAAATTTGGAGAGAGACCCCATGGGTGGAATGCGGCTGCCGATTAAATTTTCGATTAAAACGCCGGACGGAGAAGAAATGGAAACCGAGCATATTTTAGCAGACGACGGTGGTTGCCCATAAATAGTGACGGATGGATGGAAGTGGTTGCGGGGGAATTCATTGTGAAATCAGCATATGAAGATTCTTCTATCATCGAATTACGTATGAAAGAAGTGCGGTCGAACTTATGGAAAAGAGGTCTCCTCATTCAGGGGAGTTAAGATTGAACCCAAGTACACTTAAACTAAAATTAAAATAAGATACTCGGTTATGTTTTGGAACATGCTATGTGGAGAGGTCGTGGATTGTTCCGTTTTCTTGTTTTGTTACCGGAGGTTTCGACAATAAAATGTAGAATGCACTTTGTTGTTTTGTTATTAGAGGTTTCGACAATAATTTTTTGTTGTTAACATGCTATGTGGAGAGGCTCGTGGATTGTTCCGTTTTCTTGTTTTGTTACCGGGAGGTCTCGAAAATAAAATGTAGAATGCACTTTGTTGTTTTGGTAGTAGAGGTTTCAACAATAATTTTTTGTTGTTTAAAATGCATTGTGATTGCATGTTTTTTTTCTTGTTTAAAATGAAATTTTAAATGGATAAATAAATTCGGTGATTTGAAATTATACAAAATCATACTCATTATGCCAAATAAATTTAATAAAAAAAATTATAAAAACAGGTTAAACTATAAACATCTCTAAATTGCATAACAACGAGTTCGGGGCAACACCAACAAGAAACTTCGAGAAATTAATCTTTGTAATTATTACCAACGTTTATGGCACATTTCATAGTGGGTCATAATGCATGTCCACAACTTTGTACAGCCACAACGAGCATAGAAAGCACAATAATGAAGGAAAACATAACTGTTTGACTCAAGATATAGCTCAATTGATTTTAAAAACTTGCAATGACAATTTAAAACATCTTTCCTTCACTTTGAGTCATCGGATTATTCGGTGAAAAACTCATTTAATACATGATCATATATGCATGAATTTTTGGCATGACTTTGTCAATCTAGGTTTTATGAACATACTCTAAAGGTCATCAATATGGAAAAGAAAAAAGTAATAGGTTTAATGCTTATATCTTATTGATGGTATGATATGGAGTAAAGAAAGATGATATATGTGATATTGACATTTCAAACGTGGCTCAAGGTTTAAGTGTATAATAAGGGTATTCAAGGTTTAAGTGCATAATAGGGGTAATTTATTATGGAGTTTTAAGATTAGATCCATATATTCATATGGTGTAATTTTATGTTAACTTTGAACTTATAACATTTTAGTTGAGGTTGTTGTTATGTGCATTATTTAGTTTGATTAAAGGTTATGTATGAGAATGTGGTAAGTTTATTAAATATATGTTGTAAAGGGTGACAATACTAAGTAATATGCATGGAGGTTGATATATGTGTTGCATAGTGATGAATGCTCTCCATTTATGGAAAAAAGTAGATCTCGAAAGATGTTAATCTTGATGCAAGTAATTTGTAATTTTCACAAGAGATAAAACTCATAACAAAGCTCAAAAATACCGTTTCTCTTGAGTAGTAAACTCGTGATGAATTTTGATGGAAACTCGAGAGCTTCTCACTGAATGGAGAAGTGGCATAAAGAATTGAGTTGGTGTGGAACAAAAAACACGGGGTAAAGAAGAGTCTTGGGCATCCACGTGGTAAAGAAGAATCTTGGGCATCAAGTTATGCAACCTAGAAGAGTCTTGGGCATCCACGTGGTAAAGAAGAATCTTGGGCATCAAGTTATGCAACCTAGAGGAGTCTTGGGCATCCACATGGTAAAGAAGAATGTTGGGCATCATAGTAACGTTATGGAACCTATTGCTACTATAGATAGAGGACATAGTCTTTGTACACGCTTGTTAATGACTAAATGTTCTTCGATGACTAAATGTTCTTCGATGGCTTTGTTTGAGTTTTATTCACTTCACGATTATCTTGTCATGTACCTCCTAGCTCAAGAATTGAATATAGCTTGCATGTTGAATACAATTACAAATTTGATAAGTTTGGAAATATACAAAGCTTGTATTTTCTTCTTGTTCTCAAAATGTTGCTCATTGTGTTTCTAAAGTTCATTCTCGACTAAAAAGACATAGTGAGTTAATGTCCCGTGCTGATATGCACCTTTGTATAATTTATTTATGTGTCATATTCTTTTACATGTATTAAGAATATACAAAGATTAAAATCATTTCCTAAGACTAAATATCTTTGTCAAAAGAAAACAAGAGAAATGGGTTTCTACCATTGGTGCAATCCGTTAGTAATTTGCTTTTTTTTTCCCTCCACATATAAACAAAGTATATGTTATTGTCGTCTCTTCCCTCTACATGTTACAATGTATTACATACCCATGTATTTGAAAAGACTCGCACTTATGAGATAACATTGTTAATATTTCTCACGAAAAATAGAAATGAAATAAAGGTGGGCTCTTGAACATAGTAAAAGAAAAGAATGTTGCATGTATGGAAAACACTTTGTTAAGATTTTGCATTTCTTTTCCCCTTTCACTTGTTTCATCACTTGAGATTGCATAGCCATTTAAATAAGTGCAACCATTTTGTTGTTAATGCATTTTTTTTTCCAAACCATGTCTCTACTTTGTTTTATGAGTGAAATGAAAACACTAACCTTGTTTTAAAAAAAGGAAAAATTATTAACAATTGGGTATTATATCAATATAGTTCCTTTAAATATTATTTTCCACTTTGTTTCAACATCAATCATAAGGCATTTTAAGCATGCATATGTGATAAATTGCTCTTTATTGAGTTATATTTGCATGTCATACTTAGAGAAAGTTTTTTTTTATTTACAACTTGAGTGGGCCTAATGGTTAAGACTATGTGCTTCCTTGTTAGAGGTCATGGCTTGAAATCTAGAGGGGGGTAGAGTATGTACATATTTGTAGAATTTAGTATATTTGCATGTAATTTTTCTTTATAGACAACTTGAGTGGACCTAATAGTTAATATCATATGCTTCCTCGCAAGATTTCATAAGTACAAACCTAGAGGGGGTTAGAGTATGTACATCTCTATATCCATTAGTAGGAAAATCATTGTATGGAAGAAGGTCCCTTGTACCATAAGAAAAGGGTTTTCATACACCAATTTCATGTCCTACATGGGTCGTGACTTTAAAATAATAATAATAATAATAATAATATAAGTGATTCGGACTTATGCGAGAACACAATAAAATATAGAAATAAACATAAACGCATAGATGCGAGTAGAAATATAAGTTCATTTCATTAATATCAAATGATTGAAATATGCTTACACAAATAAGTGAAATAAACTAGCTAGGGCACTATTAGCTTATCTATGAGAATAGATGTGGTGGCTACGGGACTCGAACTATGGTACAATGAGGATTGAAGACCTATATATTATTGAGAAAAAAATGGAAAACCCTAAACATCCAAAAAACCTAACCTTAGGAAATGAAACGCCAAAAATATGGGCCTCGTTTCGGTAAATTGGTACATCAACTTCTCGGGGACGTAACTTTGGCATACGATCAACTGTTTGACACACACAATATCTCGTTAGAAAGATTTATCCGAGGACTACAAATTTTGAGTGAGAAACATTAATCTAATACCCTTGTTTCTCCCATTTTTCCCCAAAAATACACCGTTTAGGGCCTCAAAACGGCATCGGAAGTTTAAGACCAAAAAAACCACTAAAAATAATAAAGTGTGCTACATTTAAGGAAAGTCGAAAAAAAATGAAAGAAGCAATGGTGGGGGGTCCAAGTGGAAGATGCGGGTGGCCACCAATATCCACCTGGATCATTCCTCTCCCCTTAGGAATCAATGGTCCCCATTACGTTGAGTTCTTCCATGAGATGAGGAAACTTTCTGCTGAACTTGGTCCTTGGTGAGCGACTTGCCTTGGTGAAAGAATTGGCCCTGCTTTGACAACTCAATATAGCTAGATCCTTTGTTGTCGAGTGTTCTTGATCATGTATCTCGGTAGCCCCCCTATCAAATTTTTGACAAGCAAATAGGGGGCTAGAATGTTTTGAGCCTTCAAGGAATGCATTTCCTCCGAAACAAATCATCCTTGAATCCTCCTTGTGCCTTCTATCCATCGATAAAATCCCCTCCGTTGATTCCCATTATAAAGCTCTCTTTTTGTGAAGAATTCCCAAAGGCCTCCTCTCCCCTCCTATTTCATCCTCAATTAGCCTCTCGTTTCTCTCTCTTTTTCCCTCCCTTGTTCCCCCTAAATTATCTCAAAATCCCCTTTAATCCTACATGCACCCCTTATTTGGTTTACTTTCCCCTTTTTCCTCTACCGTTATCCCTTTTTGACCACAAATTGCATTAAAAAGGCCGAAAACCCATATTTTAACACATATCGATGCCTAGCCCCATTCGGCTCCACCCCCTCAAACCATTTCCCCACGTAACCCCCCGCGCCGTAATCCGCGACGTTAGCCCGGAAAGCGCTTATTGAAAATGGATGTCAGGAGCGCTATTAACCATCGATCTGTACAGATCGGACGACCTTCGCAAACTCCGTAGCATCCGTGGCCCCCCCGTTTACCCCTCCGAATGCATACCCACCGTCCATATGACCCGCAGATTGACGGCTCGCAGTTCATCTGCCCTGGTGGTCCCTGCGCCACGCCTTGTGCAGAAACAGGCAGTTTCTATCGCACCGTCTTTGGAAGGTGGGCGGTATTTTTCATTTTGCAGCAATGCCATTCACCGCAAGACATGTGTCTTCGAGCACTATTTAAAAACCGCCCCCCATTGTGCATTAACATTCGAATGTGGACCCGACGCGATATGCGCTGTCCATCCAACGGTAATCGCGCCACGAAGATGCTCGAGAATTATCCGAGGCAAATGGAACCCCTGGCCCACCATCTGTCACCCTCCGATGCATTCTCAACCGTCGATCTCCTCCTGAGATCAGACGGTACGGATTAAAGGCATACCCCGCCATTTTTCTGGTCCCACCACGTCACCATTTCATATATTTTTGTCGCATTTTTTTCCGTTCCCTTTATATTTCATTCAAAGGTCAAAATGTCAAAGTTTCACATTAAAATTTGCTCGCATTCCCGCCAACCTTCTCCAAATCATCCTCCATTGTTTCGCCGCGATTTTTTCGCCATCACCCCGCACTCGTTCCACCATCCAACCAAGTCATGCATCGCCATTCTCATCATCCCCATCCGCATCCACCCTCCCCATGCATGGTTTTCTTAACGAGTTTTACGTGTTTTGCAGGGTTGCTGCACAAAGCGAGAAAACCGCCATGGTTCACAGATCACTTATTACGGTGGCAAAGGACGCAGGGGAAAACCATGTGCGAGAGATCAAAATTAGGAGGAAAGGCCTAGGAAGGTGTTATGACATGACTTTCAATAAAGGAACAGGGGTTAAACTCGCAAAACCTTCCCAAAGCCATTAAAGCACGATTTCATCGACGAGAGACAAGAATGGAACAACGAGAGAGTATCGGGGGAAAAGCGAGAGAATTTAAGGCTTGTAATTAAAGATCTTGAGCCTTAACCCAACAATTCAAAGGAAAGGTAACGAGATCGAAGACATCATGGATCACACAAAAGGTCCAGTGCACAGAAAACCGTATCATCGTGGGTGTCTACATCAACATAATGTTTCCTCCCGAGAAATGACATAGTACTCATACGATTTTAGTTTGCATTGTGTCCATGAGAAGTTTTTCCCCCCCGACAACAGATCCTATACTATCGAAGCATTTGTTACATAGTATGGCGGACTTGAGTTGTTGATCTGTTTTTGTTCGGTTGACTAGAGTATTTCAGAGGTATTACGAGCAAGTACATCAAAGACATACACGGAGTAAATTGCGTGCTCGATGAAGACCACTCTTTCATCCAAAGAGTATCGAAGATAAATGCCCGGGATTTAAAACAGAATGGGGCCTTGACCCTCTTCCTCTCTCGAGCTTTAATGCTACATTTATTTTTTCACCTACCTCCTCTGCTCCTCTTTCAGCTATAAAATTCATGAAGAAACTCATTGTAAAGGTTGTTGATCGAATATCTATGAACCGCAAGTTGTTTCTCTTGAGACATGTTCTCTGTGTAAAGTTGTAAGATAGGGTCGAGGAGGATGTTTTCAGACCGAATACCAATCTGTTGGTAATGTTGTACATGAATGGTGTTGCTCTTTAATATGACAAAGCACATTTCTTTGGATCCACGATTTAAAGGAGCGATGATGTTTTCCTATCTCTGTCTTTAGTTCATTACATTTCATTGCTTCGGCACGCATCAGAAATATGGCATAGGATTTACCCTTGTTAGGTACCCTATGTTTCTGCTCTCCCGCCTTCAATGTTTGTATGCTGCTGTATGTGTTATCTCGAGAATTGATTCCAAGCTAATTTAACCGATGTAGTGGTCAAATAAAGCGCTAGCCGATGTATGAATTAATGAATCTATTCTTAGATGTTCTTAGTAGGTTTTAATTGAATGAATTGGGATACTGGGAGTCTAGAACTCGGTCTCTGTCTCACTAGTATCTTTTTCAATTAATTGAACCTTTCTAAGTTCCCTTTAAGTCTGGGTACCAAAGCATTGAGAGTTCAAAGTCTCTCTCCGATCTTAGGGTTTTCAAACTTTGTGTTCTAAATCTTTAATGTTTTCTTGTCCGAAGAGTTAGCCTTTAGGTTTTGGATCACGAGGTTGTCCAATGGCATGTCCTATCCCCGGATCTGATTTCGAAGGTCACCTTGGAGGTTTCCTTGCTTTCACCTCCTCTCTTACCATTTCATGCCACACTATCATCTTTAAGATCCAATGCTTTAGATGACTAGCCCAACGTAAAAGCTCGCATATTGAATAGAAAGTAAAAAATTTCTTGACTCCATTGCCCAATGGTCTTGAATGTTCTCTAAAATCATCCCTCCTTTGCCTCAAATCATCTTTGCTCATCCTTGTCTTATATTGAACCATTCTTTCCCTCGATTCCCAACAACCAAACAAAAAAAAATCAAACAAACAAACCACGTGCCTATAACTAGCTTAATATCTTAACTTTGAGCTTCAAAGACATAAAACCTTTGCTTATATAGAGAGATCCGTCTACGAACCCGGGAGGGCTAGATCCTAGGTGCCGGAAGTGGTTATGATGTTGTATCATCTTTTGGTATTGCCAACCTACCAAAACATGGGAACCCCAACATAATGGCGACTCCGTGGGGAATAATCCGAGAGTCTATAACCGATAACTTTGTCCTGTCTCCCATTGTCATCACCAACATAATGGCGAATCCGCTAGGGACGTTCCGAGTATTTCCATCTTACTACATTCTAAGAGCCTCGAAACCCACAATCTCCGGTTAGGTTGGAATTTAAACACTCCTATTCGCAAATCAACTTCTAAACCACTTGTTGTGTTTTCTCCCATACTCTTAGACGAGCCCGGAAAGGGCCGGACGTACCTCCGGATCTCATCCTCTTTTTAGAGGTGAAATATCCGTAAATTCCCTCCCGATCCATCTCTCGGTTAGAGTTTGCAGTGTTTTAAGGATTTCCCCTAAAAGGGACATTACTGAAAACACCTGTGGTGGACAGATGTACCCTCTTGAAACATCCTAAACCTTCCACCTAGAAACTCCATAGTTCCTAAATGATTAAAAAACTCCACCGGTGATCGGTAGGCCTACCGATTATCTTGGTTCACATAAGACTCCACTGGGGAGACCGAGCCCGTTACAACATCATCTACAATAGAAGTAACGGGTAGGGTTAAGTTGCTTTGTTGGAAAACAACATTTTGGCTTCAAGAACCATTCACACAAGAGCTTATCCAAACCCTAACCCACCCGGAATAGTTGACAACCCACGAGAGCATCCTCAAGAGATCTCCTACACCTAAAAGATCAACTATTTCCAGCCACATCCATAGAGATAACTCGCACCCGGAAGACCTTACAGACTCTATCGGACACTCATCTTGACCTAGACTCTCAAAGCGATTACCAAGAACTAGGTCACACAATGCTCTAGACCGACCGGACCTTGAAATCCCTTGGTTCACCACCTCAAAGTGGTAGACACATTAGGGACAGGGAGACCCCTCCATCTACACCTCCCCGATATTCACTTCATTCAAAACTTGGGGCTCTCGCCACCCTAAATCAGCTCAACGAGACTTCGCTAGTCCTAATATCCCCTGCCATCTACATACCAGACTCGCTCAAGCCAACCCACGCACCTCATCAAAACACCATCATGGTAGCCTAGTATGCACCTCTGGTTTTACCCCGACCTCTAGTACCCTTACCCAACGATTATCAATCAAAGATCCCACATTTCACCGCAAAAGAGTCTACCACAGCTCGAGCACCATGTAGATAGGATGGAGGATTCTTTTGACTACATGGAGATAGATGACGATACGATCAAAATGAGAATCTTTGCCCGAGCTTAGGAGGTGATGTGAAAAAATGGTTTAAGGCCTACCTCCTAATAGTATCCAAGACCTTCTCGCTTTATATCAAACCTTCATAAACAAATGGGAAGTTAAGGCCAACCCTCTCCAAATCTTAGCGAGAATACAAGAACTCGAAAAGAAATGTAGGAGAGAGTGTCCATGACTACTCTACAAGGTTTAACAGTGTTTATAACGTTGTTCCTCCACGTATGAAACCTCCCCAAGGTATGGCTCTAGTGAAATATCCTAAAGGCTTTGATGTCGACATGGCCTACCAGTCGAGGGAGAGGGATTACAACACATTGGAAGACATGCAAAAGGGAGAAGTGAGTGTAGAGGCTAACCCTGATTGAGAAGAAAGAAAGATTGAGAGCCGAGAAACGGGTAACATATAAAGATGACACCGTAGCTTCCACATCTGACCCTAACTATGATCGTTTATCTAAAAACATGGAAAGGCTACGTAGAAAATGATGGAATAAATGGTTGTCACGATCGAGTAACCAAAGCAGAAATCAAAAATCATAACCAGAACCCGAACTTTAGGAGAAACAACACCACTCCCAATGACAAAGAGAATCGGATCAACAAGTCATACCCCCCATTTCAAGAGAACTTTCTCGATGAATATGGGGGGAATCATAGAAGAGTCCGAGGGAACCAAAATAAACATGTTTGAAATAGAAAAACTCAATCCACAACTATTCCACAAAGGAAGATCAGCCCTCATCCTCATACTGGGGATGAGGAAATATCATAATCCGAGGATTACGGACTTGGATTTGAAAAATGCCATCATGCGAGTCGAGAACAAGTACGAACTTAGGAGCAAAAAGGGCTTAGACAATTCCAAACCCAAAAAATTCTAAGATTACTATTAAGAAAAAGGCCCGAGGAAACTTCTAAAATAACTGCTAAAAGTAACGAAATCAACAAACTGAGAGTTCGGGAAAAACAAAGAAAAAAGACAACCAAAACACCGATAAACAAAGTCAACCAACTAGCAGCACTAGCACTGCAGCTTAGTGCTCTCCGATAAAACAATTCCTAAGCTCGTACATAATAAGAATCAACGACATCGATACGGCCCTACTAAGGTGGTGGCTAACAAAACAGAGTTGAACATTCCAAAGAGTCGATCCACTTTCAATTTGGAGAGTGAGATTGCGGAGATTAAAATCTTTGTCCCACTCTCCGAGCTGGCCACTCAAGATGTATATAAAGGCCAAATTTTGAAAGCATTAAATCTAGGGGAGAAAGCAGTTGACACCGTCAATTTGAGTGATGATCAACCAGCCCTTTTGTTTGGTCCAAAGATAGAAGGGAAGTTTCGGGAGAAGGGGTAGTACCACCTTTTTTATATCGGTCTCAATTTCCATGACAAGATCCTTCACAATCCAATGCATGACTCGGAGCATCACACAACTTAATGCCTAAGGTAGTTATGGAAAAATTAGGCCTAGAGATAACTCGCCCTTATAAATATTTATATTCATTTGAATCTAGCAAAGTAAAATTCCTGGGCCTAATCAAAGACTTGTGTGTGAACCTTACCCAGATCCCTGCAAAATGTATGGTTATGGATGTTGTGGTGGTATATGTACCACATAAGTATGGCATGTTGCTATCAAGGTCATGGGGAGCCAAGCTGCAAGGTACAATGCAGATGGATGGGGCATATGCCACAATCCCTGTCTTTAGCAAACTCGAAGATCGTATAGAGAGGCACAAATTAAGTTCCCTGGTTAGCGGCCACTGAAAAAGCCTAAAAAATTCTCCTCCGTATTCTATGCACACAGATTTGGACTCCTTTATCTTTTGCAATGATGAATCCATGGGAGAGCCGGAATCGGAAAAACAAAGATAAAAAAAAGGTGTTGAGACCATAGATTTTAACATAATGGCCACTCTGGACTTAGAGGGAAACGAAGAAGAAAACTTTGGACAATGCACTAAAACATAAGAAGAATTTTGTAGTGAAGATGGTGGTGAAACACCATTCTTTTTACCTTCTTCCCTTAGTGAGACTTGTAGGCTTTTCTCCTTGAGATATGCTCTTCGAAGCCTCAATACTTTTCGAAGGTGAAACTTGAGGTGGGGCTTATGGCAATCCTAGCTTCCTTTTCCTTATTCCTACTTCGGAAGCTACACCAACAAGTTTTCCTTCTCATCTCTAGAGCTTCAACCTCGGTAAGCATTTTCACCTTACAATAAACAACGCTCTTTGCACAAAGAAAAAAAAGCAACAATGAACCTGATGCTCGATACCATCTTGATCCGAATGTGGGGAAACTTGTTAATGTTATGCAAGCTCCCTCATTAGTATTAAAAACGTGTTTCTTATGTGCATAGGAATTTTCATCGAGCTTTCGAGTATTACAAGGATTTTTTTTTGGTGTATTTCAATACGTAATTCCATGATTTGGTTATATACTTGAAATCACTATGAACTCAGTGGAGCATAATAACCTTGTGCCACTTTAGAATTCATAAAAATAAGGCCTCTATCGTGCTCAACACAACAGAATCCGAGAGTCTTGACAAACAAAACCCTCGTATCCATTAGAGTAAGCAACTTCTTGCCACAAAATTAGACCAAAATTTTGTCTTAACCACGTACAACTAGTAAACTTCATCAAATTCCATAGCAATATCACAATATGCCACTCCTATGCTATCCTCAAAGTTAAAAGCCCATGCTTCTCTATCCAGGAAAACCATAAATAACGGGAAACTCAAGAAAAAAAAAATAGAGCGAAATAATTTAAGTTAGGTATGGATCGCCCACAAGACCTCCACAAATAATTCCCATGCACAAAGGCTAGCACTATCCATTGTTACCTTGTCATGAGCATTGCACAACCTCTCTAGTTTGAAAGTGACCTCATAATTATTATTTAAGAAAAACAATATAAATTAATAGAATTTATTAAACCAAGTTTAGTTTGAAATATGACTTCTAGAATTTTAATTTAATTATCAATAATTGTTACTTGGATGGTAGGGATTTAAATTCAATGGAATATTCTAGAATATTCTTAGTAATATTCTTAAAAAGTAAAATCAATATTTAACTATGAAATATTTGAAATGAAAATTTAAAATATTCATTTTTAAAAAGTATGATGTGAAGTATAAAAATGATGAATATGAGTAGATTCAGTTTTAACTATATCAACTTTAGTTTAAAAAGATGACTTATAACATGTAATCCAAAAAAAAAGTAAAAAATGTTAAAATAGAAATAAAATTTAGCAAAATTGGATATCGTAACAAAAGAGAGTTTAACCATATAAGGACATGGAAATAGATATTGGTAGGGTTCTAAGAGGATGTAAATGGCAACAAGGATAGATATAAATAAGAGGATGCAATGGGGACATAATAATGTAGGTATTATTAGGACACTTTATGTATGCAAGTGAAATGCTAACAATGTTTTGTTTTCATTATGTGTTAATTGTTGCTAAAAAGTTTGAAAAGCAATATGTTTCAAACATGTTCACTAAGAGGAATTATTAGATATAGATGCATAACTAACTTTAATATGACAAGATGAATTGTGCATCACTACTTTTGTAGGCTTTTGTTGAGATTCAACAAGAAGATCCTAGTGAAAATTATGCACCTACACTAGGATGGAGCTTCGGGCTATTTAGGTGGATGGCTTAGGGGATGTCTCGGGTTGTTGCGAGGGATCACTAGCAGGCTGAGTTTTCTCTACTAGGATTTCAAATTTGTTGCTTGTAGACGGGGGCGAAAGGATGCGTTCGGAGGTATTTTGGGAGCAAAGGGTGGTTTTTTGTGTTTCTTTTTGCGGCTAGGGACTTTGGTGAACCCCTCCGCATCGGGATGTTCCATGGTAGCTATATTTTTAGATAGGCGATTTAGTGGACGATCTGAAAGAGATGTCCATGAGCATGGAATTTTCTACTCGCGAAAGGGTACATGTTCATAATCAATGGTTTGTATCCATTCAAAGTCATCATGATAGAGACTTACCGAATCCGAAAGAGCCTTGGCCATATGCATGTAGACACGGATTCTAGCATACAAAGTGTATTTTTTTAGATTTATTTCCTCTGCAATATTGATAAACTCTCCTAAGCCATTACCGATGGCCTTCGGTGATTCTTCGTCCCAATATTGTGGGGGGTAGGGAGTACATTCTAATCCAGACGGGGGCCCAGATTGAAGTCTTCTTTGTCCTGAGTTGAATCTCTCTACCCAATCCCCACGAGATATAGGCTGCAGAGTTGAAGAAATAAGGTCCTCCATCTAAGATCTGATTGTCTGTCTTCAATGCGATTAAAGATGGCATTGAAGAAGCCTTTTGGTCCCAATCGGAGAGTTACATGTCCCTTTGGCTTCCATTTTGAGGCAATCCAGCCATGGAGAGCTTTCTCGGTTGGCCGGAAGTCGAAAAAATTTTTCCTATGAGTGCATGATCTTTCATGTACTTTATTTGTGCATTGATGCGATGGCTAGGGTACATCAATCTTTGGTCTTTCTGCTGCAATGGGGAAATAAGTTGTGGAAGTCGCCTTTGGTTGCTCCGTATTTCTGCAGTCTCCCTGAGGCTTGTTGCCTTGCACGACGAGTGGATTCGATCTCGGGGCTCTGTAGATTCGAGAGACGAAATCTAAGAAGCGTTAGTACACACAATATCTTCTTTGCTAGAAAGGGGGAGGGGTGCCACCTCCCCCCCTCGGGTAGTCATCGAATGCGGTTTAGGGATCGGACAAAGTTCTAAGCCTTTAGAGGTTGAGGAGCCATTGGTGTGTCGAGCGTGTCCAAACCAATAAATTAGTCATTTATGTTATGGAGAAGTTTTTTATTTTTAAATTTTTAAATAAATTTTATTTATAAAAAAATATATTAAAAACCTCGTAAAATTAGTTATTTCATTAATATTAATCAATTAGAGAATAGAAATTTCAAAATTAAATTTTAATTCCTAGAATAATCAATTTAATCTTTAATTTTTTTTAAACTTTTCATAAACTTTATAAATTATTTGAAAATTTTGAGAGATCAAATTATTTTTTGGACCACAAACGAATGTGAATATGGTGTATTTTGTAATTATGAATGTAGTGTATCAATAGATGTAATAAATAATGTGAATATGTTGTATTAATGTACTATTGGGAAATTTTATTACGAGTAGAAATATATTTTATCATATGAAATTTGAAAAACAAATAAATTTATTATAAAATTTATATTTTATTATACAATTTATTATAAATTTATTTAAAAAACAAATATATTTATTTAAAAAATAGATTTTATCATATGAAATTTAAAAAAAAATAATTTTTTTTTAAATTTTTTTTTATAAAATCTATAAAAAATTTAATAAATTTATTTATAAAATTAATTTGATAAATTTATTATCAAATAAATTTATAAATTTATTATATAATAAATTTATTATTTATTATAAAAGTTATTATACTAATTAATAGAATGAGCATGGATTCTTTATTACAATCTCAGGGGTGTTGTGGTTCTTTGTATATTAGTAAGTTAATATTAATATAAAATATTTAATATTTTAAAGAGATAGTTTAATTTATAGATGAAATGACTCTTTTCGCATGAAATGACCTTTTTTCATGACCATTTCTCTCGGTTAATTTTAATTAAAAATTGAAAGAGATTTTCAAAAAAATGAGTTCAAATTGTTTAATCTACATAATTGGAGTGCCCAAGGTGTTTTTCAAGGTGCTCAATTTATTTATGCATTCAAAATTATATTTTAAACAACAAAAAATCTTGAAATTCTATTGCTAGATTTAAGTAAATTTGAGTGAAAAAAATTTATTTTCGTCTATAAGTTAGATTACGTCTATTTAAAAATAGTTTATAATTTATTATTCTTTCTTTTATCAATTAAAAAAATAAAAAATTTCTAATTTATTTGAGTATTATATATATATATATGTGTGTGTGTGTGTGTGTGTGTGTGTGTGTGAACAGAGTTTTAAATAATAAATTAAAATCTATACATAATCATTAAAAAAAAAGAACCAATATGATAACTAGTTGTAGAAACATATACACAAATAATAAATTAAAAAATCAAAATAATTATAGTTCGATAGTGAAAGTTTTGAGAGTATTTCAAATAATAAATTAAATACAAAATAATTATAATTTAATAGTTTAGATATGAAAGTTTTCCAAGTATCTTTTAAATTTAATTAGAAAATATTAAAATTATAAATTTAAACTTTTGAATTTATATAATTTTGATCAATTAATTTTTTTTTAAACATTAAACTCATTTATCTATTTAATTTTGATCCTTATTTATATATTTAGAAATATCATTTAAATAAAAAAATACAATTTCATCTTTATAATATTATAATCAAATTCAAGAGTAAATTTATTCATACACCCAAAAAATATTATCACATAAATGATTGGACCCAACCTAACCGTCCCAAAATTAGAAATTTCCATATTTATTATAAACAAGTAGACTACTTAAACAAATGCAAAAAAACATGTTCCGACGTCTAAGTTTAAGCCTTGATTGGTAAATAAGTTCGTATCATGAATTCACAAGCCAGTAATCTATCAGATTAGTAAAATGGTCTTAGAGATAGT
Organism: Pinus albicaulis; assembly: GCA_034641835.2. Taxonomy (NCBI): domain Eukaryota; kingdom Viridiplantae; phylum Streptophyta; class Pinopsida; order Pinales; family Pinaceae; genus Pinus; species Pinus albicaulis. Next base: position 146,298,382 of record CM076578.1, on the reverse strand, counting down.
GGTTTATAATTGAGAAGCTAGACGTTCTTATACGCACTGTCGCGATGATAATACACCCTAAAATTCAAATTGAACATGGTAAGGTTAACCAAAAAAAACATGTTAAAAAGAAAAAAACAAAAATAAAAATATCGATCTTTCAACATAATGATACATATGGAACAAAATCCAATATTTCAATATCACGTAAAAAATCTACGATAATCCATCATCCCACAAGTCATCTTGTGATAATGAGAAAAACTATGTTCAAACTCGTGATAATGACAGCTAGCGAGAAAACTCGTGTTCAAACTCGTGATAATGACCAGTGAGGCTAATCTTTCGCTTTTTGTTTCTCCCGCTCGCATCAAAACGTTGATTACACAATTTCTATTCCTTTCAAATAAAAACATTGGGCGTGGACGAAGTCAAAAATTTTGAGCGGGTTTGAAATCTAAAAAATATTGCGCTAGACAAATTCAAAAATCTTGATCCAATTTGAAATACAAAAAAATATTGGGCGGGACAAATTCAAAAATTTCAAGCCAGTTTGAAATGTTGTACGTCGAGGTGACATGTGACATTGAATGATGGAGCTCCCAGGAGGGCAACCAATATTTCAGCCGTACCTATTTCAGTTGCTATTCCCAGATGGCTCGCATGACCATGGAGCATGGCATTGGTACGTCGGGAGCATTAATGGGTGGATAGCAAACTAAAATAAGGCTCGCCTTCTTCAATTACGCCTAGTTGAAAGTAGTTTGTTGTTGATTGAGGTAATTAGTTTTCACGGACAAACTTTGTGTATGGTTTAGTTATTTGTCCGAAAAATCATGAAGTGTATAGCATTTTATATGTACACCCACTCGCATTGGACGAAGTACATGTAATATTTCAATAATTGTAAAGTGAGGAACCTTATCTTTGTAAGATCTTCAAAGAATCAAGGTGCATTTTAATGTCTATTTCATAAAATGTAGTGGTTTTATTATATACATAAAAATGTTAAAGTACGGTATATATAATAAATTTATTTTAATTAAAAAAAATAATTAAACACTACTAAATTTTTATTTCAAATATTTAGTTAATTCTTTTACATTATATTATAAATATATTTATATTTTTGAGATACGTTTTTCCTTTTTATCAAATTTTCAGTGTATATCAAAAGTCTAACAAATGTGTACCATTAATATTAGTGTAGTCAATATTAATGTGTATCTTGCACTTTTATCTTTAAGAAAGGATTTTTTTGGTCTTTAAGATATCAAACCTAAAGAATATAAAAAAAAATATAACAAAGGTCTTCCATTAACATTAGTGTAGGAAATATTAATGTGTACCTTGCACTTTTGTTTAAAAGATGTGACAAGTTTGAAGTTGATACTATATTATATATTTAAAGAAATATTAATGTGTACCTTGCACTTTTGTTTATACTATGTGACAAGTTTGAAGTCATACTATGTTATATATTTAAAAGAAGCGCTACATGGTAGCTATTACTTGTCGATTAGTTTAAACATAGTTAATTTTTAAATAAAAAGCAATAAAAAGTTACAGCTTGTATATATCTCAACAATTGCACTGAATTACATTTAGGCAAAAAAAAACCTAATTTTTTGGTTTAATTAGGTTTAACGAGAAGCTAACTTATTTATTGAATGCAAGTATGGATATATATCTATTATTAGGATTGCGCAAGGCGGTTTTGAATAGTTTTTCTAGTTTTTCAAAAAGGTGGTTTCCAATTGAGATCCTCAAGATCATGAAGCTTGAACTAGGGATTGGTTGTGACTATATTTTATTGGTTAAATTAGATAATAAGTTTTTGTAAATACTTAAGTTAATTCATATTTTGTAATTTAGAAAAAAAAGATACATATATTTCTTTTATCTAAATTTTATATTTCTACTTTTAATTGTTATAAAAATGTATAATTCTTACCTAAACACGAGACTTAATAAATTATTTAAATATTTATGTTAATTAATTTAGTTTAATAGCAATTTTATATATATATATATATAATAAAATATTTGATAGTGAAAATTAATTGAAATTAAAATAATTTAATTAGATTAATAATAATAATAAGGAGACTTGTAATATTAAATATTAAAAGTAAGGAGACTTGTAATTTTTAATATTAAATATTAAAAAAATTTAATTTTTAATTAGATCAATAACAATAATAAGAAGGAGATCTATAATATTTTAGCATTTATTGATGCGTAATTTGACATTAATATTGGAGATAAGTGTTACATTAAAATTTGACTTAATTTTCTCCATCAATATAACAACTTAATCTTAATTCAAAATAAAATATATACACATTATTTTCATTTTTCATGTTTTGTATTTATATATAAACATTAAAAAATAATATGAAAAAAAAAACTTATAAAAAAATATAATGTTGAAACATACATTCACTTAAGGTAGTCTTACCATAGATTTTCTATAAACCCTGTATGTATAGAGACGTAATGAAGTATTGAAACTATAAAACCAAGGCACAAAATTCTTTCAGATTTCAAAAAGGACCGACTAATATCAATATATAATGAAAAACTATTAAATGATATTTAGATTCCAAAAGGCAAGGCTGCTGAATAATGGTAATATATCCACTTTATTCCAAAGTTAAATCATTCGGAAAACCTATAAATGAGAGCAACATAAACAGAATAATGTAATCTAAATGAACTAAGATCGTTTGCCTTGGATTGAATTTTAGGAAAAAAGTGTGATCGGTGTACGGCATTCACTTTGTCGGATGCACAGATGCGCCGTTTGCGTATGCATTCTCATCAATCACGTCTTGATGTGAGTCTCTGACATTATTGATCCTTTGCACTAACGCACAGTTAAAACCACTGCAGCGCCGGGATTGAGGGCGAGCCTTATTTTAGCTGCTATTCCCAGATGGCTCGCATGACCATGGAGCATGGCATTGGTACGTAGGTCATGGAGACGTCGGGAGCATTAATGGGTGGATAGCAGCGAAAATAAGGCTCGCCGAAAATAATTGTTAAATTAATTTAAAATAAATAAAGTTAAGTCCAAAGTAATTACGCATCAGATAGGTATAATAATTTATTTTTATCTGAAATGTAATTTATTGAATCTCGGTGTATTTCAAAACAAAAATAGATCGGCACATTGGCAGATACGTGCGGGATGGCGCGGGTCGTCCCAGTCGCCGCCCGTAGACATTCGAAAAGCAAGCCACGTAGATCTAAATACGTCCTGTGGCCATTTTCCTCGCCAGTTTCCACTACTCTTTTGTTTTAACAAAGGGTTTTCGCTTGGGTGAAATTCTTTAGCTGGGCAACAAATTCAGCAACTTAATCTTGTGTGAACTTAACAAATTTAAAATTAAAGGAGAGGTTAATAATTAAACACATTCCACTGGTCAATTTAAAAACTCTCCTTTAATTTCAAAATATATACATCTATTATTAACTAACCAGATAAATTTCAATTAACATAATTATGACATTGTAATAAATTAAAAACAATGGCATACTGATTTAACTTTCAACAAAGATTTATAAGCATACTAATCGCTCAAATTCCACATCTTTCCAAAAACCTTTGCGACTTTGAATGATGAAACTGGAGTTAAACATAGTTAACTACACTTTCCGACAACTCACAGAAGACAAATTTGTTGGCTAACTTATTTAAAAAGCTCTCTTCTCGGAAAGAGTAGAGAAAACTCCAAGAAACAACTTAATGTTGCCTTTGTCCACGTCTCAACTAGCTATGACTCTCTCTCGTCCCTTCTTTGAAATAGCCTAGGGTTATATATTCTCATAAACAATGGAAAAAACATTAGAAAATTACTTGGTTCGAGATTACCTTTCAACTCCTGAACTTCGTAGAAATCTCGAACGAAAGTATAATGTTTACAAGAGACTTGTTCAAGGAAATTCTTAGTTGATTGGAATTTGGAGAAATTTCTAAGAAACAACCTATGAATTAAGCATACGTTACTCTGAGCGATGTTGACCAATTAATTAGTTTGAAAGCCAATTTTATTATGTATTTTTTATTCTTTTCAAATATGGGAGAAGATTCTCAATTAAATATGGGAGAAGATTCTGAATTTTGTATGAGTTTTTGGTAGTTATTTTGACGAATTAATTTGTCTGTTGTAGATTTATTTTAAATATGTTAAAACTAGCAATTGCACTAAGAGGTGCAAAGGAACGCCCAAAAGAGGAGTGGAAAGTGTGGAAGGTAATAATAAAGTAAAAGAGGCTTGTAGGCTTGTGCAATATGTAGCAAGACTCGTGCAGTAGGCATGATTAATGCAAGGAAACATGCAAACAAGTCTGCTACAGTTAAGTCACAAACAACTATGAACTAAACCAATGAATAGAAGCCCCTCTAGAAGTCGGAAAATGAGCCAAGAATAATATTACTGTGTGTTTAACCATTACCACATATTAAATTCAATGTAAACTTAAGTATCAAACCCCAAACACCCCAACTTACTACATTTATCAAGATTTATAAATTCTTGAGAAGCTAGAAATATCCAAATAAATAAGCCCCGAATATAAACAGGCATGACGCACAAGCAATTAAAGTATATTGGTTCACATTCAAAACTATGTGTGCCCACCAACTCATAATCATTGATAAATCTATTTGAGTTCCAATCATAAATTTAAGATTCAACCACACAATGTCACATGTACCAATATTAAATCTTATTCAACCCAAATATTATTTTAATGTTAAATTACTAATTAAGCGGTTTCACAATTGTTCTTCCTTAGAAAGCACTACAGGGGTCTATAGTCACTACATGGGTGGTTCTACAACTCTCTCAGCAAGCACCACAGTGATGAGATTTCCCTATCCAGTGTTTCATTAGACAACGGCAGGCACCATGTAGTTCAAGCATCCTAAGCTTCCCTTGGATCATTTAGGTTTAGACTCACAGTTTAGTGGCCTTAATACACAAGATGCGAGAAATAACACTGTAGGCTTCTAAACATGGTCTCTTAGACATTCCAGTCCAACTCAATTCTTCAACCTAGCTTTGGAAACACCTCGCTCTCTCTCTCACACACTCTCTCTCTCTCTCTCTCAATTGTTCAACTAAGTTCTAACAACACCTTGCTCTCTCTCTCTCTCTCTCTCTCTCTCTCTCTCTCTCTCTACAAGGCTTCTCTCACACACACACCCTGTTATGCGACTACTCTCCTTCTCTAAAGGTTGTGCCTCCTCACTAAGCTTATCTTGTGTTTTGTTTTCTTCCCAAGGAAGTCATTCCATTGTCTCGATTCATGAGGAGGTGACATGGATGGGCATCACCCCCCTCTCATACAACCCCATTCAATCTTTTTCAATGCTTGACAACGCTAATTGGTCACAGGGAAGTTGGAATTAAGGAAATTCAATGTGTTTGTATGGCCTTGTTCTTAGGACACCACAAGCAATCGACAAATATACCATAGGTACCACAACATGCACACTGAAGCCCTCCCCTCAAAGCTTTGGATCTATGTGTCCCTGCCTTCATCCAACCATCAATTTATTTTCCACATAAATGTATATACATCTATAGTTTACATAGTCGGGTTACATACATGGGGTGTTATAGAAAAAGAGTTGTTACAAACTTATCAATGTGTATGCCAAAAAGGGTAAGGGACAAGGGACACCCTTGCTTGACTATGATATCACAATTAATTTCTTCTTACTAACCCTTAGTGGTCCTAAAATTGGCAATAGTATTCTCATACAACCTTGTTGCAACAACCTGCCACTTACTCCATGGATGAGATTGGATCGGATCGAAGATGAATGGAACACTTCGCGTGCGAGAAACACATAGATTGATGAGGCAACTGGAAAAATATGAGAGAAATGTGAACGATTTAACTTTCAACAAGGATTTATAGGTCTTTCCAGTGGTGTTCCATCTTTTATTGAGTAAACAATTTTCTTAAAGGAGGATAATTTCCGAAATTATAGATGCCACAAAAAAATCAATTCCACCGTTGCGATTTGAAGGGTTAAAGAAGACTTAAATAGATATAATTGCAAAAAGATATGAGACTTTGAAGAGTTAAAGAGGACTTAAACATAAATAATTGCAAAAAGTATGAGACTTTGAAGGGTTAAAAATGACTTAAACATAGATAATTGCACAAAGATATGAGCTTTCTAGCCACTCACAAAATACAAATGTATTGGCTAACTTGTCTAAGAACGTCCCTTTTTGAAAGAGAAGAGAAAACTCTTAAGAAACAACTCAATGAGAGTGCTTTCCAACAAAGGAGGAGAAGTTTGCCCGCGTCTAAATTAGCCATGAATATCTCTCATCCCTTCTTGGATATACCCTACGGTTACATCTTCTCATACACATTGGAGAAAACATTAAGAAATTACTTGGGTCGATATTACCTCTCAACTAGTGAACTTCGTAGAACCTCTCAAAACTTCAAGATATAAGTTTACAAGCGTAGCCAACTTGGTGAGTGTGACGTTGACAAGCTTTTCAAGGACGAAGAACGATTCTTATCAAGGAAGAAGATCGATTCTTAGGTCGATATTACCTCTCAATTTGTGAACGTCGTAGAACCTCTCGAAACTCGAAAGTATAAAGTTTACAAGCCAATCCAACTTGGTGAGAGTGACGTCGACAAGTTTTTCAACGAAGAAGAACGAAGAAGATTGATTCTTAGGTCGATATTATGTCTCAATATGTGAACTTCGTAGAACCTCTCGAAACTTGAAAGTATAAAGTTTACGAGCAAAGCCAACTTGGTGAGAGTGATGTTGACAAGTTTTTCAACGAAGAGGAACAACTTTGCATTAGCTTTCTATTTCTTAGAGGTTATGGATATATAATTCTCATTATAAGGACCTAGCCATAGAGTTTAAGAGTAACATTAGAATCTTTAAACCTAAAATCATATAATAGTGTTGGATCATCAATATAGAACTACTTTGTATTATGAAGTGGTGATTCAAACAAATAAACTTGCTGACATTAGATAACTTTTTGTGTGAAAGTGTGGTTGGTAATGAATCTCATTTAAGGCATTAAGTTAGTCGCCATGATTCTTCTAAGTTATATAAAACTTAGATCCAAGCTTTAATGTTGTCCAAAGAGTCTTAATCTCAAACTTTATAAGGAATAACTTCATCAACATTGTTTTCTTAATTTTTTTTTTTTTTGGTGAATTTACATTGTTTTCTTATGAATTTACATGGTCTTTGTTAAAATGTTTTCAAGTTCTTTGTTCTTTGTTTTTATACTTTATTGAAGTTAATTTTTATGTGGATCATATGGAGAGAGATTCTTGGGATAATTTTTTTTAATAAGATATGAATTAAATTAAAGACATTGATCTATTACTCATATGGAACATAAAACTAGTAAGGATGTATTAACACATAAATTCAGTAACATTTTCTTCTTTCTCATGTGACAATACCTTGACTTCAATCAATATCTTTACTTCCATCCATTTTATAAGATAATAAGTGTAAATAAAAATATAACATTTCTAATTTGCACTTGGGTCAATTGGCCTAAGAAAATTTATTCCTAATTATCAAATTTCGTCATCTTTCTTCCTTAATGATGAAAATTCTATAATATTAATGGCCTCTCTCTTCCTGCATTGATTCACAATAGTTTCAATGAACTCTTCCCATCTATTAATTGAATTTTGAGGTTTAAATGTTCCAAAACCACTTCCTAGTGTCACTTTTTAAAAATTGCAAAAAAATGTGCATGTAAGCATCTTGATATTCAATTGTTAGGTTATCAATACAATCATGAAAGGCTACTAAATGATCCTCTGTAGGCACTTCATTTTCACTAATTAATTTAAGGAGAAATTTTAAATGATTATCTAGCATAACATTTAGGTTTGCTTGAAGAACAATGGGACTATACCTAAAAGTTACCTAAGAATTAACTTGACAAGGCAGAGGAGGTCCTTCTAAGCATTCACATGAGGAGGTGGAGGTTGAGATCATCTCACTACTCTTCCTCCCCCACCACCAACTACTTGTACCATAACCCAAACCATAATAAGATTTTTAAGTAAGTCCTTGGTCTCGGGAGTGATTGGTTTTCCACGTGAGAAGAAAGGAGATATTTTAGTACTGCATGATTTAGGGGATTCTTTCTCTAGACATTTTGAAAAGTATATTTCTAAGATATTTCAATGTTAGATGAATACTTACAAAACTCAACTTCAGGAATTGGAATATTAGCATCAATAGGAATAGTTCACTTAGATAATCCACCTTGGCAGCACTTGTTTGCTTCAGAAAGAATTATTTCACTATTTGAATGCACTAAAGTGTATCTTTAATTAGGTTTGGACCTTTTATGTCTTACACTTATTAAAATGAATAGTTTGATAGTTTCTGAGCACACAACTTCAAATCCATCAAGTGTGTGACATAATACAAATTTAGAAATAATTCATGTGAGTATTAGATATTCTTTCATAAGGGCAACATATTCTTACTTAACTAGCATGAAATTGATAAAAACAACATAAAGAAAAACATAATTAAATTATTCCTTTCAAATATATCTATTCATGACAAGTTATATACACAAAGATAGATAAAATAGGCTTTGTCTACCAAGGCCACAAATTCACCCATAAAGTTATTTTTCAGCCATTATTTTTTATCAAAAAACCTGATCATAGGAGTCTTTGAATCATTTTTTTGATTATGGAAATGGATTCAACACCATCAAAAACCATGGGCACCCAAAATCCTCAAGCTTGGCAGTTGTAAGAAGTCCCAAAATTTTTGTTGAATTTTGGCGAAAATCATGCCGGAATTTCCGCAAGTTTTTGGGCAAATTTGTAGTCTTGTAAGACTTATCTAATCAAATATAAATAAAAAAATTACTGAGATTCATATATATTAATGGGTGCTCTCCAATCCATCATATTTCATATTAGTGATTGGAAACTTCCACAATTATTCATATTGTTGTTGACGATTTCCAAAATAGAAGTGTGTTGGCTTTGTGATTTGTTCAAGTTTCGGATGGTAACTCGATTCATCATTAAGGACCAAAGAGCTTAGTGAGTAAACTAGTGCTGAAAATCTTGTTTATAGGAGAAAATGAAGTGGTTATATGTTGGGTTAACAATAAAAAAAATTATAATTAATAAAATAAATTAGGAATAATAGTTAGAAATTATTTGACCAAAATTTTGAATTAAATAATAAGAATTAGTTAAAATTTTATGATTGAAAATAAATTTAAATTTGAATTATTAATAATTTTTATTAATTAAAATAATAACTAAAAAATATTAAGAGTTAAATTATGAATTAATTAACATAAGAATTGAAAATAATATTTCAAATAAGAATTAATTAATAAAGAGGGTGATTAAAATTAATAATTTAATAATTTAAAATAAATAAGAATTAATTAATAAAGAGGGTGATTAAAATTAGTAATTCTATAATTTAAAATAAATAAATAAAGTGTTGACCAAAGTTCAAAAGTTACTATGAATTAAAAATTAAAGAAAGAGAAGATTAAAATGAGAATTAAAAATTAAAGAAAGAGAAAATAAAAATAAAAATTAAAGTACTAATTAAACATAAAGAAATTAAAGATCAATAAAAAATAATAATTAATGAAATAATTAAATATTAAAAATAAATAAATAAATAAATATTAATTAAAATAAAAAAGTTGAGATATAATGATTTTAATTAAAATAAAAAACTTAACCTTAAATATAATGATTTTAATTAAAAGAATAAGAAGGTTGAGAGGGGAAGAGGACAATTAAAGTTGAAAGGGTACCATTGGAGGGGGAGAAGGTAACCAAGGGAGGGTTACGAATCAATGGGTGAGATGGTAGATGACAAGTTTCTAGGATTGGCTAAGCATGTAACCATTCTCCCTATTAAAATTATGAGGGTTCTTCTTGATTTCGAGGGCTTCACGGATAATACGAGTGTTAATGGTACAAAGGTTAAGATTTTGGAATGCTCGAAACAAATTAAGTGCTTGGACTTATATGAGTGTTCAATGATGGCATAATTTGAAAGACGATTATGGTTGGTGTCAGTTGTATGTTCCTTAAGGCGAGATTTGAAAGGACGCCTTGTTTGGTGAATATAATATTTGTTGCAAGAACAGGGAATTTGATAAACCCTTGAACCTAGCATGGGATCAGATGTGTCTTTGGCCGATTGGGGAAATTGTTTGAGGGTTTTAAGCAGTTTAAATATGGTTTTTATGTTTTTCCTGGCCAAGATCTTAGCAATAAGATCAATGGTTCCTTTAATGTATAGGAGGGTAACTTGGCCACAAGAGGGAGACTGATTAGAATTTGTGGATCTATGGTGAGCAACAAAGTGGAAAGATTTTTGATATCTTAGTAGAGGAATAGCCATTGTCTTTGAAAGCCTTGACCAGATGGGATTTCTGGACTAAAAGAAACTAAAGAGCTGCGATTTTTAGAGCTCTTGAGATGAGCTTAAACCCCTGATCCTAGCATGGGATCATATGTGTCTTTGGTCGACCAAAGCAATTGTTTGAGGTTTTTAAGTGGTTTAAATACAATTTTTATGTTTTTCTTGTCCAATATCTTAAAAATAAGATCAATGGTTCCTTTAACATATGGGAGGGTAACTTGGCCACAAGAGGGAGAGGGATTATAATTGGTGGATCTAGGGTGAGCGACAGAGGGGAAAAATTTATATTTGAGCAGAGGAATAACTATTGGCTCTGAAAGCCTTGACCAGATGGGATTTTTTAGCTGAAATAAACTAAGGAGTTGAGTTTTTTAGAATCTTGGAAATGAGGAAGTCAGGTGTTCTCAAAACCCTCACCGCTAGAGCTTTAAAAATACCATCTCCTTAGTTTCTGTCAGCCTAAAAATCCCATCTACTCAAGGATTTCAAATCCAATGGCTATTCCTCTACTCGGATCTCTAAAAATTTCCACTTTGTCGCTCACCCTAGATCCACCAGTTCTAATCCCTCTCCCTCTTGTGGCCAAGTTACCCTCCCATATGTTAAAGGGACCATTGATCTTATTTTTAAGATCTTGGACAAGAAAAACATAAAACCTGTATTTAAAACACATAAAACCCTCAAATCATTGCTCTGATCAGCCAAAGACACATATGATCCCATGCTAGGATTAGGGGTTTGAAATTGAATGAAAATTGTATGAAGTGAATGAAAATTGTATCAAATTGTGATTAAATAAAATATTTCTCATTTCTTTTATTAATTATATTTAAGAAAAAAAAATGGTTCAAGAAAAGTGAAATGAGAAAGTAAAAGTAAAAGTGGCTAAGTCTGAAATTAATTAACTTGGAGTTAAAAATGGTAGAAATATTCCATGACAAGTTTTTTTTTTTTTAAAGTTGAAGAGAAAAAGAAAAAGGGAAACAGTGAGGCTTGAACCTAACTCTCTATTGGGTTATTTTTGGAGATCACCAACAAACCATTAAGGGAAATCTTTGATTAAATTAAAAGGAGAAAGAGATTTGTGTTTTTCTTTTTTTAAAGAATATTGCACATAATTCATATTTGCAAAAGGATTTGTTTGGGTGCAAATAATCATGACTTCAATGATTGGTAGAAGAAATTTTAGAGGTAGGAGGGACCATAATAATCAATGTGATTGGAAGCAAGGAGAAAAACAAAATGTCAAATGTTATAGATAAGGAAGAGTAGGTCATACTTCTATTAATTGTATAATTCTTTGGGATAAAATCAATGAAAAGAAAGATCAACAAGCACCATATAAGGGAAAATCATTAGAGTCTGCACATTACATTGTTTCTCACTGCAATTTTAATATTAATGATGTTTTTAGTACAACATTTTCTTTTTGGAAAGACAATTGGATTTTGGATTCATGGGCCAGATGTCATATAACTTTTAGGAGAGATTTTTTTGAAATTGTCAATGACCAAGTTGATGGAGTAGTATATTTTGCTGACAAATCTCAAATTAAGCCTTCAGGAATTGGATCCATTCCTTTGAAAATACCAAATCTTGCAGATTATGTTCTATAGGATGTCCTTTACATTCCACAATTTCAAATAAATCTAATGTCTCTTATACATATTCGACTACAAGGGAAATCCATTCATATCTTCGATGGTATCATTGAGATACATAGAGCATATGATCATGTAGTCATTAGGACCGATGTTGAAGAAGGTACAATTTTAAAATTGAATGGTACAACATCTACTATAATGAATTCTAATGATATTTATGCTCTTTTAGCACAACGAAATGATAATCTGTCTTCTAGTTTATTATGGCATGCTCGTTTTGGTCACATTAACTATGACAATATCAAAATTATGAGACACCAAGGTATAAAAGGATTCCCTACAATTCCAAGAAAGCTTACACCTTGTGATGTTTGTATTTTGGGGAAACATTCTAAGTATCCTTTTCATAGTTCTTCTTCTAGAGCTTCAAAAAAATTAGGTCTCATACATTCAGATTTATGTTGTCTTATGCTTGTTGCATCTGCCAATGGTAATAAATATATACTAACATTTATTGATGATTATTTGAGAATTTGTTGGGTGTATTTGTTGAAAGATAAGTCACAAGTATTTGAAAATTTTAAAACTTTTCATTTGATGATCAAAAATGAAACTCAACTGAACATAGGCATTCTCAGAACTGTTAACGGTGGTGAATATACTTGTAATGTTTTTTAACAATATTTAAAGGACAACATAATCAAACATTAGACTACCATACCTTATAATTCACAACAGAATGGCATTGCAGAATGTATGAATAGAAATTTGCTTAATATGGTTAGATCTATGATGTTCTTTAAGAATGCTAAGTTGATTTTTTGTGGAGAAGCAATGCTTTGTGCATCTTATTTTCACAATCGTATTCATGTTGTTCAACAATTTAGAGTATTTGGTTCTCTATGCTATGCATTGATTCCTAAACATCAGTGCAACACGTTGAGTGATAAAAGTCGTAAATGTATTTTGTTGGGATATTCTGCTACTTCCAAAGATTACATGTTGTATGTTGAGGAGAACAAGAAATTTATTATTTCCGAAGATGTTATTTTTCTTGAATATGACAAAGATAATTCCACTATTGATAGACAACTAACTCATTTGGAAAAATTTGCATCCAAAAAGTTCTATTTTGAATTTGATAACGATGTTCCACATACTAAAGGGGGGTTCCCATTCTAGATCAGTCTGTGGTTCTTCCATCTTTGACTCATGAGAATTTTATTGCTAAAGAAAATTTGGATGATAGTAATGTTTTTGTAGGACCAGAAATTGCTTTTGAAGAGCCTGTTCTTGAGCCCGTTTTTCAGGATGAGTAACCATCACAACCACTTCAGCAGCCTTTATGAAGATCCACACGTATTCAGAGATTTCCAAGCAAGTATGATGATTTTTAAACAGGAATTTCTTCTAAAGGTGATGTTACTTTGACTTTAGGTAACATTTCTCATGATTGTGGATTCAATCATTCTACAATTAATAAACCAATTTTTTTTGAAGAAGCTACTAATTGTGATGAATGGAAGGATGCAATGAAAAAGGAATATGATGCACTTATAAAGAATGTGACTTGGAGGTTAGTGAATCCTCCTGCTAGTGTCAAACCTATTGGTTGTAAATGGGTGTATAAGATCAAGTACAAAGCAGATGGTTCACTTGATAAATACAAGGCAAGACTTGTAGCAAAAGGCTACACTTAGAAGGAAGGTGTTGACTACACAGAGACATTTTCTCCTACAGCAAAATGGGGCACAATTAGAACTTGTTTTCTCTTGCAGCTCAGAATAGTTGGAAGATACGCCATATGGACGTTAAAACAACTTTTTTGAATGGCGATTTGAAGGAGGATGTTTATATGTTTCAACCTGAAGGTTTTTCTATTAAAGGTAAAGAGAAAAAGGTATGTAATTTGGTAAAGGCGTTGTATGGACTGTAACAAGCATCCCGTTCATGGTATGAAAAACTAACTGAACACCTTTTCAAGTTGAATTAAAAGTTGTTTGATCTAGATGATGCAACTCTTTTCGTTAAGAAAGTTGGAAATTCAGTCGTATATTTGGTGGCCTATGTATAAGATTTGATGATTACATGAAATAATGATGACTATATAGCATCCGTTAAAAGAGAGTTAATGAAACTTTTTGACATGACATATTTTTGTTTATTGCATTATTATCTATGGATTGAAGTTGATCAGAAACCCAAATATATTTTTATTTCTCAAAATAAGTATATTGGACAACTATTGGATAGATTGGAGATGCAATATTGTAATCTTGTCGCTACTCCTATGGAGCAGAATTTGAAGCTTACTTCCACTGAAGGAAGTATGTTTGAAGATTCAACAAAGTACAAGAAACTTGTTGGAAGTTTGAAGTTTTTTACTACTACTAGACCTGGCATAACTTTTGTTGTAGGGATACTTTCCAAGTTCATGCATCAGCCATGTGAAGGTCATTAGAATGCAACAAAGCGAGTGCTAAATTATTTGAAAGGCACTTGAACATATGGCATCAAATATTCCAAAGTTGCAGATTTCTATCTCACCGACTATTCAGATTATGATTTTCATGGAGATAAGGAGAATCGAATCTTTAATTCTGGTTATTTGATAAATCTTGGATCAACAACCATCAGTTGGAGATAACGCAAGCAGTTTGTTCCTGTTGCTTCTACCACTGAATCTAAATATGTTGCAGCCACTCAAGCTACAAAAGAAATCATTTGGCTTTGCAAAATACTTCAAGAATTGCACACTATAAGAAAAATGAACATTGGCGAGGGGCGAAAAATGTCACCATAATCTCATTGGTGATGGTCAAAAGAGGCTTCATCACCAAAGGTGGTGTCGCCGAAAGTATAGGTGTTGTGGTGACATTCAAGGTCCGCCACCAATAACGTTTTATAATGATGGATAATGGTCGTCACCATTTCATATGAGCAATGTTGACAGACAATAGCTTTCGTCACCAAAAAAATGAATGTCACCAAAGGTGGCGTCGCCAAAAGTATGTGTTGTGGTGACATTCAAGGTTCGTCACAAATATTGATTATAATGACGGATAGTGACCATTACCATTTCATATGAACAACAATGATTTTTGTGATGGACCTTTCATGGCCGTCACTATTGGTGCATATATGGTGATGTTCGTTGACCCTTACCATTTCATATTTGGTGAGGGTCAAAAAATGTCACCATAAGCTCATTGGTGAGGGTTGAAAAATGTCACCATAAGCTCATTGGTGATGCTCAAAAGAGCCTTCGTCACCATTGCATATGAATATTAGGGCACAATGGAATCGAACCACCAACCTATTGCTTCTAATGCAAGTTCTCTTCCATTGAGCTAGCACCCTTTAAAGAACTAGACTTTAAAAAATTAAACCTTGAAACTTTATAAATTCTAAATTATACAATTTTTGAGAAATTATAAAACTTCGTAAAGTCTTAGCAAATATTTTACTAAACAAGAAAAATAACATTGAAGTTGCAAGTCCCTACCTAATGGTTATGGAAGTTATGAAAATCAGGTGGAGGTGTAAATGAAGTGTTGGGAAGTACCAAACATACAAGTAGAATACATTTATTCCATTCTATAAGAAGTCTTAGAACAAGTTTGAGATTGTAATATATATGAACTAAGTTAACTATTCTGTGTAAAATATGCGTATGTTCCAATGAATAAATCAAGACTGATAAATGTATATTTGTGCTATGAAGATCTGTATCCTACACCAATATGGAATAGGTAGTGTTAGATAACTACAAAGTAATGTACATGTCAAAGAAACAATAAACAAGAGGAAGTTATTTTTATCAATTTTTGGGCACAATTGCTACACTACCTGTCTTTGAATGTCCCTTGTGTAAATATATTATTATCTTTAAAGCTATATCATATTATAGGACCAGAAGAATACTTCGCTATTTAATGCATAACTTCTCTTCCATAGGTAGAGAAGATTCCATATCATCTGTAAATATTTTGACTGATAGATCTACAATTTACAATTATGATGACCACTAAAATAACCCATTTATCCTTAGACAAATTATAATTTTATGAAGATGTTTAGCCTTGACTAAAACAATGAATGGCGAGGGAAAATGGGAGTAGACCTTAAAAACGCTTTGAGGGGCTTGCAAAATGATTATTTATTTCCCAATGATAATGATGCCTCTATTTTTCAGTACTTAAAAACAAAATCTGGGAACATATTATGCAAGAATATGGCTTGTGTTAGTGTCAGTATTTGCATACTTCCACCAGGGATCAAAACACATTTTGTATGTGCATCTTAAGTGTCCCACTCTAAAGAATTTCAATAATTCCATTAGGTCATGATATAAAATTGTTCCACTGGTGGTTTTCCTTGTCAAGTGTCTCATTTTCCTTCACAAGTATATTCTTGCCGGCCCTCTTCCATGTCTTCATCACGCTGAAAAAAAATCTGCTCTCATTCCACTTTTAGTCAAAGTGACTCATTGAGTCAGTTTCCTTCATTTCTCATTAGGTCACTAGGGTTTCATTAGGTCGGCTCATTGCATTGTCTCATTTACAATAAATGGCAGTAGAAGGTGTGAAGGTGACCCAGAATAAACTCATGATTTGCTTTCAGTCAGGTTTTCCATGTAAAGATCATCTCCAAGACAGTTTCTAAAGTTGTAATTTGATTTCAAGTATGAGCTTCATTCCAAGATGTAATTTTTATATATTCATGTAATTTTATGTCAGTTCAAATGTAATAAGTATTCAGTCTCCCAAAGGCTTCCAACTCAGAATTCAGCATGCCAACACATCAAATGTCAAAGGGAGTTGTCTTTTCCCAAGGGTGCCCAAGTCATCATTGTTCACAAGCACTAAACCCTAATTTCCTCTCCCACTGAGCTAGGGTTTGCTATGGAAACACGACATTTGAGAAGAGGAGCCATAAGGTAGGTCATATCAGTAATTATGAGGTCATTTCAACTCATAAACATCATGTCTCCATCATTTTCTAGGAAATCATTCCAAGAGTCAAGCCATTTTCCACTCATAGGGCCAGTTTCACTTCAAACTGTGTTTCTAACCAAAAAGAGATGAATTTAACAAAAGTGAGAGAGGTTTCTATCCCTCATAGGTCAAGAAAGAAAAACCTCCTTCACATTTTACATAGGTGTCGTGGTTTTAGAGAAATGTAAAAAACACATATGCCACAAGAGAGTTGCTACACTTCTGGAGTGACCATCGGAAAATCATGTTTTCTCATTGCTGGAGTGTCCAAATCACTTGATTGATAATTGAAATGATAACTAGACAAAAATATCTTTCCAATTAGCTATCATGATCTCAATGTGGAGTATAGGAAGGCCTCCAAAGGTTGCCTGCAACAACACTCTACATTTTTGCACCCTCATTCAACACTTTTTGACCAGTCTTGGGAAAACCAACTTTTGACAAGGAAAATAAACTCCAAATAGGGAACCAAAGTTAGATTTGGAAATTAGACAGGATAAGTTTTCCAACGAGCTATCTTGGGCCCAATTTGGACAACGGGAACGCCTCCAAATTTGGTCTGAAACAATGTGATGCAGGGGTGCTATGCGTTGAGGAATGGTGTTGCGTGTTTGAGAGGGATCGCCTCTCATTTGCAAGGGTCGCTGTACGTTTTCTCACGAAGAAAAAAAAGCATCTTACAGCCTCATATTTCATCAGCAAATCCTAGATCTCTGCATGGGTGTTCTTCAAGGATCCATTGATCAGTGAATAAGCGTAGCATCATCTCATTGATATATTTTATGCTTTGTAATCATTTGGAGTGTTTTTCTAAGGAAGAAACCCTAGTTTTAATTTCAAAAACCTATTCCCTAAACTGTTTTATATTTTCCATATCCCTTTTCCCTAAAGTAATATCATTCCTAATAGCTCTAAGTCCTAGGGTTACTTACCTAGTATCCCTTACATATTCCCATTTCTTTCATTTCCCCACACCTCCATTCACTTCACACTCCTTCATTTCATTCATCATCTCCCTAGGGTTTTGACACCAAATAAATCATAGCAACCTAGCAGAGATGAAATTAGCAAGCCTAAGAGGGCTGATTTGGGCACATTGGCACATACTCATCAGAGAGGTCATAAGCAGGTGTTTGCCCCACAGAATGTGGGAGGGGCCCTGCTTTCTTCACCAACAAAGTAGGTACAAAAAGGCAAGGAAAAGATGGTAGAGGTGGACATACATGAAGGGGAAGGCCTCCATGAGAAAGAAGTAGATTTTGAAACTTGTAAACTTAGACACAATTGACGACGATATTTCCTTGATCATCTAAGAGAAAGAAGCCAAGATTAGAAACCTCCAAACTAATCTTGAGAGGGCCAAATAGGTGATTCACTTCCTTGAGAAAGAAAATCAGTAGCTGAAAACTAAGCAAATCATCAATGAGGTAAAGACCATCAAAGCAAAAAGTGAGTCATAGAAGGCTAAAGCCTTGCTTTAGGAAACATTGAAAATTTTGGTGAACTTGATGATGATGAGGATCAGCCTCGAAGACAGAGATCTAGGATTAGAGGGCTAGAAAAATCTCTAGCCCAAGAGAGACAAAGGGAAGTTGACCTAGCAGACCAGCTTACACTAAATGAAAAGCTTGCCCTAGAGATCAGTGAAAACAAAGAAGCATGGCTTGAGAGGGTCAACCAAAACTTGGAGCAGCTCTTGGCTAAGGCTCAAAAGGACAATTACATTCATAGAAAAATGGCAAAACATTATGCCATGAGGAACAAAATTGCAAAGGCCAAGCTCAAACGAGCCTATGCAAAAATTCAAACTTTGATTAAGAAAAAGAAGAACGAGAAGTTAGAAATACTTGCTGAGGTGTCACTCCATACCTCAAACACCCAATGAGCAAGCACCCTCTTAATTTTGGCACATTTTTTCACTTATGTTCATTTCAGTAATTTTTTGCAATTTTCAACACATAAATTTTGCCAAAGGCGCAGCGACCTGGATGTTGCGCTCTTTTTTGGGGCCTCCAAATGACAAATGTCTACCAACAATATGTTTATAATGATGAGGAAATAAACCCTAGCACGTTTTAGAATATTTGGACGAGAAATGGTCCCTCAAACATGAAAAAAACCACCTAAAAATCATGTTTCTGCCTCCTTTTTGACTTGGTCGCTGCGTGTTTACTAGTCCTGGGAGATTGGATTTTTGACAGGGAAAGTTAAAACCATTTTGAAAAATGAAGATATATCTAGAAACTAGACTCAGAGATATTTCAAATGGGCTATCATGGAGCTGATTTAGACGCTGGGAAGGCACTCAAAACTAGCTTGCAAAACAAGCTATTTTTCCTGCTTGGACGCTGCGCGTTTGCCAGAAAATTGCAAATCTTACAATCTTCAGCAAATCTTCTCCAGTTTGACTTTTCACTTTGGGAAATGTAATTTTACTAATGTAAATGTTCAAGATGAATTTAAAAGTCATGTTTTTACTTTTATCTAAGGTAGATACATTAGGTAAGTCATCAGTTGAGGTCAAATGAATCAGTTCTTAGAGATAGGAATGAGTCACTTTCCTTATCCTACACTCTAGCTTGCAGTTCAAATTTTCATGTAAACCTCCCTTACCTCATGGATTCGACCCCTGAGGATGAGAGGAGGTGGTTTGAGGTCTATTTATCTCAGTTCTTCAGAGGAGTCAAGGGTTGGACTCATTTGGAGGTTTGGCTTTTGAAGACACACTTTTCTATCAATTTTGGCCTGGACATTAATCAAATTCGCAGCTATTTTTATGGGATCCATGTGGTATAGTGTTTATTTTCAGTTTCTTCTTTTATGCTCAAATGTTAGAATGTTTTGTGTATTTCATACATCATTTCATTGCTATTAAGTGAATGTTTTCAAGTTATATGAAGAAAATCCATAATTTCTATGCTCTGTTTTGGGTAAACGTTCACAGTCTATAATTTCTTCAGTTTAGAAATAAATCATGAGTTCACCGTGCTCTTTCTAGCTCCTTGCCTATTTTTATCATCCCACCATTGAAATCCCAAAGTGAAAAATCATTGTACCTACCTTGCCCCATAGAACACCCTACAAATCTAGACCTAATTTCCTTGCCCTGACTGTTTGACTCCTCCTGATCCAGCAAAACCCTATACAATCAAAAATCAAAACCCTGAGCTACTATACCTAGCCTAATATCTTCTTTCCTCAGTCATCTTGTCTGTGATATATATGGAGAGAGCCCTCTCCTAGCCTAGTAGGGCTAGCTACTTGGATAAGCATGGTTTGTGGTTACCTCAGAATTGCCTTTTTCAGCCTGAGGTTCAATCCAAGTGATAACATTTTGGCGACTCCACTGGGGAAACGAAAGATCATATCTTCCCTGGGAAAGAACGATAAAGTTTAGATCTGTTTGCTGATGGTGAACAACAATCAGATGCATATGAAGGTTGAACTCTTCACCTGGCGACTCGAACTTGATGAAAAGACTCCAATGGAGGATCGACCTTGCCAGCAAGAAAATGGAAGGATCTTACACAAAGGTCAGGTATTCAAAGTGGAATTGTATTCAAGGTCTAATCTGCTTTCTTGTAAATTACTTATTTTCTATTCCTGAAAATATCCTGAAAGTTTTCTGGAGTTTGTTGTATGATAAAGATGATCAAAATCTTGATTCTACCTATTCGGAAAGTGTAAATACTGAGTTTTCCTTTGATCTTGGTCCACATCATTTTTATGAATCTTATGATGGCCATCTTCAAATTGATGAGCCTAAAGAGATCAAGACTGATCCTACAACTTCTGTACATACTCCTACACCTTGTAAATTTCCAGATCGATACAAAACACTCATCTTACCTCCTATACTCCATGGTTTCCCTGAAAATCATTACCTATATCTGCCAAAGTTTGATGGTGAATATGAAAACATCACTACTGAGAGACATATGCAGAATTTTAAGACTTTCGTCGAAATTTTTGAAGTTCACAAAGAGTATGTCAGTATAAGGCTATTCTCTCTTTCTTTGCAAGGAAAAGTCAAGAGTTGGCTCAAAAACTTGCCTGCCATGAGTATCTCATATTTACCACAGTTCGTCAAAGTTTTCCTTGACAGGTGGGTGGTCAAACAAAACCCTTTCCTAATTATAAAAGAGTATGACCAGCTGAAAAGACAGCTAGGGGAGACAGTACAACAATTTTCTGTCAGATTCAATCAAGTCTATTACTCGATACCTGCTGATATAAGACCCCCTCCTGGCTCATCTCTTTTGCATTACCCGGATGCCTTTGATCCAGAAATGGAGTTTCAGCTGAGAGAAAGGAACCTTGCAACACTTAAAGAGATGCAGAAAAATGCAGTAGATGTAGAGGCTAATCTGCTGATTAGAAGGGCAATGCTGAAGGAAGAAGAGAAGAAGAACATTGTGGAGCACCTGACATCTTCAGAGGAAAAGCTCGACATTTTGGTAAGTACAATAGAGGAAATGATGCAAAATATCACCATGAGAGATGTATTTTCCATTCAAGATCATCATGAACCACTTATCCCAGAAAAAGAAGAGATTGCAAGCCCTAAAGATTTTCCTGCTAATCCCAGCCACCATAGATCAGAAAATGGATTTGTAGATCAATTCGAGGAGAAAAATTTCTGATAATATAATGTGTATGATTGGTGACATTACTTATATTGATGATTTGCCAAAGTTTGATCAGTATGACGATGATTATGTTCTCCAAACAGAAGCTAATCTTGCAGAGAAATTAGCAGTTGGTTTGTGGAAGGAGGAAGTTTAGTTTCAGCAGCTCGAACACAAGGATCAGCCGATGCATATCAGCTATGGAAGTGATGAGGAAAGTCTAGAAAATTTGGAAGTAAGTGAAGGATCTTTGCCTCTTTTTTTTACTTCATTTCAGTTCATCAGAGATAACTTTCATGCGATCAAAAATCAACACTCATTGAGTTTTGATCTTGAAAATCAAGAGGATAATCCAATTTTTTATCAGAGCTCCTTACCTTTGTGTTTCTCCTCACTTGCAAAAATAAGAGAAAACTATGAGCAGGAAGATAAGCGAATGGTCAAAATTATAAATGATAAACATTCTCCTAAATTGGTTGAGAAAATCATTTGCGACATAGAATCCTCGTTAGCTCCAGATTCGCAGCCACTGAATGCCATTGAATGTCAGGTTACAGATGAAGGCTTGGAAGTTGAAACACATGATCAAATGATGTAAGATGATTCTGTACCACTATGTTTTGAAGCATTTGAATTTTTAAAGCAAAATTTTCATAATATCTCTAAAGAAAAGGATGAGCAGCCTGTAGAGTGTCATGTAGTCTCATTAAAACCAATGGATATGTTTCGACAGTCTTTTCAAGTTTTTCATGACCCAATAACTGACGTGTTGGATGATATATGCAGTAAAAGTCCTTATCCATTAGCTAACTGTGTGCCTGAAAAGAGTGTTGACATAAACTTGATCCGAGAGTCGGCTTCATTGTTTTGTTTATAAGGAGTCTCATTACAAGGCTCATCTAAAAATTTGCAGCCATATCAGGAAAGTAAGGGTAAAGATGAAAGTCCATATTCAAGGTACGAAGACTACCTAGAGCAGAGCAGTAATGTATTAGATGAGCTAGAAACCAATATGTATTTCTATGAAGATTCTTTCACAACATTCTTGAGGTCAGTCGGTGGGCTCGTTCTTTGCAATTTCATCAAGATTCGATCTGTTGACAAGTTTTAATGGGAGTTGCCTTTCAGTAGTTATTTCTTCTTACTCATAAGCAAGCACTTGTGGAAAATTCAAAAAATAGCTAGAATGCTTACATGGTTGCATTGGTTGTTCCATTTCACTTGATCAGGTGATGAATGGATCAATTAGAGTAGGTTTTGTTGAATAAGCTCAATTCTGAGCATCTTTTTCAGTTTGTCAGTTGTGTTTTAGTCCGAGTCAGTTTAGTTTATTGAGTCAAGTTTTTAGTATTCAGTTAGTCTTTAGCTTTTGACTCCATGCCCAATGGATAGGCACTTGGTCTACGGTGTTCTAGGTACCTCCAAGGAGCTACCATCACCAACTAGAGCCAATGTTAGTGTTAGTATTTGCATACTTCCACCAAGGATCAAAACACATTTTGTATGTGCATCTTAGGTGTCCCACTCTAAAGAATTTTCAATCATTCCATTAGGTCATGATATAAAATTGTTCCACTTGTGGTTGTCCTTGTCAAGTGTCTCAATTTTCCTTCACAAGTATATGCCTTCTCACCCTCTTCCATGTCTTCATCACGCTGAAAACAAATCTGCTCTCATTCCACTTTTAGTCAAAGTCACTCATTGGGTCAATTTCTTTCATTTCTCATTAGGTCACTAGGGTTTCATTAGGTCAGCTCATTGCATTGTCTCATTTACAATAAAGGGCAACAGAAGGTGTGAAGGTGACTCAGAATAAACTCATGATTTGCTTCAGTCAGGTTTGCCGTGTAAAGATGATCTCCAAGACGGTTTCTAAAGTTGTAATTTGATTTCAAGTGTGAGTTTCATTCCAAGATGTAATTTTTATTTATTCATGTAATTTTATCTCAATTCAAATGTAATAAGTATTCAGTCTCCCAAAGGCTACCAACTCAGAATTCCACATGCCAACACATCAAATGTCAAAGGGAGTTGTCTTTTCCCAAGGGTGCCTAAGTCATCATAGTTCACAAGAACTAAACCCTAATTTCCTCTCCCACTGAGCTAGGTTTTGCTATCGAAACGTGACATTTGAGAAGATGAGCCATAAGGTAGGTCATTCAACTCATAAACATCATGTCCCCATCATTTTCCAGGAAATCATTCCAAGAGTCAAGCCATTTTCCACTCATAGGGCCAGTTTCGATTCAAATTGTGTTTCTGACCAAACAGAGATGAATTTAACAAAAGTGAGAGAAGTTTTTTTCCCTAATAGGTCAAGAAAGAAAAACCTCCTTCACATTTTATACAGGTGTCATGGTTTTAGATAAATCTAAAAAACACAGATGCCATAGGAGTGTTGCTACACTCACTAGTACAAAATGGCTAATTAGTTACTAAAAAAACGACTAAAATTTGCATATAAACGACTATTTTTCGGTTAGTGACCAATAGTAGCTAATTTACAGTATCTTATAACGTGACCAACTTTTGGTCGTTTTTAGCTTAGTCATTAATTGGTTATCTCAATTTTTTTGTCTAGTTGTATATTTGGTCATTAATTTAGTCATTGATTTGATCATTGATTTTGTCATTGATTTGGACATTGATTTAGTCATTAATTTAATCTTTGATTTGGTCATTAATTGTCACAATTAATTATGACAATTAATGACCAAATATATTACTACATGATCACCCGAGAAAACCAATTAATGACCAAAATGTTGGTTGTGTTATAAGATACTGTAAATTAGCTACTAATAGTCTTATATATGCAAATTTTAGTCATCGTTTGAAACCAATTAATGACTGAAGAAATATGACTAAATTTTAGTCGTGTTATAAGATACTGTAAATTAGCTACTAATAGTCGTATATATGCAAAATTTAGTTGTCATTTGTAGTCACAAAATTATCATTTGCAGTAGTTATTTATTCATTATATAAATGACTAATTTAGTAGTTTATATTCATTTCATTTACTTTCATTAATAATCACTATAAATGAATAATTTAGTCGTATATTCATTTTATTTGTGTTCATCATTAATCAATATAAACTATTAATTTGGTAGTTTTAAATTGATTTTGTGTTCATTATTAATCAACATAAATTAATTTGTATGATTTTAAAAATGTCATACAATGTGCATGTTCATCTAATATGAAAACACAAAGTCGCATATTTTAATTACAATACTAAACAATATCAAGCGCAACTATAAATAATTTCAACCACATAAACTATATTATATGAAATGTTAAAGTATTACAATATGATTTTCCAACTTAATATTGGTTGGACTACAATTTACACATGAAATGATGTTTCATCACTTCAAACATTATCGTTGTGTTTTCAAGGCATTGCAGGTGAATTCACCAACTTTGAAGACTTGACCATCAATCTTTATATGTGTGTTTTATGCGAGATATTGGCTCTAAGAGTATCACCAGACCAGTTCTCCTCTCTCTTTTTGCATTTGTCGCTCCAATGTTATTGCTCCCCTCTTTTTTCAATTCATGCTTCTTACCATCAATACTGTGTTCATTCTCTGAAAACAAAAGAAGATACAATGACGCAGGCATAAACCCGCCAAACCCAGAATCTAATTTACCATGCAAATTCACATGCATCTCAGCATCAATTTTTCAATACCATGCAAATTAACCCACTACCCTTATCATGCGGAAGCTATCTTCAACATATGTTTCTAATCCATAAACCCAATAATCAAACTCTTCATTCATTTAAACACATACTTCAATTGTTACAATGCGCCCATCATCTCAGAATACAAACATATTTGCACCCACGCCTGAAACATTAATCTTAACATTCCTATGACTGAATTGTAAATTCAATATTCAATCAATGCCTTTTATTCAACATTGGAAACTAAACTCTTCTTAATTTACAGAGATTTCTGTTCTTTTTATAATTGAGAAAACGCATATCCCACATAATCCCTTATCTTGCTTTCAAACCATCCAACCGACGCCATCCGCGCTCACTTTAAGTTCCCCATTCAATTCTCTGACTATGGCAATTATATAAAATTCAAATTGATTCAAAAGCCGAATAACATTAATCACGACATCACCTTAATTATACATCTGCCTCTGCGCCTGGACTTGATATTCATCTTTTTCCTCCAAACTCAATGCAGCAATCGATTGATAGCTATTGCACACACATTGATTCCTTCAAACTATCAATCGATTCACACTATTTCTCAGGCTTGAATTTAGCCTTTGCCAGATTTTCTCAACCAATAAATATTCAACTGCATTCAACGCTTTTGCTGAAAGCTTTCACCTTATTTAATGCCGTTAAACAATCTCTGCACATTTAACTCATACCAATCAGCATTTAACCAAAATATAACAATATGAAATCGCTCTCAATCTGACAGCGTTGAACACCTTCTCGAACAAAATAATCTATGGGTATCTCTGCTCCACAAATTTGATCCAAGTCCGATGCGATATAATCGCATTTGGCCAATTAACACAGGTTATAATATATGTGTATATCAATTGACCGATGTTCCGATCCGATACAACTGCATTTATCGTAATCGGCGGTCACACAATTATAACATATATATATCGTTTTACCAGACTCCATTGCGATTTAAATCACGATCGGCAATCTTAATAATTGAACGCCGACAATAATAGTTTACAGATCCGTTCCGATGCGATGGATCGGTAGTCGGAAATCGCATTTAAAAGAAAACACAAACCTGTCAACTTTTCCACGGCGCCGATGCGATATAATTCTGGACCAGATTTAATTTCTAACTTGATTGATCACCCTTCGCGTCCGGTTTGATTGTGATATGGTGAGATATGGAAATCTTTCCTGCTCCGATGCTATGAGTCAAGCGGGCCCGACAGTTTCAAAACTAATTTATATTAATCGAATCTGTTCAGAATTTCTGTGGAGTCGTTTTACACAATTACAATCTGACTTTCGAACCCGATGCAATTCAATTCAATTCTACTCCGCTCAAAGCTCTAATACGAGTTTGTTTCACAGTTTTTTTCTGGTTTAATAACTTTCTGGCGTACAGGCTCGCTACTTCATATTTGTTTCAACACAACGATCTTTGCAATTAAATAAAATGCAAACACAACCAATTCAACAGTTTCAAAGAAAGGCCAACGCATAATCATTCCATAATTCTTATACATTGACTCATATAATGTGAAAGTTATTCATAAACAAAGTCTCTACTTTTAACCAATTACATAAAAGAAACGACTTCCATTACAACAACACGCAGTCTACCTATTCTTCTGAGCTTTTCG
Organism: Pinus albicaulis; assembly: GCA_034641835.2. Lineage (NCBI taxonomy): Eukaryota > Viridiplantae > Streptophyta > Pinopsida > Pinales > Pinaceae > Pinus > Pinus albicaulis. The sequence goes on along the minus strand of CM076578.1, from coordinate 146,271,354 downwards.
CTCCACACTCAAAACTACACACAAAATTATCTCTCTCGCCTCTTGCCTTATCGACCTTTTTATTATGAGCTAATTCTTCTAACAACGAAATCTTCTAAATCTGGAAGTTTAACAACAATCGCCTATCTATTTTCTCTTTTGCACATCTATTTTAACAAATCTTATCACTAATCTAAATAAGGCAATCACACACCTATTACAATAACAAATTATTTGAGAAGTTTATCCTTCTCGGTAATCCCAAATTTGACTAACAGTCAATGAATTTGACTGTGATTAGCCACAACATGTGGAAAATCCTCCACATTGCTGGCTAATTCTGATGCTCCTGCATCATACAATGCAGAGTGTAAAACATGAAAAACAATGAACACTAGAATATAAACTAAATTAGACTATAAATAATTTATACAACATATACCTCAACATTAGAAGTGTCAAAGCCATTTTTCTCCATACAAGTAAGAAACTTGAACAATTTATCTTCATTGTGGCGATAATTGCCACTATAATGTGGCCAGATAACCTGTATAAACAAAGCAAATAAAATATCACCATATATAGAAAAGAACACCTTAGTGACTTAGTATTCAAATTTCAAGGAAAGCTTAGGAACAATCATGTCAACTAAGTTATATGCTAAAAAGCTCAAGCTGTAGATAACTTGTGAAAACAAATAATTTGAGGTGTGATGTTTAATCCCTGTCGTTTTATTCACAACAACATTTCATTTTCTAATGCATGAACTTAGTCAAGTATATAAACAACATGTACTCAAATAAAAACATGAAAGTAGCTTTTTCTGATAGTCATGAATTTTTTTTAAGACAAAATAGCTATAAAGATTCCAATAAATATAGTGTAATACTAATTTCATCTTCAAGCTTTGGTTGTTGTTTAAATGGACATGGTACTAAGTATTTTCAATTTCATAGTTAAAAGACAAAAGAAAATAAAAATAAGCATCCAAAATAAAATCAAACAATAAAGAGAGGATATCATGGAATGGAAATTGCAATTATAAAAAAATTGTTTACCTGTCCACCAATGTCGTGTCTGGCATTCCTAAAGCATTTTCTTGCCCAAAATAACCACGAAGTGAAATAATCACAACATTAAAAACCATAGGAATTCCTACTAGAAACATTTCCAAAGTCGATGGCTTAGGTGTCTAAGCAATCTCTAACAGCGAATGAACCATATCCAAGATGTGATATGCATCATCTCCCCGTCCTTTTTCCAATCACATTTTCTGTAACCTGCCCACCGCAGAGTCAAGTAACAATCAAACAAAGACATTGACATTTGTTTTTATCTTTTATATCTATAAGATTTTAATTTGATTTGTTTCATGAACATATTAATTCATATTTAAAGCCTTCCTGACATATGAGAAAGTATCAATCAAATAGGACATTAGAAAAATCGACCTCAATGACGTCCTAAACCAATTTCTACAATATCAATATTTTTCTTTTTGTGATATCTTGGGTAGAAAAAATAACACATCTACAAAAGAAAAAATGCATATATTGCTTATGGTCAAACTTTGTATATGTTGTATTCTTAAGCAGTTTTTTAAGATGTTCCTCCACCTTTACCAAAGCGAATATTAGCTTGGTTAAACTATGTATCCTTTCATTGAGCATCAATTTCTGCAAGATAAATGTCACACATTATTCTTTCCCATTTCTCAACATGCTACATATGATAAATTGAAAGTCGCATAAAACCAAGAACAAGCCCTATTCTAACCAAAACAAACAAACAAACAGTGTCTCTAATAAAACTTCATTATAATATTAGAAAATGAAAAGAGAGTGGACCTTTTTTGTTGTTTGACTTTGCCTATTTTTGTTATGAAAGTGCTCGAGCTTCAAGAGCCAAAAAATGTGAGGGAAGTCGTAAATGTGAAAAAAAAAATATGTTGACTTAATTTGTAGACTTCTTCAAAATGATGTGAATGATGCCATTGTCGGATGTGGTAAATCTCATAATAAGAAATGGCATGTATTCTAATAAATTACATTTCAATGACTACCATGGGCCTCCAAGGGTTATAGGTCCTCAGTAGGTTAATCTTGATGATGAAAGAGAGATGGCAACGATAAGTATGGGTGGCCCTAGTTTGTATGGTGGATATCTTCAAACCAAGGTCGTCATCTCAATGAACCTAGGTTCTGACATGGTAAACATGGATCTGGTCTTCACCCCATTTCATTCCATCATACTTTGTCAAGACTCAAGAGGACATAATGGTCCTTCAGCTTATAATAGGGTTTCTTTTGAGTTTCTAAATAAAGCTTATCCAAATAAAATGGATTTTTGGGCTCCAAGAGATATGGATAATTTAAATGATAACAATTATATGTTTTTTTCCCAAGATTCAAATGTAGGGATACATTTGTGGATTTTACTAATAAATAGAATGAGAGAAGTAATCCATGATGAGAATCTACTGGTCATTGTGATTAGGGAAATACATGGAGATAATAAGACTATTTAGGTTCAAATCAAAGATGGTGTTGATTCTTTTAGCTCCTTAGTTGTTGGTAGTTTTTAAGGTAGGAATTTCAGTTCTTCAAGGGTGGGGTCCTTCAGCATAATTGCATCTACCTTGGTCATATCACCAAAAAGCAAAACATAATCAACAAAGAGTAAATATGTCAAGTTTAGGGCAAATCCTATTTGTATAGTTTCCAAGTTTATAGTTCTTTTTGACTCTGTTATAACTCTGTTGAGACCACCTACTCTACAGTAAAAAATGGTAGAGGAGCCATTAGTCATACCTACCCATGGTCTCCTATAGGCATGATAGAAGAATAGATTGAACCATTAATTGGAATTTCACATATATTGAGGAAAGACAATTCATTATCTAGTTAACCAATTGCACATTGAACCCTATATGGATGAGTAGCCCTAAATAAAGTCAATTTTCTCTATCATATGCCTTGGAAAGACAAACTAACATTGCTTGTAATTTTTTTGGTTTCATGTTATAAATTCCTTCTTGGGAAACTCCTATTCTGTAATGGGTTTGTTTCCCAGGAAGGATGCAAAATTGTTCTAATGACATGGAATCAGCTTAGTGAATTTTGACCCTACATGACCAAGGAACTCAAGAGCCTTGGGCACATCAACAATAGCATCCTCCAATGAAAATAGTACAGTCTCCAACCTAGAAACATCAACATTATATATAGTTATAGTTCATAATTGAAAATGACCATAGATTGTAGTAGTCCTTAAATAAATTCAAACTTGAATAAGAACAAACACAAAATTTCACATTACCCTTCAGTAAGATGTCCTTGATTTAGCAAGAAAGGCTCAGACTTGCATAAATGTGCAAGTAGATTCCTAAGAAGGTCAATTTCAACATCTTTCCTGAAAAAAGAATATAATACCCAAAGAGAAACCGTAGTTGAATGGAAAAATGGTGCTTTAAGGTCATCTACACAAAAATTTGCATCCTTCAAATCTCTCACACTGGATGGTATGTCATGCAAAATTAAGAAAAAGTTAGGGAAAATTTTTGAATTCTCTAAAAGACATAATGAAAGTGCATAGAAGTTTTGTAAGGGAATGCACCTGTAATATTCTTTGATTGCCATTTCATCCTTTTTCCTAAGTTGAACCTCAATGAGTTGTGAACTCAAAGTTCTTTGAGAAGAATGTTCTTACAGTTGAAATTCAGCATTTGCAATCTTCCCACCTCTGTCACCTTATGAGTATGAATTCTTAAACTCTCTTATGTCATTATCCAAAAAATTTCTTTCTTAGACACGTGATTTTGCAAATAAAGGCTTTTATGCAACATAAGTCCTTGTCAAAATTTCATCTCTCATACCAATTGGCATCCGGTCAGAACTGCAACCTAAAATCAGACCTGCACTTGCTTGTCTATTACTAAGGATGTGAATGGTGGAGTATCTGCTAGAGCACTCTTAGCATATGGAAGAGGTTGAGCCCTCTCTCTTATTCCCTTGCCAAGACCTCCCTTAGGGCCAAGAGTCAAGTGGCCATCATCAGAAGCTCTGATTGTTGAAGGGCTTTGCATAGACTGATTTTCAAATTGAGCCCTATCCACAATTAGAGCATCTTGACTGGTGAATCCACGGTCACGTGATACCATATAGGGTTTTGGCCCTTTAATCCTACCCATATGTGGAAGTGAACCTGTCTATGCACCTGCCATGTAAGGTGGCATCACAGGTCCTCTCTCACCATGATCAAGTGGTGTCACAAGTCTCCGACCTGAATGTCCCATACTGGTACCTCGAGAGCAGCCTCCCTGTCCATGTAGTTCTTGCACAGCATCCCAATGCACTTCCTCTATTTTCTTGGGGCCCTCAAATTTCTTCCTTTGTTGCCATCCATTCCTCCTCGAATCAATCCGATCCTTCAACATGAACCTCGACCTAGAGGGAAGCCCTTGGTTATTGGACATTTTTGTGATCCTATCGAAGTAAGCATCAATATGTTCCTTGGCCTTTGAATGTTCAATCATATGACCAATAGTGCTCATCAGTTTGCACAAAGCTTCAACATTTTCCTCCTCTGGATGCTGAAATTCACCAATTAATTTCTTTATGCATGCATGCATAATTTTTTCAATCAGCATACTTTCTTTATAAAGCTCACTAATAAACCTTATATTTCCTAGCATTCGTCGTCGTGCTGCAGCCTTCTTCTCCCATCTTTCTTTTGTTGAAAGGATTTTTTCACCATGCTCTTTTGCTTTCTCGGCCTCTGCCTCTTCTCTTTCATCTTTTTCAAATTCTTCCTGACATTTGTTCAAAATAAATCACTTGAAAACAACATTCTCATTGTCTTCATAAAATTCTGGTATTCCTGCAACAAGCTGAAAACAGAATTTTGCATACATTTCACAAAAAGCTAGCTCCATCAAGGCTTTGTCAAATATTTGAATATTATACGATTGATTGTACTGAGAGCTTGATGTACTAATATTTGTATGAGATTGTTACATGATCTCCATGATACATAATATATGATAGTTGGGGTTTTCATCTTCAGGCTTTCCCGTTAAACAACTGTGTTATGTGCGATTGTTTTTATTTATGCTTCACATGTGTGTGCAATTAATTTTCTGCAAAATATTAACAGTTGAATGATTCTGTATTTTGCAAGAAGTTAAATATTGTGAGATTAGGGGAATATGGATGTATGCATGTTTAGTGTATACTAAGTTATGCACAAATGTTCAACAAACAGATGAGGCAAGCCATATTATTAAAGCTATGGAAGAAATGTCTTTAAATACAAATGAAATCAGCAGCCTGAAAAAGATGATTGAAAATCTTGAAGCTACAAATAAGAAAACTCCAATAAATGCTAAAACCCATGAACATAAAGCAATCAGATTGGGAGAACAGATCAAGAATTTGCAAAAAAGAACTAAGTTTCATTGCGCAGATTTCATATGTAAAAAATCATCTCTGGACAAACATAATTGAAGCCATTCATAGTTAATGGCATTCAATTCAATTTATATATGAGTAGAGAGATTTGGTGTTGGCAACCTAGACAGAGATACAAAGGACCAAGGATGAGTTGACTTATAATCCTACTTAGGCTTTAAAACTCATTACATTTTTAAACAGCCAGAAGAGGGCAGAACTGGAAGAATTACAAGTCATGGAAAAGACAGAAACAATCTTACAGATAAAAAAGGTTGTAGCTAAGAAGAACTTGATGAATAATCTAGAAGAAAAATGTGAATCAATGAACATTGCCATAACAAAATTTATGGTAAAATACACAAACTTAAGAAAGAGGGTCCTACCAGACATCCATGTTTTTAATGAAGAAACTTATTCCCCAAAAGGATTATGATAAAAAGATCAAAGAATTTGCTAAAGATCAAGTTAACAAGCCACTAGCACAAGGCACTCCCACAGGAAAACTCCTCCTTCATTATTTTGAAGATCTCTTCTTTTTATAGCATGAGATTAAACATCTCTTTGTCATCAAGCCCACTTTTTTCAGATATACAGAGGCTAATGAGAATTTCAGGAAGTTGAGGAATGTCAAAATTCCTAAGGAAGAATAATGGAAATTTTTTACTGATTTGATGTAGAGATAAGAGGAAAAACAGTCAAATGAACAATTAAAATAAAAAATATAGTTTGTTGATTTTACTGTTAAAATATAAATTTACAGCAGTAAATCAGTTAAGCTAATCAGATGAAAGAGTATCAGTGAAGGCAAGTCAAGAGCAAAATATTTTCTAGCAGCCACCAAACATGACATCTTGACAGTTAAAAGCTCCTTGTTAGATAAATCCATTCTATTTATTTTGGATAAAAGAGGACAACTTGTTGTTTGTTAAGCAGCTATCCCTTTTATTATATAATGATATTTCCATTTTCCTAAAGATATTCCTAGAATTCTCCTAGGATATTTGTAATTACATTTTGTATAAATACTTCAACATTAGAAGTATTCAGTGTGGAATAAAATTGCTCGACTTTACTATAGATCTTTTTGCTGAACATTGGAGGCTATTGTGTGTTTTATTTCAAAGTAGCAGACTGGACAAGCTGACTGGCATCATAATTTACGATCCCTGTGATAAGCTGATGAGTGAGGTACTCCCTTCTTGTCATTGTTTCCTTTTCTGAGTTTCTTGCAATTCATTATATGTTTGTTCTATCTAAATGTGTAACTAGGAATATTACTACAGGATTATTCTAGTGCTCCCTGTCTTTAAGTAGTTGCCATTTTAATGTTTTCTTCTGATTTCTGGTGCAAGGAACCCTTAATTGCTCCTTCTCCCGTTTGACCTCTACCTTCTACTTTATTTTTCTGGATCAAATGATCCTTAAGTTCCCTTTATCCCGATCAAACCATTTCACCAAAAACACTTTCCCAAATATCTAAGGGTTATCTATCTTGCCCTGAATACATTTGTACCTTTTTGGCCTCTATTTCTAGTGTTTTTAGCTTGATTTAGACTCCATAGCCCAATGGACAAGTAGATTTCTCTCTATTTTACCTCTGAGTGATTTTTTCCCACCAAACCCTTTAAACCAAAAGCAAATTGTACTTTCATAACTAGCCTAATATTTTAAATCAAAACAAAGATAAAATTTAAAGAGAGAGCCCTCTTTGAACCCTAGGAAGGCTAGATCCTAGAGTTTGAAGTAGGTTTGTGGTTACCTCTAGTGTTCTTCGACTAAAAACTCAAAATCCCACAACTTAAGAAATTACTAGAGTGATAACATACTGGCGACCATACTAGGGAACTAACCAATCTCCAGTCTTAAATTTAGTCTTAAAGGAAAAACTTTAAATCATCCTTTTACTTTAAGATTAATTTTGTAGGTTGTGGGTATAAAAGCAGTCATTCTGGCTTCTAGGAAAACCTACTATACCAGGTCTAACCCAGATCCTAAACCTGCAGTTATAGTAGATAACCCAGATCAGATTGGTAAAAAGAAAAAACAAACTGTCAATTTAGAAACTGAAGTACCATTAAGAAAAGCCAATTCTTTACCCAAAGATTTAGTG